>JAQMCX010000023.1:12496886-12516620 GCA_029814765.1 Acanthurus leucopareius | reverse complement strand
GCGGAGTCACGCGCAGGCTAATGGCGGCGCCCAGGACGAGATTTCTGAGGCTTCACTTTTGCTCCGGCAGAAACCAACGGGAGACGTCACGGAGGGTTTGTCCAGAGTTTTATACAGTCAATGGTTAAAATGTATTTAAATAAGTTGCTCTTTTGGTCCGTTTGTGAGAAATATAAAGAAAATCTGTTTTCCACCGCTCACAAAGGCATCAGTCCAAGATGGCCGCCAAACAAACCCCCCAGTCAACAGTAGACTTTTCTAACACTAAAACTTCCAAAGGTTCCTACAGCTCAGGTCACAAAGGTGTCTGCGGGTACGTGGGACCTTTTTCTCTGCATGAAGGTTGCAGACTGATGGAAGATTCAGAGCAAACTGAGTCCACGTTCAGAGAAACATCCTGAGAAGAACTTCAGCGTCCATCTCCGTCCACAAACTGTAGAAAAGGAACCAGAAACATGAACATTCATCAGGACGAAACCTTGACCCTTCACATGTCACAGAGGAAGTCATCGCAGATCTGATGAAATGATCAAATGTTCTTCGACGTGTTCGTCCTGCTGACGTCGACGTCAGAGTCATTTTAGAAAACAAAACACTATGATGTCACTCTGGTAGCACAAACTGGTAGAAAAAACCCTGGAAATTACAAACAAAGGGACGAACAGCGAAGGGAACGAAGAGCAAAGAGAGGAGAGAGGAGACGGAGCTCGGCGTTCTTCTCAGTTTCTGTCTGGAATTCAGAGAAAGAGAAGAAAAGACAGAAAAGCCGCCTGTGATCAGGAATCATCCTCCTCCGTCCTGCAGGAGCTTCACTCCATCATCACCTCCCTCATCATGCCTCACCTGACAGAACATTACAGATGCATTATGGGATCTGAGGGAGGACGGCGAGGGGACGCAGAGCTTCATGAATTTTTGATAAAACATGAGAAGACCAAACGGAGGTCGTCATGAGACGTGGAGGGTCATCAATATTACATCACAGCGCCACATGGATGCTGGTGGAGGAAAGTCGCTCTGCTCGCTTCGCTTCTTTGTTTCAGGCAAATTTAGAAAAGTTGATCAAAAAACAAAAGTTTCACTGAGAGGAAAGTTTGTCTGTATCCTCAGCCCACCTCACTGACGCAGACGCCACCACAGAAGAAGAGTTTGTCTGCTGACTGAACCTGTGTTCAACAAGAGAGTCATGTGATCTGTCAGCTGATCTGAGAGCAGCTGAAGTTCAGGAGGCATCATGATGATCTAAACCATCAAAATGGATGAAGAGAGGCTTCCTGTGCCGCAGTGTCTTTACTGTCCTGCGGGAGGCGGGGGTGGTAGTGGTTGATGGCGGTGGCGTTGGCGGCGGGGGTGCAGTCCCGCTGCGTGTCACGCTGCAAACAGGATGATGCTGAGCTTTTTCACGGCAGCTTAACATGCTGGATGTGTGTCTGTGCAGGAGTCTGCAAGAACATGTGACTTTACAGAGACCGAAGCTTCAGCTGATAATCGACTTTGTTGTCAGAGATTAGAGACGAATCCTCGAGGCGTGGGATGACACGCGACGCTGTGAAGCTGTGAAGGTGATCAGAAGGAAACTGAAACCATCTGAGAGCTCTGAAGGAAAAAAAAACAGGAAACTACAGAAGAATCAAAGAGCTTCTTTGTCTCCTCAACATGAGCAGTGAATGATGCTCTTCTCCACCGTCTGTGGTCACTGCAGGGTCACTGTCAGGCTGCAGTGACCTTTGACCTCCACCATGTTTCTGATGGGAAGCATGAAGCTGATTTGACTTCATTTCATTCGGTTCACATTCATTCATCCTGCTGCTCTGAGACGTTCATGCAGGAGTTACGTTCATCAGCTCAGACCGACGTGTCGTCTTCATTCTGAGGTGAGCTGTGGGTGAGGAGGCGAGGTGAGGAGGCGAGGTGAGGAGGCAAGGACGGGTGACACACACAGATTGATCCTCACCCATGAGCTGGAAGATCACAGACGTCCTGAGCCGTTTTTCTGTTTCACTTCCAGAACATTTCTGAGTGTCAGCTGTCTGACGTTTCAGACCAACGCTGTCGCGCCAACAGCTCATTCAGGTTCATTCCCATCATGCCTCTGCTCCGCCTCTGATTGGCTCAGACAATGACTTTTTTATTATAACTCAAAACATTTAACTCGAGCAACAAACACCAGCGAGTCAGAGAGATGCTGCAGGTTTTCTCTGACATCTCTAGTTTTTTAGTAAAAAGTTCTCACTGCAGCTGAAGATTCTTCAAAATGCTTCAAAGGAGACTTTAACACTGAGCTGCTAACATGCTAACATGCTAACAAGCTTAACATGCTAAACATGCTGAACATGCTGACATGCTAAACATGTTAACAAGCTAACATGCTAACATGACATGAGCTCCATGAACCAGATACCATGTGAACCAACAGAACCGGCAGGTTTGAAGTGAACTGACAGAAAAAAGTCACAAATAATCGGAGATCAGGACGCTGCATCTCAAAAACAAATGTAAGAATGAAAGATACAAATTAAATGAGGCAGGAAGTCATTTTTTCAATCCTTTTGTGCAGGAAAAGCAGAAAACATTAATCCCAAATAAAAAAATCAGTAAGTAACTGATCCGAGAACAGTTTTAAACCGTGGAATCATAACCAAAACCAAATAAAAGTCTCAGTCTCTGTAAACCACTCTGACATTTACACAGCGGCTGATAAAAGCGCAGCAGCATCTACCCGACAACAGGCGAGTCATCGGCAGAGTCGCAGGCTGACAGTCGATTGGAGCAGATTTACTGTTTTACTGTTTTTACAGTGAGAGATAAAAACACGCTAAGGTCATGTTTTATTTATTTGTTCCATCACCATTATAATTAGCAATTTAAATGACAGTGCTACATTCAGAAGAACTATTATGTGGAATCCCCCCGCTGGGAGCCATCAGGCTGCAGATAGACCAGCAGAGGGGCCCAACCTGAGGCCCGCGGCCCTGCAGGGGATCACAGGCGTCTGGATGTGTCAGCAGGTCAGAAACTGACTCTGTTTCTGAAAAACCTCTAAACTATTTTCAGTCTCCAGTCATGAGATGAAACTCACATGGACGTGGTGTTTTTAGGATCTTAAAGACGAATTTCAGTTCTGCAGAAATGATCATGATGGAAAACCAAACTGTGTTCGCAATAAAAAGATGCAATTACTTTGAATTACGTTCTGCATGACCAAAGAAAGCAGAGAAAAGGCTCATTTATTCCCCTTTGCTCAGAAAACAGAAAACTGAGGGCTGTGGATGCAGATGAGGGGAGTTCACCTTCCTTCACAGAGACGACTCACAGCGTAATTCAACAAAACTCTGAATGAAAACATGCAAAGTTTCTCTTCAGATAAGTTTGATGTGTTCAGGGACTAAAAGTGTTGGCGATTCATTGTGTCATGATGGAAGTGAAACCATGAGTTGGATGACGTTGGCCAATAGGAACACAAAGAATTCTGCGACAGAAAACGTGAAGAGGAGCGATGAAGACGAACCTGAGAGGGAAGAGTCCGACCGCAGAGTCTGAACACAGACGCTTCTGTTTCCTGTAAAACTGAAAACTTTCATCACACAGTTTTGGTTGAAACAAGAGAAAAAACTGAGTTTGTTGGCTCAACGTTACTTTACAGTCGTGGCCTCTTGGGGGCAGCAAAAACAAGCTGTGAGCTCCGGCATCGTTACCAGATCAGCAGAATATTTCATGTTTTCCACACATCAGAGTCCGAAGGCTGTTCGTACACGATCGTTTCATCCTCTTAAATTACAACCTGAAGTCCGTCAGAGAGACGGAGACGAGTCCAGGTCACCATGGCAACAGAAAACATGGCTGAATTCATTCACTGCTGCATCTGAAACATCCACAGCGACTCGACCTGATGATGGCAAACTACAAACCAAGAGACCTTTGAAAGCTGCAGAAGCTGTGGAGTTCGTGCTGATTCAGCACGGATACGAAAGTGTTCGACAGGGTTCAGTATTCAGTCTGACGGACGTCACGTCAGGTTCAAAGGATGAAAGGTCCAAAGTTCGTCACTCGTTCGTCTCTCAGAACATTTAGTTTAATTCTCAGCTGTAACATTTGAACTTTTTCCTCCTGTTTTGAATGAATTCAGAGTTTGTGGTGGATTGTTTCCTCAGCTGTCTCATTCAGGTTGAGGAGCCACTTTGATTTGAGTTGTATGCAAAGTGTTACATGAATATAAATCAGCTTATGAATTTTTAACTTTGATTTCACTTAGCACTGCTGTTTTTCAGGAGGGGACACAAGCATGTGAGCTGCTCTTCCATTTTAATGACAAAACAAACTGCGACTCAGACAAAACACTCGATTTAAACATTAATGTTCCTGCAGATGAAGATCCAGAAAGAGAGGGGGGGTCGGAGGAAATGGGGCAGAAACCTGACGGAGGAGCTCATCAGGTTTGGAGAGACTAAGTGCTCGGATGAACAGTGTCCCAACAAAACATCCATCCATAATGCAGAAACATCCATCCATCATCTGTGTGTGTGTGTGTGTGATCAGCTTATTGTTATTATCCTAAAGAGAATTAAAAACCCCGAGCCGCTCCTGTCAGACATGAAAGCTGAAGGGAGTTTGGATTTTGAGGGAATTATTATTCCTTTAAATCAGCTCGTCTCACTGCAGAGAACAGCAGAGTGACTCCGTAAAGTGCTGTTAATAAATGCTGTTAGATATGACTCACATTAACTCTCCACCAGCAGCAGGTTCCTAATTATCCCCTCAGGACGACGAGTTGGACACCCATCAGCTGATTAAAGACAGAAACAACTTTTAATCACTTGGTGCACGAGCGTCTGAATCCATATCAGACGCATCAGACTGAAGGTTTGTCCCATTCGGATCCGTCCGTCCCTCCATCCACCCAACTCCTCCCTCATGGGGCTGATGGAGAAGTTTAGTTGGACCTTCAGGTTCTTTCCTCCATCAGCTCTGACGTGTGAGCGCTCCATCGCTGCATCGCTGCATCGCTGCTGTCTGCTTCTGCTCTAAATGAAACACAAATCTGAAATCTGGGTTCCAAACAGCCGTTCATGTCTGCATGTGGTGACAACATGAACATCTCTGACATGGTGCTTACAGGTCCAAAAACTGACCGATGACAAGGAGAAATAATTTACCCAAAGTCTGGTAAACAGGAAACACCACAGAGATTCACCAGGTTTTGTGATTTAAGCTTCAAGCAGCAGCATGTTGAGATGTTCACCATGAAGAAGAAACTGAAGAAGAAGCTGAAGAAACCACTCGACAGCAAACAGGCTTCACATCTGATCTGTGTGACGTTTCAAACCAAAGTCCAGCTAACAAATCAGTGAGAGAAAATTATTCAAGTTACACAAAACTTAAACTTTTTATTTTAAACATTGTTGTTCGGGAGAAAATGTTGTGATTGGCAAAGTTAGCAGAGCACAAAGCTAACGAAACTTTAGCAGAGCTAAGCTACCAATGCTTATATGTGTACAAGCTAATCGAGCACCAAGCTAACGTAACACAAACATTTCGGATAAAACAGAGAATTTTACATGAACTCTTAGCAAATTATTCAAGTTCAAAACATTCAGCAGAACACAAAGCTAACAAAACTTTAGCAGAGCTAAGCTATCTGTGGCTGTGCACTGAGCATCAAGCTAACGTGACCTCCACAAAAATCCTGACTGTGTTGGTTTAAGAAACAAAAGTCTGTTCTGCTGTGTGCAGGTTTTAATCTTCAGATTCAGGACGTTAACATGGAAGCACGAAGAGACGCGTTTCATCTGAGTCGCATCAAAAATGTCAAAACAGTTTGAATCCTCAGGACGACGAGACGGAGCCTTCAGAGTCACCTGGAGACAAAGACTCATCACCGTCAGCTACGAGTCCGAGAGCCACACACCGACAGAGACCACACACACACACACACACACACACACACACACGGGAAAAGATACAGGTCAAAGTTCAAACCAATTAGATTCTATTTCAACTCTCAGTGCACATTACGAATAAATGGACTGTGGTAAATTAAACCAGATCTGCGGTGGTTTTCAGCATGAAAAACAGATTCACTTCTTGCAGAGTTTAGTCATCATACATTGTGCATATTCACAAAGACAAATTAATGAAAGAAAAGACTTTCATGTCTCACCGGAAGAGCTCAGCAGCAGCCTTTGGGATAATCCCCTGCTGGGTCTCCTGCTGCATCCCTGAGTGCTCCTCCAGCGTCTGGGATCCCATCATAGTGTGAGTCTTCCCACTTCCTGTCTGCCCGTACGCCATGATACATACATTATAGCTGCACAGGAGAGAGGGGGATAATATTTATGTATTATGTATTAGTGTTCATTGACTGTAGCTAAAAAAATACTGTTTTAATGATGAGATTTAGTCCTTTTTTGTGTTGTTTGACACTGACCCGTCCAGCAGAGATGTGAGGAGGGGCTTGACTTCATCAAACACGGCATCCTGGGAATCATCTGGTCCATGAACTCTGGTGGAAACAAAGTCATCAAAATGAGGAATCGTTAACAAGCTGAAAATTAAGCAGAATAATTCAAATTATTGTACGAGGGGTGATTAATAACGGCCTAAGGAAGGAGGAGTCAGATTTAGAAAATCTTTAACATTAAGTTTTTGACAAAGACTCCATCTACATACAAACTCAGTCAAGCAGCTGTGGCGCATACATCATCTACAGTGTCAAAATGGTGTCTACTGGAGAAGATGTAGTGGTATGAGGGTGCTAAATCATGTGAAGAAGGTGGGTGTCAGACAAGCTGAAATCCACATTACTGCATAAGTACACAAAGGTTGATGTTCTCCAATTTCTCAGATATAGACTTGCAAATTTCAATAGAAAAAAGTTCTTAACTTTATATATTTAGCATAATCCTTCTAAAAGTTGCATGTGCATGCAATGAGAGCTGTGGATCTTATAATCTGCTGATCCGAGGCCAAAAACACCGCCACTACACCATGCAGCTGCTCTGTGCACACATGTGTGTATATGATTCCATCAGTGCCAGGCTGATCCTGACTGGGGTTTCAAAATAACATCTGTTGTTCCAAAGGCTGCTACAGCACCATTACACCACCCAGCTGCTTCCACATATACATGTATACATGCATTCCATCAATGCCAGAGCTGTCCGGACTGGGGTTTCGAACTCACGATTAAACTCACAAACTCATCATTCACCCTCGCTGGTAGTTTGATTTTACCTCTCAAATTCGAACATCTTGTTGTGCACTGGCATCCCTGTTTTTATGCAGTTCACCATCACCGTGTCCTTAAAAAGACAACAAGGAAGAAAACAGAAAGTAAATCAGCTACAAGTAATGAAATAAATCCATTTTAAGAGTGTGTGAAACTCACATCGCTGACTGCAGAGACAACTTGCTCTGATGATGCAGGCCTGATGGAGAAAAGCAGAGAGATGAATTGTTTGCCATTATCAAGCAGTATTTTGATGTTGTTGGCAGTATATGATGGGTTAACTCACTGTGATCCAGAGGTGGAGGACTGAACGTAGTCGAAGGGCAGAACTGGTCGCACCCTGCAGTGAACCCTGATGTTTCCTCTCAACTCCTGCAGCAACACAGAGAATGACGATGAAGCTTAAAATCAGGTCACAGCAGGTTTGCTGAAGTTATGAAGTTATGCTGTATTGTCTTTATCTTATGACACATCGAATGAGACTAAGCATCTGTTCTCACCACCACTGTGTTATGAAGTTCTTTTCTCCTCTGCCTTTCCGCCCTGCACCTCTCCTTCTCCTCCTCCAGGGAGCGCTCCAGAGCTGCAACATGAGCCTGCAAGTCTTTGCAGAGAGAGAAGAAAGATATTCAAGAAGTCATTGATTTATAGCAAAGAATTCAGGTTTAATTCCTGCTTCTGCACCGAGAATAAAGGTGTTTTTTTGGCATCAATAAGTCAACGCTGTGTTCATTTTAAGACAATAAACAAAAAAGAACACTGGCTGCATCCACACTGCTTCAGGCTCAGTGAATGAATGGCTGTAATAAATCTGCTCCAAAGCCAAAAAAATCTGCTCTCTGGTGTAAATCTTTGAATTCATGCCAAGGCTTTGATCCTGAAGCACTCAAACACACATATACATACACACACACACCCAAAACCAAACCCAACTATACACACAGGACAGGCTCAGACATTCCCGAATAGCTACGACTGAACATAAATAGAATACCATGTTGTTCACTAACCAGGATCCTTCCCCCTTATTTATAAAACGAACCAAAGTTCCACATAATAGTGTCAAAACAGCAACCCAGCACACTCAGTTTTAATGCATAAGATGAGATAAAAAAATACATAAATATATAAATAATTTCTATTTCTATTGTTGCATCCAAAATCAGAGTTTTCCTTGTTAAAATGCAAAAAACAGAAAATAATTGTAAAAAAGTAGCAAATAAAATGTGACATTAATGTTCCTGTAGTGTAAATTACAGTCTATAGAGGGTTATTCTAATTGGAAAGAGATTAGAAATTACATTCCTCCTTAACTTCATCAGCTAACATCAACTAACATCAACAAATAAAGTTTCAAGAAAATTCACTGGGTTTGGTGCAGCTTGCAGAATTGTACACACCACTTTTTTAAATTTATGTGGGCCAAAGTCTTTGAAAAATAAGTTTTCACCAATGATCAGAGCTAAGCTGACTGCCTGACTGCACAGAACAGAAGAGTCAACCTTGGATGATCTTGATGGGCGGGGAGAGAGAGAGAGATGAGGGAAGGGACGGTGTGAGAGGATTACAAGCAAACACACCACCGTCACACGCCTGTAAACCACTTTATAATGAAGATTATGCTCATAGAGGTGAGAAGTAGATAATATGAGCCAGGTGGGGAGGAATCATTAAATAAAATCTTACTTTTAAAGACCCTAAGGATCATTAACATTAAAATGCAATATGTGCATTTAAAGAAAATAAAGATAAAATATTGGATGAAAAATTGAATGACTGGCCCCACTGAAGCGAACTTACTCTTTCTGTAGATACAAAAGGCTCATTCTGCACCTCTCCTCCATTATACTGTCTACATTTGGTTTTCTTGGTTTCAAATAACAGCCACATTGGTGTTAAGCGCTTAATCAAAATCACTCCTCCACACACACTTACCTCAGGATGAAGTCAAAGATGCTATGTCTATGTATCACACACACACTCAAGATACTCACTCTGAACCTCGTCTGCACGGTGGCCATTCGGACAACAGCTGGCCTGCTTCACTCTGTCCAGGAGCTGCCTGCTCTGCTCCTCCAGCTCAGTGGCAAAACTTAGATAAACTGCAAATATTTCACTCAAGTCCTGCTTCACAGCCTGCCAAGAAGACACAGAGAGGATGGATTAATTGTCTAGAGCTGTGCATATGCACACGCACACGCACACGCACACGCGCACGCGCACGCGCACGCGCACATATTCACATCTGGGTGCATTTGTACCTGGACCTCAGAGAGGAGTTTGTCGAGAGCTGACCGGGTGATCTTCTGTACATTCCTGTGGTGCTGATGATGGTTCAGGGCCTTGGTCTCCTCCTCCTGCTCCCGACGGAGTTTCCCCAGAGACTGGAAAAGAGAGATCACCAATAAAGTTAATCTGCAAAGCTGTGACATTTATTCTTACTTTTTCATCCTAAGCTACAGTATGAGCAGAAGAAGAAATAAGATTATCTCCCATTTATATCTGTGATGTTTTCTTGTGAAGCTAAATTTTAATAAACATTCACCAGTTTTGTTAGGCTAATTTATTTGTAAACTGTTGAGAGTTAAGAACATAGAAACCAACAAATTTCCCTAAAGGACAGTTTGCTCTAATGAGCCACATTGCAAAAACAACATTCAGAAACAGGGAACTTTCCAAAACACAAAAAAAACCTGTACAGTAACAGCTGTGACACTAAATGTTCAGTTACTGTGTTGTTTAGTATCGTAGCACCAGGAAATTCTTAATTATTCTAAAGAAAGTAGATATACATTAATAAAAACTTTTAGATTATTTTTTAATTGCAAGTGGCTGCTCCTCTGAAAGAACATCTGCTGTCTGTTGGAGTCTTTATCAGAGAGCTTCAAACCATCTGTCCAATTAATTTGTCCCATTCAGGCTTACTGATCTGCAATGTCCAGCAGAAATATTTGGAAGCATAAATAAATGATTAGCAATAAATATGCAGAGGGTCTCTTGGATGCAAATTTAAGTTAAATGAAATCACACAAAATTAACTTCCAGAGTTATAGAGATCCAAAAACCTGCTGACTTTAAGTGTCTGCAACTTTTACACACACTCACACTTGACACAAGAAGTCCTTCAGATCAAACAGTCATTCAAAGATTTCTTTAAGCAAAATCAGAAGATCAAATAACAAATAGAAAAATCATATTCATCTGAAAAAGAACAGAATAACCAGGAAGGTCTTCAGGTTTAAGCCTGTAAGTGTTGAATAGCAGAAATCTTCTTACCTCAGCAAGTCTCAAATGAAGAATAGCATTCTCTGTCTCCAGCTCCAGTATTCGCTCCTCTTTACTCTAAAAAACAAAGAATATTACAAATATATTATAAACGCGAATGCACTTATTTGAAAAATAGCAATGAATGAATTGACATTAGTCTTTAAAGAATCCTAACCTAGTACACTAATTCAAATTTTTTGCGTATACTAGTCTCAATTTACCCGCAGTTTATGTTCCAGTAGGTGCACCTGATGCGCAAATATTTGGTCCCGGTTGATAAACAGAGGCATTTTTCCTCAATGAAAAGAAGCTAGTAAAGAGAAGGAATGGACAGACTCGTCCCTTTCCCTTTCAGCTGTTTAAGTCGTGTCCTCTCGGGCCATATAATCCGATTACCAGCGGTCAACAACAACTCTCTCAACTCTGCTCACCTGTTTGCCCGCAGAGGAGAGAAGGAAGACAGCTTCCAGCCTCACAGATGAGGAAAAGGACGTTCCAGCATGGATATAACAATATTTTTGAGAATAACGTTAGCGTATATAATCATCTTTGTAATTTCTCATAATATATAGATTTTATAACTTCCCAATAAACCCTTCCAAATAACATTAGCCGCGTAACTACATGTCTTAATGTGACTTCATTTTTACACTGATGCACAGGACACGAAAGACACAGGTGTTGATAATTAGATGATTATGGTGGGGTAATTGTTCATGCTAGCCTCCACAGATAGAGGGCGGCAGAACCCCTGAGTAGTGATACGCTAAAAGGAAGAATGAAAACACAACGAAGAAGAAAAACACTTCCGCATAGTCACAGTTAATGCCTTAGACAGGTTTGAAGAACTGTCACAAAATGACTAAATTGAAGGACAAAAGAAGAGAGAAAATCAGTGTTGCCACTGAGGTAAAACATTTGAGCACTGTCTTCAGCTAGTTCGCTAGCCAGCTAGTAGATTAGCGTTTTAGCTTGCTTTTGTTACTGCATCTTAATATTACCTGACGTTCAACTTAACTCACAAGTTCTATTCATTCATTGTTTGTTCTGTCTGGTAACTCTCTCGGCTAATGTTATACAGTCTAGCTAAATTAAGGTTGTATCTCACCTGAAAACATTGTAGATTGACCGTTTGGAGGAGCGGAGAGCGCGTTGCAAAGACAACCTGGAGAGGGCTGAGTTCAGGGGCAGGAAGGAGAAGCTCTCTGACAAGGAAAGGTGAGAATGATAGAGATGAGAATGAAGACTGTGAAGATAAAGATTTATCAGTCCCTACTTATAGATTGTTAGTTTTTACTTTCAAAGATAAAATTTAATAAATGATTTTCTCACTTTGTGACCTCCTGCTGCTTGTTCTTCTGTCACCCTCTCTGTTCTGCAGGCAGGAACTGGAGGATGAAATGGCAATAATGAATGAGAGAGTGCAAAATTTAGGTAAGGGCATGCAAATCCATACAATTTAGGCATCCCTGTAGACAGGGCATACTAAAAAAAATATATTTAAAAATGCAGACGGCAAGATGGACAACATGTCCTGAAGCAAGACATTGAATGTTAAAATTCTAAATATGGCCAACCCACAGTCTTGCATAAAAGTGTACATTATGACCATGTTTGCAACAGTGCTTAATATTATAAGAATGTATAACTATACACTTACCGCAACACATCACTAGCAGCACAGTTGCAGGTTTTGTTTCTTTGTGTGGTTTAAATGAGTGCCCTGACATAAGTTTTGATTCTCTTTTCTAGACAAGGAGCTGCAGACTTTAAGAGGGGAAAATCGGAAGAACATGCTGCTATCAGTTGCTCTGCTAGTTATCAGTGCCTTCTTCTACTATGCCTTTTTTTACAATGAAGAGGACTCATGAGACTACCTGATATCACCCACCAGCGACACTTGATTGCAGTGCATTCTGGTTGTATGTAGGTTTTCAACCATATGAGCAGAACTAAGGCCCCTTTTTTAGGGCATATAACACCAATTTAAAAAATTGTACTTCATAAAAAGCTTAGTTTTATATAAAAAGATCATCTTGCCAGCAGTGAAATACTTCCTTTAACACATTGGAAAGTTTTAAGAGTTGTGCTGATGAAGTACTTAAGTTCTGCCTCTAGGTGGCATCATTGTCATTTTTAAGAAGTATTATTCTGGCTTCATCCCGCACAGTCAGAGCCCCAGCGTTGCATCTTGGACTGAAAAGTTGTTGTTTTAAGCATGTTTGAACCTCAAAAATACCTTTTACTTCAAGAATATTCATACATATTTCTATACATATACATATTTCTAGGTTGGTGTTTTATCAATGCAAGCAGGACCCTGTGTGTGTCATTTTGACTTTTGCAAATAGTAAACAAGTAAGAAGGCTGCTGACTTTTCCTGCAATGAATTTAGATTAGTTTGTGGTAATCCTAAACTGTCAAGGGATAGCTGATGCAATTTAAATATGCATTGGTGTGTATGCAACTTGTTGGTTATCCTAAGATGACCCCAGTCCATAAACTAGACAGCTTTACACAGCTGCAGGTGACAAGGAAGGGTACCACCTGCACTAGATTTATTAAGAATTCTGAGATCTTTTCACCGGCTTGTATTCACACTTTGTATTCTTACTGAATATCATGACAGTCAATGTAAAGAAAAGTGTAGAAGTTTTTCTCTCAAACAGCAAAATTAAAAACAAAGATTGCCTTATTGCACAATTATAAACAAATGGAATGTTGTTGTAATTTTTGTAAAATTGTAGAATATGCTTCAAGTGGTGCTGATGAATTCTGCTAGCTTTTGCCTCAGTCACACATGAAATATGTGTGAATATGTATAATAATACATTGTACACATATGTATGCAGTTAGATGGACCAAAACATTTAATGCATTTGTCTCATTTTGTAAGTGTAACTTGTACAGCTTGTGTATTAAGTGCAGCAGAGAACCTAAAGAATGTATTTCTTTTGTTTTGATACTCATGTTGGCCTTGCATCCATTGGCTAATAAAAGCTGAAAGATGCCAGACAGGTTCACAAAAGTCTTTTCATTAATAAGAGCTGTGTTTGCCTCTTATAACTGTATAATTATTTTTTATTTTTTTTAGTTTTGGAAGCATATTTTTGTTTTTATTTGTAATTGGTATCACTTTCTTCAGTTTAATTGTAAAATAATTTCTTGACATCATAATATTTGAGAAACGTTCTTTTTTGATAAAGTGTGTGTTTTTCCCTAAAATAATAAGCTTGGCCAACAAATAATTCAAACAGAATATAAAATGTTCAGGGACCAGACCACACAGATTTTAGAGGGACAGAGAAACTCTAATTTTCCTCCCAGTGACACAGTCATGGTGTGAATTATGTGTGAACAGTGTGATGTGAGGGGACAGTTTGAGGACAAGTGTGTTAAAAGTCTAAAAGCCTCTGAGGGGCTGAAGAAACCTTTCTGACATTGATTCTCATCACTCTGTTGAAGAACACACACTTGGTATAATTTTAGCTTGTCTCCTCTTCATTAGCCATGTTCCCATTCAGGACTGACATAGATTTAATCTGAGGAATAATGGTGTTGCTTTCACCTAGATTCCCCTGTTTAAACTGTGTCACGTAATTACAGGCAGAAAAAAGAGTGAACTTGGTAAATCAATGACTTGTATCCCCCCATCTGTCACTACTCAAGCCTCAGAGCCATTTTCTGGACTGCTCCCTCGCCTGACCTCTTCCAAAGACTGTAAAAGAAGAGTATATCATTTAGTTTTTAGGGTGATTCAGTTGGTATTATTTTCCATTTAACTGTAAAAGTTTGCAATCATTCACGGCTAGTGAAACACTCTGTCTCCCTTTTACAAAACCAATACCGTTTGTTTTTCTGTGCAATTAAGGAAATGATTCACACAGAAATCACTGACTTTTCTCTGTCCTGAATTTTAAGGTTGCTGTTGTGTGCAGACCAATCTAAAACTTAATCATTTCAGAGCAGTAGCCTTCTAAATTCAGCAATTCCAGAGTCAGTTTCCTGCATTTTATTAAATCTAAAACCAGCAATCAGTGGTGGAATATAACTCAGTACATTTATTCAAGCGTTTTATTTCAGTGCAATTTTATAGCACTTGCATTTTATTCAAATAGTTCAATTTTCTGCTACTTTCCAGTCAATTCAGAAGTAAATAGCACATTTTTACATCTCAATTTTTCTCAGTTGTTTCAGTATATTATTTGATGTGCATTATGTGAAACTTGCTTTTCTGCAAAATTAGTAATTTTACTTTCTGTACTTTAATATGTTTTGATGCTTGCTAAATACCTTTGTACTTTTCCCAATATTAATATGATTTTTAGATGTAACAGAGTACAAAGTCTGCATCTTGACACTGCTCTTTTTTTTAACTTTAAAATCTAACCTCCAGGACAGTATTATATAATTTCCCTGTTGTCAACAAAAGACCACAACCAACAATATGTAAGTTAGCCCCCCCAGTGGTCTGTGATACTCAGCCTCAAGCCCACTGTTTCCCTCTGAGTATCTTTACAGTCGTGACTGTTTGCAGTTTTATTTTTTAAAAAGACTTTTAAATTTATTAAAACATTTGGACATTAAATGTTATTTAAACAGGAGAAATTTGAGTTTTTAAGGAATATTTTCAGCCATGGATCAGTACATGTTTTGCCTGTTTAAAGTGACTAAATGAAATGTAATAATCATAATGCCTGCGTTCACCATGATAAATAAATACATAATGCCACCTAGTGCCACAAGGAAACAGAAACACATCAATGATGCAATTAAAAAAGAAAAGCAAGGAGCAGAAGAAAAATTTATATTAGGCATTTTCCACACAAAAAAACCCCCAAAACATTCATTATAACGATAGTTATCATTTGATTACAATAACTTCTGATCCTTTGCTTTGGACGCACAGGGGGAGACCTTTTGTTGTGGAGGTAACCCCATCACATGTATAGCAGGACAGCCCAGCAAATCACTGTTTGTTTGCTCTCCCTCCTACACACTCTAGTATCACGAACGCAGTTCACAGCACGCCTACACACCCCCAATCTCTCATCCCCAGATAAAACAAATGTAAACAAGCCTATTATGCAACACTTCTGTGGGAATTAAAAGATAATTATGGCCACTGATTATCTTCAAACACTCATTTTCACATTGTGGTTGAAATTATGGCTTGTTTAGAACATTTAGAATGTGCCCTTAAAAGTGATGTGTTATAAAATCACAAACTAATGTGAATATTTTGGTAAGGAGCACTGCCATTTAGTGCTTTTGATCAATTCTAATCTTTCCTTCTAAATATTTTCATTATTTACTCTTAGATGGAATGTTAGCTGAGTTTTCTCATTTACAATAAAAAAAAAACAAACTTGTGGATTTTATGTGAATTAGACTGATGTGTCCTGGTTTCCCTAAGACATGCTGACCTTGTGTTCAGTCTTGCTTGTCATGACAGGTTGCACTGAGTCATCTCAAGTTATGAAAGTACGAAAAACAATTTTAAGTCGGTCTGTCCGAGCACCAAAATGCCAGACGTCACTTTGAATTCCTCAGTTTCTGAAGCTGAGGGATGTTCGAGCTCCCCTGCTGCAGGTGGAGGTTCAGGTCAGATGTCATTATGTAAGTTTTGTTACAGTTGTTGGGTAAGTTCTTCAGTTATTGAACCATCTTTGCTGCCCTTCTTCTCTTGAGCCATATTACATCATAAAGGTTTTATAACAAATGTTTGGTCATTTTGATTTGTATTGTATGTTTATACTGAACCTGTTTGGCCATGTAAGTATGCAAAAACTTTACTACCTTGAGACATCGAGCAACAAAAGTTAAAAAGGCAGAACTGCCAAAAGCTGTTAAAAATATTCCATATAAAATGCAAATGATGCAGGAGAAATGTTTTATTGCAATGGTTATTTGTAAGCAGCATTTAATTCTTGTTTGACATGCAGGTAACTTTTTTTTTATAGGCTGCTGGGTAATTTTAATATAATAATAATAATAATAATAATAATAATAATAATAATAATAATAATAATGATTTAAAAATATTTATTTATATAATATTTATTGTACAACAAAGGTAAAATGAAGAAAAGCTGTAGTTCCCTTTTCCTATTGCTTAATCATATAACTACATAAATGTATAAATTAATGAAGAAATTTTTTTAAAAAAGCATACTTTTTTTTTTACAAATTAGTCATTTTATACAAGGTTTGATTTGTTACTTGTGGCTACATGAACTCAGGTAAAGAGAAGGTTTTAATAAATTACACCTACACCCTTTAAGAAAAAATTTAATTGTACTGAAACAATATCACCTGATATATTAATATCAGTTTTAGATTTTTTTAAGGTTAATTTATTGAAACTTTTGCAACATATATGGATGTATAAATTGTAAGCCGAAAGCTTTAATGGAATAAAAACTAATTAAAAATTCACAACTATTATAACCTTGACCTAAATTTTTCGAGCTGTCGTGCTGTTACTAAATCTGCACTAATTAACTTAATGCATTCTTACAGTTGTCTTGTTCTTTGACATGTAAAAGTGTTCAGCTTTTCTCTAAAAATAAGAGAGTGAAGTCATCCTACCAGGATAATAGAGCAACTCATGTTCCTGATATCTCCTCCGCACCTAATTTCTCCATTAGCCACAAACACTGAAGTCACAGAGGTGATGAATCTCTTCATAGGAAAAAAGGACTTTGGAGTCAAGTAGAGGAGGAAGATAAGAGGGTGATTTGTGGCAGTGAAGAGAGTTAAATTGTCTCAGGAGTGGCTCTTAAGCGTTGTACTGTCAGGTTTTGAATGCTACATGGTTTCTAATGGGATGGGAAGGTACCAGACAAGTGAAATGACAGCAGGTGATGAGAGTAAATGAAGGTGCGAGTGATGGAGAGTCTTGCCTGAGAAAGCATATCAAGTGCTATTTAATTAGTGTAAACTAAGTTGTGAACCAGAAGAAAATGACACGTTCAACATCTGCAGTTAAATATTCCCTCTTAACATTTTTATTATCATTCAGGTCAAAGTGACCTGTTCCACTCAGGAGATTATTACAACATTTTATTCACATCCTTTCTTGCCTGAGTTGTTGTTGTAATAAAATTTATGAGAAAGCTTTCAGGTGTCAATTAAAGTAATTGAAATGGTGTTTTGGTCACTTTGACCTGATGTCAAAACTAAATAGATTCAATTAAATAGATGAACTAAATTGATGCTAAATAGATAAAGGGCCCAAAATAAGCAAGAATGTGCACAAAATCTCTCTGTGACAAACACAGGTGTACACAGTTTGTCTAATAACATGAAATTCCAAAGTCCTGCTCTCTTTCAGTTATGAAACATGACATTTTCAGAATAATTCTTGCACTGTTTGACTTTCATTCCTTCCGTCTTTCATTCTTGACAGTGTGACCTATTGTCTGCAAGGGCCATTCAGAGGGATCAGGAGTTAATCCACACTTACAGAGAGTAGACCTCCTGTTGACCCGAGTCCATTCACCTGATACAATATGTCCTATAGAGAGCTGACAGGTCGCATGGTTTTGTTGTTAAACTGGTGATTTAGCCCTTGAAATGTCACCTCTGGCTCAGCATTCAAGAGAGGTAATGATTCATCTATAAATCAGTAAAGAATGAACAACTGTAAAAAAATAAACTGATGATTTAGGGCCTTGTCCGTTCTTTTACCATCTGTTAATCCAAATCAAAGCACTGATACACCTGCTTATGCTTTTAGGTGATTAAAAACATTAAGAACTCTGGATTAATTTGAATATGGCTGAAAATGTTCATCATGTTCAAACTGGGTAAAGCAGCTTTTTACTTGCTTTCTACCTTGTCTGGCAGGACTTTTGAGGTGAACATAATTGGTGGGAGTACAAAGTGAAAACCACTGAACAGTGTGTGGCTGTCTGTAACAGCTAATTGTACCTTCAAAACTGTCACTCACCCACTCTCATCATGCCACAATCTGTTCTTCTGAGAATCTAAGGGGTGAAGAGTTAATGTACCCTGTGCTTGGTTTCAGACAGGTCTCCCACCCCCTTAACACTCACACACACACACACACACCTTTACACTGCATGCAGCCAGAATATACAGCATACAGACATCCAACAAGGAACAAACGCACCACACACCCATCCACCAGCTGGCAAATTACCTCTGACAAATTGTGGTAGGTGCCAGGCTACTAACAAGCACACTACAGCGCAGTCCTGTGCCAACACGTGCAAACACACGCTGATACACACACACACACACACACACACACACACACACACCCTAGTATTTGAACAGGCCACATGCAGAGGGACGGAGACAAATGATGATAACTTTTACTGCAAAGCAGATTTTATGTCGCCAATGTGGGCTTGCCTCGGCTTTTCCAAGAGATAAAGCATGTGTCTGTCTGCGCTCGTGTATGTAAGTGTGTGTGTGTGTGTGTGTGTGTGTGTGTGTGTGTGTGTGCGCGCGTGAATACACCTCAGTATCACTGTACTGTCCTTGAGAAGGCAGATCAGAAATGAATGCTGCCATTGATATCTGTGTGTCTTGTTTCTCTTCCACTTTTTCATCTGTGCTTTAAACATTCCTACCACGATGCCTTCATTTGAATATGAAATGACAACCCAGGAGAGAAGCGAAAAACCAGCAATTTACGTAATTACATAATCAATAACTCCAAAGCCTTTTCCATTGAACTAATGGCTAACTGAGTAATAGGAATTTTTCTATGGAAAGCATTTGCTACGCGACTGTAATTAATATTATTAATGAGGGAATCATTCGACTGTGTACTTTGGTAATTGCCTGGAAAGCTGCTCAGGTCTGCACTGATCTAGCATTACATAATTCAAGCACCGCTACCAACCCCTATTAAGTCTAATGGATGGTAATATTAAAGGGACTACAGCAGAATTTTAGTGTTGCTAATATCAACCTCTAAAACAAATATCAGTCCACTAAACTGCTGAGAATAGTTTACACACATGTGCAAATACATTTACAGACTCTTTCTTTATAGAATAAGTGGTTGTTAGTGTTTGGAGTTGCAGCCGCAACACAGACATCAGGCGCACATTTCTGACACTGTTGAAATGCATATTTCCTGCTTCTATCAGTAGAGCTAGGTATCATTATCTTTATATAAACATACCATCACTCTATCTATCTATCTATCTATCTATCTATCTATCTATCTATCTATCTATCTATCTATCTATCTATCTATCTAT
>JAQMCX010000023.1:12357182-12494698 GCA_029814765.1 Acanthurus leucopareius | reverse complement strand
GATAGATAGATAGATAGATAGATAGATAGATAGATAGATAGATAGATAGATAGATAGATAGATAGATAGATGTTTACGGGTAAGTTAAGTCGACTCATTCAGGACAAAAATGTGACACTACATAGTGAAGCCCAAGTGCAACGGTAAACTCTCAGCCCTGTAAAAAACAGGTGGTTGCCTGTTTTTGGTGGGTGACCTAAGGCAACATCTGTTGAGGCGGAGAAAAAAAACAAAGTGAACAAACATCTCCGGCTCTCACAGCACCCAGGCCTCGGTGTGCCGTCTCTCAGTGGCCTCCAGCATCCCTCACCTTTCCCCCACTTTGTGATCAGCCTTAAACTGACTGAGGGCTTCACAGCTCTCAAACTGGACATTATTACAGATGACGGACCAAATGAGTAGCAGGTGCAGTGACCCCTCTTTAGCTGTTGCGTGTGAGTTGTTGTTGTTGAAACGTGAGTGGGACTGAGCTGCCCAACAGCGACAAAACAAGTTTTATTGAAAAAAATCCAATTTTAAATCATGGTAAAAAAAAAAGGGGGCCCACCTGAAGGGCACACACCTGTTATGGCCACCAAAGAGTGACACAGAGGATCATTTTCCTTTGGAAAGGGGCTTTTTTGCGGTCATATTTTAGGGAATAAATCAAGTCTAAATGTCCATGTGCATAATGACTGCCATATTAGTTTTATGTAATATTGCATTCTGAAAATAAAACATTCATTTAACAGTTGGTGTTGTTTGCTGTATTAAAGCAATATCAAAGGCTTTGCATGTAAAAACTTTAACAAGGGGAAGATATCTGTTCTTGTATCAGTGCACATCTGCAGGTCTCCTGCCTGAAAACAGCCTCCTCGTTTCTGTGTGGCACTCTGATGCCCTCAACCACTACCCGCCTGTTTAAACAGCCTGGCAGATAAACTCCTGTGTTTGTGGCTGCTAGGGCTGCCAGGAGTCTTTATAGCGGCCGACAGGGAGAGACGACAGACTAAATACAGTGTCATGGCCCCTCAGACACACAAACACGTGCCTGCAGCTGCTTTACACCTGGATCATAACTGCAGATGCTGATGAGATGAAGAGATAAGACATCAGGTCAAACAACCTTTATCATGGCCTGTGCTTATGCAGTGAAGTGCATCGTATCTTAGCGATGCAACCTTACAGAACAGCAAGGTCAATAAGATGTTACATGGATAGTTAACTGTAAGTGCACAACATTATTTTGCCTTCTGCAACCTTCATAGTTGGATGTACAAATTACATCTCAAACTGTAGGGGAGGTAATCAAAGCTACACAGCACACGGCACATGTTTTCACACGTTTGTGGTATCTCCATATATGTCTCTGTCTCATACACTCTCTCTCTCACACACACACACACACACACATGCGCACACACACACACACATATATATACACATGCCCGCGACGTCAACAGACTGAGCAAACAGGAGTCAAATGTGTCTAGGTGTAAATTGAAGCTATTTTCCGGGGCAAGGCACTTGCTCTCTCTGTGTGCCATTAGTCTCTTCAAACAGACCCACCTGCGCTCAGGGAGAAGAGGCCAGAAAGGGGCGAAGTGGATATAAAAAACAAAAAAACAAGTCAGGTGTAACACCAGAACTCCCTCAAAGAAACGTGCTACAGTGAAAACACGTGACGGAGACATCAGTTAGATTTTATTCCTTTATTTCTCTTGTAAAAAAATGTAGTACATCAAAGACAATACCATACAAAATAGAAAAATGGCACAGGGTAGTCACAAGTTCATACATTTAAACACAATAAGGGCTATAGAATACTGCTTTGGCATTTCAAAAAAAAAAAAATTGAAACACAGACTAAAGTGCAAGTTTCCCATTCAGTTTTCTCATTGAAGTACATTCACAGGTTTGTTTTATCTTCTTTTTTTTTCACAGCAGTCTCTTGTTCACAGCATTTCCAAAAATCTCATTCTAACTTGTGTTGAGACATAATAAAGTGCAGATACAGTATGCATGAGAAACACGTTTCTAGCATCACACCCCCCATTGTGTTTGTAAAGCATTCACTGTCATTTGTAAGCAGATTGTCGATGGTTATGGGATGGTTTGAATTTTTGCTCTCTCTTTTCCTCACACATTAACACACACACACACACACACATACATACATACATACACACATACATACATACACTGGCACAAAAGGAGCCCTAGCACCATTTTTAGACTTCACTTGGTGACCTGGACCGGTAGGCCTTGTTGGCCTGAAAGCAGCCGCAGAGAAGCATGTAGATGGAGCGCTGGATCTCTGCGTTTCTGTAGGCGTAGATGATGGGGTTGATCATGGAGTTGTAGGTAGCTGGCAGCAGTGTGGCATAGGTGTACACTGATGGGTACTCCCTCTCGCCTACCAGGCAGTAGATGGCGAAGGGCAGCCAGCTGGCACCAAATGTCCCCAAGATGATGGCCAAAGTGGAGACCCCCTTCTTGGTGGCAACGTAATGCGATGTGGCAAAAAAGTGCTGCTGCAGGGCGATCTGGTGGGCGTGGTGGCAAACGATCTTACATATCTTGAAGTAGAGGGTCAGCATGAGCACGAAGATGATGAAGAAGGAGGTGGCCAGGAGGGTGACGTTGCTACGGGTCAGGGGGCGAACGATGCTGCAGGAAGCCGGCTCGTCCAGGCAGTTCCAGCCGAGCACCGGTAGCAAACCCAGGAACAGAGACACCCCCCAGGTCCCCAGCAACATCAGGTGTACATACTGCAGTGTCTTCTCTGAGAAGTATGTGAGAGCATTGTAGAGGGAGAAGTAGCGGTCCACTGTTATGGCCAAAAGGCTGCTGATGGAGGCAGTGAAAGAGGCCACGAGGAAGCCGACAGTGATAAGGCTGATAGTCTCAGAGGAGATCACATACTGAAACACAAAGTTCAGGATTAATCCCATGCCGGCCAGCAGGTCCGCTGTGGCCAGGCTCCCAATTAGCACAAACATGGGAGTCCTTAGTGTCGGCGTGTAGAAGATGATTGCTACCACTATGGCGTTCTCACAGGCGATGACAGTGCCTGACATGCAGAGCATAATGTCCCACGGGTTGATGGGGAACTCTAATGGGGCTGTGGAGAACTCCATGCTGCTGTTGTGCTCTGGAGAATCAGCCTCCATCCATGGGATAACTTCTCCAGCCACAGGGCTCGCAGAGGAGTCGTTCACCACCAGTGTCTCGTTCATATCTCCACACTATCGTCCTTTTGTCCTGTAGGCAGCAGAAGAACAAGCAGATTGCTTTGTTAGTGGTAATTTAAGGACAAATCCTTTTTTCATTGGTCTCTTAAAGAGATAAAAGTCAGGACTGTTAGACCACCACTGTACAGCTGCAGCACAGCTGGTAAGATTTTAGTATCTTAATGAAAAATAAGTAGGATTTTTTCTTGCCATTGCATGCAAGTAAAGTGCAAGTCTCCTCACTCACTGAATTATACAGGTGTCTCATGTGAAAAATCAGATGAAATATGCATATCATTTTTTGATACTTTAAGTATGAAAACCTGAGATAAGCACTTGTAAGTTCACACTACAATTTGTGGCGAAGTTACTGCACAAGCCATGCAAAAGTTACAGGGGAAATCCACCCTAAAACTGATATTTTCAATTTCCCTGGCACCTTCTGCACAGCTCACTATTTATGTGGAAATTTGAGTTGCAAAGCAGAGATACACTCTATAGAAACCGATGATGCATTTATCTTTAAATTTGAAACTACTTCATGAAGAGTTCACACTGAAAGAAAAGCTTTCTACTCCCATTTTACATGCAAAAGTCCTGCTTTCTACCCAAACTCATAAAGATAGAGTTTCTCAAACAAAATTCTCTGAGTTAAAGGACAAAAACGATAAACTCAACGTTTAGTGTTTGAGTTTTTTTCGGTTAAATGGATGGCTACCGCTTAGATATTGACTTTAACAACGAAAACCATCAGTACAGGACAATCTTAATTCATTCTTAAGGTGGATTTCCACTTTATAAGTCACTATACAAGTGAGGCAGCGGCAGCAAAGAGTGCAAGCGCTGTCTGTGGTGCTGAAGTCACAGCAACTCCATCTAAAGAAAAACTAAGCACCGACAAGCATGTTTCCCTCACTAACTTCCTCTATAACTGATTTTTAATGCTTTTGTATGAACTTAGCGACTGTGTAATGCTTAATAATTATATATGTTTTCGTATTTATTTACGCCAAGGAATAAAAAAGTGATACTAATGCAACAATTTTACACTTTTAAATAAAACTCCCTCTCAAAACAACATTTGCAACCAACAAACTTTTTCCCCAGAATTTTCCAAATCAGGAATACAAAATTTTGAAAAGTTTAGAAAACCTACCTCCGTGACAAAAAGGAATGAGCTAAGATTTTTTGCTGAAATCACAGCTCCTCGTCCTCTGAGAAAAATGTCAAAAAATTCAAGCAGAAAAGGGTGAAACGGTTGCCCCCTTGTTTTTTTTCCCCTCCTCGCTTCTTTGGACTCTCTCAAGTGAAGCCCTTGATTTTGCTGTGCTTCCCACACATGGGACAAACACCCAGGGCAGGGGTGGTGAGAAGCATTGGCCGGTGTTCAGCTCGGTGAGGAAGGTGAATGTGATGAGAAGGCGGAGGAGGAGGAGGAGGAGGTGGACGGCGAGAGGGGACCGACCACAGACACGCGAGGAGAGCTTTAAACCCGACTGACGTCATGACAGATGGAGTAAAAAAAAAAAAAGCGAGAGGGAGAGAGAGAGAGAGAGACAAAGAAAGGAAGAGAGGTAGAGAAAGAGATAATTGAAGCCAGACTCTCTCTCGCCATCTCTGTCTTTGGCACCAAGGCTCCAGCATTTTTTTATTATTTTTTTTTTAGCGCATCTTCACTAAGAAAATGAGACAAAAGCTTCTGGCAGCTCTTACCTTTGCAACCCCAGCAAACCCCCGTCCTGAAATGCGGGATAATGTTTAATCTCACGCAAATTTTTGCGGGACTGAAAGTCAGAATACAAAGTCCTCGGGATATAAGCATCAGGGGTACTTGTGGATACAGTGGAAGAACGAGCCCGACACCTTTATGTTTTAACCTCATAGATATCCACCTTAAAATTTCTAAAAAAAAAAAAAAGAAAGAAAAAAAAAGTGTTGTATTGTGTTTGGTTGACTTGTATATTTGCATAAAATGTTTCCAATAATGCTCAAACCGCAATAAATCTGACATTTCATTTGAAGCAAGCGCGTGTTTCATATTATCACCTGCTGTTTGGAAGAAAGTCGGCACACGTGACTAAACCTAACATGAATAAAGCTTTAATATACTTGTGAATATTCTCTGCCTGAATTAGTCACATACATGTTCATTGTCAGTGGTGGCCTTGGATTAAACCAATCCCATGATCCAGAGCTACTTCACTACACCATCAAACCATGTCTCCTGTTCTTATTGATCTGTCAGAGAGACCTCTAGTGGCAGAAATTATATGGCCCTGAAGAGCCAGAAGTTTTTTTTTCTTGTGCAATAATTATCTTGAGGGAACAATTTGGTATCTTGCACACACAGGATCCCTGAACAGAGCCTGCGAGTGTAAAACTGGAAAACATTGAGTGAGAACAGTGTATTCAGTGGGTATTAGAGCTCTTATTAGCTGCTCTGTAGGTCGGCCAGTCTCTCAGTACACAAAAACTGCGGCAGCGCCAAGACTGAAACATTTGTGATTGTTCTTATCTCCAGGATTATTACTGATGCGACTTCAAACTTATGTTTAAATAAAGGTAACTAACCTGCAGAGGTCAGATCATTTAGAAACATCTTGTTTTGATGAACAAAAGGCTGCAACTTACATGTAACATAATACAACTTATACTGACAGAACACAAACACCTTTCTGTATCTTATATTTATCTTGTGTGCACAAGATAATAATTTCTTCCCTCAGGATGATTATCTTGTGCAGTGATGATAACTTGTCCCCTCACGATATTTATCTCGTGTGCACAAGATAATTATCTCGTTTTCTCAAGATAATTATAATTTATGTGCACATGCTAGATAATAGAGCACACAGGCTGAGTATGTTTGTATTAAAGGCATGATTGGCCTTCACTTTGAAGACTACAGAAAGTTGTTTTTGTAGCTTTTAGGAGTTTATATATTCATATCTCAAGTATGACTGAAACATTTCTAATCCCAAAGTTATTCGCATTATTTTGGTAGTCAGTGTGCTGTGTTTTATGATGGGATGCGGGTTAAAAAAAGTCTGCTTCATTTACATGCAACATAATAGAGCCTATGCTGATAGAAGACAAACACCTTCTCTAAAAATGTATCTTGTATCTAATAATTATCCTGTGCGCACAAGATAATAACTTGTTCCCTCAAGATAATCAGTCTGCTATTAATATACTCCTTTTGTCAATTATTTATCTGTATAATTGCTGTTTTTTCAATGATGCTTCACAGATGCTTTTGAGAAAAAGGCAATATATCGTCTTTATTTTTATTGGAAACGCTAGCCTAGCGTGCTGCAAAGAGGTGCAATTACACACACACTGACAGCACAGTGGTGCATCAGTTGAGCTCTTGTACTGATGCACCAAGTGACTATTAAGATACATCAGGCCCTTTTACAGGTCTGCAGAGAGTTTGACCCATCACACAGAAGAAAGAGCAAAGATACAACTGCTACCAATAACAAAAGTTCATCTTTAAGAGAATATGAGCAGGAGTAACTAATGCTAGAAGTGTGTGATGTGCGGCCTTGAAAGAAAGTGAGTGTGAGTATCTGCGGGAGTGAAGACAGAAATAACTCCGGCGGTCAGAAACACATAAAGATATAACATGTAGGCGAAACAGATGGTCAGTAATAAAAGACGGGCTAACAAGCTTATGCACCCTGGGAGGAGGTCAGCTGAACAATCCTATGCACTCTGCAAAAAACATGTGATCTAACTGCTGGGATGATTGATTAACCACTTCACTGCAGCACCATCGGCAGTACAGTGTGTTCATGTCATCCTGATGCATTTCTGACCATGTTGTTTCTGCAGGAGCAGATTCTGCTCACACTGTTTCAAAGCACTGGGAGTTCTGTATATCTGCAAAAAGTTACAGTTTCTCTCTCTCTCACACACACACACACACACACCATGACTCAGTGCACACTTGGCTGATACACGTGATTCAGTATATTGGGTAAATGTTTATCAAGGAGCAGACATCTTGTAATACCTGACAGGTACTGATAGCACTGCTGTTACTCTTTATATCTTACCTCTGTTTGAAACATTCTGAATGTTCACATCTTTTCTTCATTTCCTTTCAGAGATTATCTCACCTTAACCTTTACCTCTGCTTTAGAGCTGAATATATGCCAGCATTGAAGCTATTATTATAAAGTGGGCCTAGTTATATATTTTATTTTATGTTTTGAACTCTAATTGTTAATGATTTTGATGTGAGATGATGCATTTACAGAGGATATCACGTGCATAGTTTTCCTTTTATTCAAACTAAGACTCATCTTTTGGTGCTCAGTGGAGTGCAAAATGATTGGTGAAAACCTTGTTGGCCAAAACAACAACAACAACAAAAAACCCCTTCCTGAAGACTTTTTTAAATTTTGAAATAATAATAAATAATATGACCACCAGTTTTCTTTCATAGTGCTGCTCTAAGTTAAATTTAGAAGAACTTAATAAGGAAAAGAGTGATTTATATGAAAATAAAGCTAATGAACAAATTTGAAGAGAGAATTAATAATTTAAGAGGAGAACCTTCATTTTTAAAATTGCATTGCATTGAATAGGGCTTAAACGACAATGCAGGGATTGAATTCCGAGATAATGCAACAATTATGCTAAACAAAACTGCTGTACCAATAAAATTTCATATGACAATACATGAAATATTGGAAGGCAGTGGGAGGTAGGAGGAGATTTAAAGCAGCATAGCAATATGCTAACTAGGCTTAGTTTCCAGGCAACAGCTGTTTGGCCACCTTTTGTCAGTGGACTGGGGGCTGCAGAGCGGGTTGTCTTCATTCATAGGCTAAGCGGTCACATGAAGTGCCTAGTGACTCATGTCAAAGACCTGGGCGGATAGCCAACCACCGACAAGACCAAAAATACATCTTAAAATCATTTCTGATTGTTTTCTATGATGGATTTAATGAAACAAATTGAATTTTCCACCAAAAACAAAATGCACTACACCACTGGTGCCACACATAAATATTCAATCTTTTTTTTTTTCTATATTTGAGAGGATTACTGAGGGCCAGCTGCCCAAAAATATCAATGACTGACTAGATGCAGTTATTTATCCATACCCATGTGTGCTGAGAGGTTTCAGTGTAATGAGACACCTGCCATTAGGAACATAAAAACATGAGAAAAACAGGGCCTTACATAAAGTACCTCTTTTCCCTTCATAACAGCCTCTTTTCGGGAATCAAACTCTACCTGCCCACAGTCCCACTGCCTGTAAACACACAGACAGCAGCGCTCTCATTACCAAGAGTGCACACATGCTCTGTGCGCTGCAAACTTAACCCTCTGCCTTAGTACCCTCATGAATATGTTATTCAAGACAAATAGAGCATGTCTCTAAATAGACATAGGAAGGCCATTAATGAAGCAGCAGAGATGAACGAAGTTTCACTCATAATGTAGACTTTTAGGGGGCAACTGATAAAACATTGAGATGGAGGAAGGAAATCGTTTGGTGGAAAATGATACAAGATGTGTCTGTGGAAGCCATGCAGACACACTGCAGAGAGACATTTACTGTTAAGATTTAACACCTCAGTTTACCTGGAAACGTCTACTTCTTCTCCTTAAAGTACGACAGAAGTAACTGAATTCACTTAAAGACACTTGCACGCTTTGCATACACACTATTGCTCCTGAAAAAAAACCCCAAATATATTCAAATGGATCACTGAGAAAAGGAGCTGCAAAAGAAATGACCACTTAATCTGATAAATGTGTCTGTTCCCCTGTGCCGTACCTGCCTCGCTGCAGATGTCATTTTGACTCTAATTTTATGGTAATTACATCTGCTGAAAACTTGCTGAGTACTAATGGCCCAAATTAAATTCATTTTAAACACTGTTAAGAAATTATGCACAGGTTGTAAACATAGCAGACAGACCTGTGCAGATGCCAGAAGCATTGTGAGTCCTCAAAAACATTTCCAGCCTAAATTCCAACATTATGGGTCTCATGAAGGGTCTTTATGAATGTAAGGTTAATTTTTTTTCGATCTATATCTACCAGCAGCTACTATTGGAGACACCGCATTCATGCACTGAAATTTGAGGACTCTTAGAACCTGAGAAGGTCATTCTGAACAGTCACATTTAAATGTTACAAAGACTGAATTTTCAGTTTTTTTGGGGAAAACTGCAGGTCTCCATAAAATAGCATTTTGCAGCAGAAAAAAAATTGACGAAAAATATTCCTAAAATTTTAAACAAGGGCTCTGCAACATTTTTTTTTAGTGGAGCTCAAAATTTGAATCAAAAAGTTTGGGAACCGTTTGACTACGATCAATAAGGGCAACCACAATCAATTAAAGCATATTTTTAAAACCCAATAGACATTTTTTTTCATATGCTGCAAACCTTTGCTTAAAAGATTGAAAAACCTTTAAGAAAATGAAGATTAAGTGGAAAGCAAGTTTTTTTTTAAGTCCATTCAACCGTTTTTTGGGCTGTTTTGTTCCGAGGAAACAAAAAATCACAGGAACAACTTCATGAGCAACACTTACTGTAGAGGCCTTAAAAACCACTTATTTGGGGGGAATTTTTGTTTTTCTGCTTGGAGCCAAGTCTGAGCAGAATTATGGTCTTAGATATGGTTTGGTGAGGAGCTTTTAATATACACATGTTAGAGGGGGGTGGGACACCAATATGCTGTGTGCATTGTCTCAAATTTCAGTGACTATAATTGCAAAATGGACTTACAGTTTATTTTATAGTTGACAGTTGCTGTGATGTGAAAACCAAGCTGCTCCAAAGAAACCTGTGGGAAACGGACCTCTAGGAAAATGACTCTTGTATTAGATTTCTAGGAAACAAGGATTCAGGGGGCGTGGAATCTTTACTTACTGTGAAGCCAGTGAAACTAGTCAGAGCATAAAAAAAAAACCTAAGACCACATCCCAGTCAGAGCAAAAAAAAGCCTAATTTTATCCCAATTTTATCATAACATCCCACCCCCCCCCCCCCACCCCCCCCCAAAAAAAAAAAAAGATCTTGCCCAGCTAAAAACAAACTCTTCTGAGTCAGTCAAGAGGTTTTCAAGTAAAGGAAAGGGGTGATTGGAGCATATCGACTGAAGAGGGGAAGGATCTCCTTACCTCAGGTGAGAACTGCATTCTAGATATCTGCAGTGCACTCTGAACATCTCCAGCAGCTAACAATCATAATAACAGTGTAGCACGGTTTGAAACTCAAGAGGACTGCCGAGTTACATTCCTTCCTCCCTTCAATTTCCTTTTAAATAAGGTGGAGAAGTTATTTTTCTTTAATTCCCCTGCCATTGTCTAACGCAGCACATGCTGAAGCACACACCCCCAACCCACCAGTCCTCAGGCTCACGAGGCACTGACGCTGACTGAATGTGTATGTGTAGTACAGGAGAGGCAGTCTTTATCACATTTCACATTTTCTGACACCTGTGGTTGAAAGCTGTGCACTAACAGAGTGAGTGAGAGGAGGGAGAAAAAAAGAAAGTGTTATGGCAGGAACAAAAGTGAATAGGGTGCATTAATGGTTCAAAATGAGAGGAAAGGCTGGAGAGAAAAAGAGCCTTGGAGAACAAAAGAACACAGGCGTAAAAAGCAGAGAGGCAGAGAGGCACAAATTGCAGTTTATAAAACTGCTCATAGGCAACGGTAATAAAAACTGTCAAATCATGTTAATAAATAAATGTTTAATTTAAAACTATTGTGCATGGTAATTTGCACTCATGTCAGAAATGCATTTACACAAAACAAAATCAGCCTGCAGGTTTGTAAACTAAGAATGGGGCTTGATGAAACCCACGATGTCTGCAGTCTGCAGGAAAAACACAATCCAGCTTTAATCAAAAACTTACAATACAACTTTCAGGATAAGAACTTAAGGAAGAAAAATGAGTAAAATTATCTGGTTATACATTTACAGTGCAGATGACATAATGTAAGTCTTGTTTGGAATTGATTTTGAGCAATAAAATACAAAAACACAACTTATATCCTTGTCACAGCTTTATGAACAAAGGCTAAAATGACTTTACACGTGTTTAACAAAATGAATAAAAAAGTAATTAAAACTCAAAGCACGTCCGAGTTGAAATGGAAAGAATCAGTCATCATAATCTTTGGGCCTGCCATCATATCAATGGTTCCAGCAATTGAGATTCAAAATACTTACAAAGTCCAAAAAAAATTACATCAATTTACATGTGTGAATTTTACCTACAGTTAATAAAGTTTATTAAAAGAGCTGGAATAAAAATAAAATTAATGGGCAATAACAAAAAGAACAAATAAGAAGCACCTTATATGTAGCCTGCTCAGGCATGTCTGAGTGAAAAAAAAAACAAACATAACTGGAATAAACTGGCAGCCTTTAAAACAAGTAAAAAAACTGATTAAAAGGAAAAGAGAATTATCCTCCTTAAGGTGGCCAAAATACATAGAGCTTCAATCTTCATTACAGACAGTCAGAAGTAGAAAAAAAAATCAAAGAAGTGTGTTGTTGAGGCAAAATGGATTTTTGAATGCTAGAAAATATGTCTTGGTCTATTCTGTGGCTACAAATAGAGGTCTGATAATCTGGCTTTTGCTTGTTGGTAACAAAGATTCGGTCCTTGTGTCTCACATGTATCTGTTCTTGACGTACTCCCTGTACATCAGCATGTCTTCCCTGCACAGTACCCTCACCTGGCCCTGACCCGTCATCACATGGCTCTCGAACTCATCGCGGCTGTCTCTGTCGACATGGGGAGGACACACGGCGTAGATGCTGTCCTCCGTGAAGCGTGACACTGGCTCTCTGAGAGGGGGGGAGACACAGAAGATAATGGAGCTGCAGCATGTTCAAATAATGGACAAAAAATTCAGGGACATATTTTAGATAAATCACATGAAGGTAGACAAACAGATCATGTTTGATTTTTCACATAGAGGAAGAGGCTAGAGTTTTTTCACTGGATGCTCCAAATTGCACCAAGCAAACCAAACAACCGACGAGCTCCAGTGAAAAACTGCTGGAGAAAGCAGGTCATTATAGGAATTGTTAATGGAAACAACACGAGGACAGCAGAGATAGGAGCTTTTACAGCAGGATTACTCATTCTTTCATGGAAACTGGACTCGAAAGCATGTCTCATCATCTTAAGAGTGGATTAATAACTGCATGTTCGTCGGGTCGTCCAACCAGTCAGTTAGTCCAACAGCAGCTGAGGCCCCAGTGAGAGGCTGTACAAACACACATGGCTGCATTACAAACACACATACTTGATTATTGGTTGTATCCAAACCACAACAGAAAAAAATTATGAACTCAGTGAGCGTCATCACAAGTCCTCAACTGAGGGTGTAATGTAAATTAAAGATGAAACTAGATCAGCAGGCACGATATCAAGGTCTTAGCATCCAGCCTGAAACCTTAAGATGCTCTGACTCAGGGTGACCAAGAGGCTGAGCCCATTAATAAAATAGGGCTTAAATGGATGATGGTGATTCATCTCCAGTTGGGTGCAATTAAACTATTGCAGAAAAAGAGAATTTGAAGAGAGTTTCTTAAGATTAATAGATTAATGTATAGGAGGTTACATTTTTTCAAATTAAAAAAGTGCATAAAAACAGGTGGAAGTACATGCTCTTTAAGAAGCTCTCCTGCATGCTGCCAGGATCATTTCCAGCCGAGAAGAGCAGTGGAGTCTTTTTTCAGTTCGTACCTCATTAAGGACGAGGTGATAATAATACATTATGCAAATTTCTTCTGTTTAAATGGTTGATACTATATACTACACAGGCTTCAGTGGTAAGAAACAGGCACGTTAATGTGCCATGTGCCCCCATGAGGCCATTCTGTAACATTCTATAACAGCTTGAGTGAACTATGGATTGTATTTATGGTCTACTGGTGAGCAGGTCATATCACTGTACATATGTTGGAGGGATCTCCTAAATGAACTCTAGAGTAGCAGTGGAAACACATCCTTCCACCTGATAAATCACACTTCCCTATCTGTCAGTCTGATGGAGAGGACTGCCACCTACCTGAATGCACAGTGCCCACTGTAAAGTTTGGTGTGTAATGGATAGTGTTCTTGGGCTGTTTTTCACAGCTTGGGCTAGGCCCCTTGGTTTCAGTGAGGGATTATCTTCATGCTACAGGATACAAAGACACTCCATCTTTGTGGAAACAGTTTGGAGAATGCCCTTTAATGTTTGGTCATGACTGAGCCATTGTGCACAAAGCAAGGTCCGTAAAGACCAGGTTAGACAAGTTTGATGAGAAAAGACCACGACTGACCTGAACAGAGTCCTGATTCAACCCCACTTAACACCTTTGGGAGGAATCACAGGGTTGTTTGTGACCAGGCCTTCTGATCGACATCTGTGTCTGACCTCACAAACCCTCCTTTAGCTGAATGGGCACAAATTCCCAGATATACTCTAAAATATTGTGAATTACCTTCCGAGAAGAGTGGGGGCTGTAAAAGAGGCGGTCAGACTCTATTTTAATATCTATTGTTTTCGAATGAGATATCCGACAAGTTTGCATTGGTGTTATGGTCTGATGTCTGTTTACTTTTGGCCATAGAGTATAATTACAACACAGTTAGTTTAAAAACATTCTATCTCTGCTAGACAGTAAAGGGATAATGCTTTAATTACACAAAAAACACTTCTAAGAAAGCAACTGATCTTTTTTTTTAAGTCAGTTGTATTTGTCCACTAATCTAGACTTGTGTCTTAAAAGCCAATCACAATTTAGGAAGAAAACAAATCACAGCAACTTACTGATGCTTCTCAACAGGAAAACACTATAGTGCCTTATTATTCATATCCTGTCGGCTTTTATCGCCACCGATTGAATCAGCTTTGCCTGTGCCTGATGGGTTGGTAGAGGCAAAGCTGATCACCATGCAGGAACCACGCAGAGGGAGGTGACAGACCAAAGGGCTCCAAACAGTGGAAACACGTTTTGAGTGGTGTAACACAGTCTTAGAATAGCACTGTTGCACAACATCTGACACACCTGCTCGACCCTGTGGACCTGGCGTGAGGCAAACAGCAATGGTTGGATGGTCTTATGAATGGAAGGAGTGTTGAAAGGTAAAGATATAGGCAAACAGGAGGAGATTCAGACTGAACAAGGATAAAAAAGATGTTTGGATGTCCTGCTGAATGAGGTTGGTCTCGCAAATTAGAAACCAATATCTGTATGTCTGTCACCTCTTTGTGACGTGCTGCAACTCACACCTTCGCTATAAAGGAAAGGATTTTTCTTTTTTTCTGTCGACATGTATGTAAAAAAAAAAGGAAAAAAAATCACGTGTTTCAACAGAGTCACGTTTACTCTCACGTTTATTCTAAAAGGTTAAGGACGTCTCTTTAAAGATAGAGCTGAAGGCTAGATATTACACCTGGAACAATTCATCCAACATCCTCCTCTTAGACCTTCCTTTAAGTCACATATTTCAATCCAGCAGTCATTATAATATGATATGAGGCGATAATTAAAGTACCCATCAGACCTGGGCTGCATGACTGTATTTATTATTACATGTCAGCGGCACAGTGTCGAGAAAGACTGGAAGGGAAAATTATTCGATATTCAAATTCATCGTTCATTGTTGCTTGTTAATCTGTTGATCCATCACTTTGGTTTAAAGTGGATGGCACAAAATTATGCAGATACAGTATGTGTAATTTCCAATCACAGAATTGTAATGATTTTGTGGAGCCTCTTTCTTTATTCCTCTGGCTTCACCATGAGGTTGACATTTGAGGTTTTGAGTGAAATGTCTCAACAACGATTGGACGGACTGCTAAGAAAGTTGCCACAGACATTTTATGTTTCCATCAGGATTACTTGTAGTCACTTTGGTGCTCTCTTGAACTTTCATCTATCATCATCATCTTACGATTTTAAATTGTCTTTTGGTTCATGACCATATTTATGCAAAACTGGCATTCCCGTGAGCTTAAGATGTGTTTTGTGTTTAGTGTAGATAAGCATTTTAGCATGCTAACATGGCATGAACATTAAACCTGATAATCATTGGCATGTTAGAATTGTCATTGCAAGCATAATAGCAAGTTGATATTAGCATTTAGCTCAAAGCGCTGCTGTCCCTAAGTGGCCTACAACCACACAAAGAAGCTAACATGGCTGTGGACTCTTAGTTTTGTTATGATGTTGAAAGCTGACCTTGGTTTTAAGTGGATGACCTCTGCCTTATATGGTAACAGTGTGAGTACTTTTTTTTATTGGATTTTGACCTGTGCTGTTTTCCTGGTCAGGAGGGACCAGCAACATGAGCCTCTGTGACTTAAATCGATGTGGGGGCAAAAAAAGTTGGGACAAGCACATCTAAAAATGAAGATTTCATTTATTCATGTATTCTTGACATCATTAGTCTCCTTAGTGACTGTAATCATTTATTTTGTTTCTGATTTTTTTTTTTTTATTTATTCTCAAATGCACTTTTGCTTCCTGAATTGCCCCCAGTGTCTCTCTTTCTCTGCATGTTAATGTGATCATTTCATTGACTTTAACCTTTAACCTCTTCTTCAATGTCACATGACTTTCGACCTTCCTCAGACTAGTGACCTTAGGCTCCATCTGGCTCCCTGGGGAATGTCTGCATGAGGTTAAGACAGTCTCGAAAGTATTCACAAACAAATGTCAGGTTGCGTAACTCGACACGTGATTCACGTCTCTTAAAAATAAAATCCACCAATAAATGCAGAGTGTTTTTTACCTGTAAATCTGTAACGGAGCCTCTAATTTGTGACTTGTGTAACACTGTTTGTATAAAACTTGCATGTTTTTATGGAAATTTATTTGTGAATCTCAACTTTTTTGTGTGGACTGTCTTACCGTGCTTTTTTCACACAAAGTTACAGTTGCGAGGAGCTTTTGACTTGTAGAAAAATTCATTTATGTATTGTAAAACACAATGCATAAATGAATACTGGGTGATTTCTTTTTGTAAATCTGCACATATATTCATGCATCCAACTTTGCTTTATTCATCCAATTTCATTTATACACATGACAATGTACAAGCACAAACACAGTTACAGATTTACAGATCCAAGGTGCTTTGCAGTTATTTGTGGACTGTGTTATGAGTTACACATACTGACACCTGTTTGTCAATATTTTTTAGACTGTTTTAATGCCGTGGTTTGGCCAGATAAAACATCTAACTTGTATTCCTTTCACTGAAATGTTTAACATAAGAGTCTTGCACAAAAAAAAATCTCCTCTTCACCTGCACACTCTCTCTTTCTCTCACGTTTTCACGTGGTTATATTTTTGCTTTCTCTTTACCATTTTCTGTTCTGTACAAGTATCATTTCACTAATTTTTATTTATGTTCCATCCAGCAGTGATTCACATAGATAAACCTGAAAGTCCATCTGAGTACCTGCATGTATTTTTAGAGCCAGAGAATAAAACAGGCCCCTCTCTTGCCTCTCGTGCTGTTTTCTCTGGTGTTGCCTCTCGGCTCTTTCTACTTCAAACACCTTTGCTTAAGCATTTCGCATCCTGTGTGAGATTAAAGGGGTTATTTTTATGGAGCAGAGGGTTATATATTTAGGAAAAACCAATAGGCTGAGTGAGTGGCACAGTATTCTTGTGAACTGCGGAGCTTTATAAAAATAAACATACTGTTTTTTTTTATAGGTACATAAAAATGAGACAACCAAGTATTTTTTATATTTTATCCTACAATGTAGAGATATAAAAAAATAATTTCTTTTATTTTCCATGAATGTGTACCAACAGTGGATAGCCTGGTTTTCAGCATATTATTATGCAGTGTGTTAGATTTTTACGATAAGGTCACCAGAGTTTATGCATTGTTTTCATAAAAACATTAAAAGAAACAGTTTCACAAATTGGGAAATGATGATGATTTGCTTTTATGCAAAGACGGAGACATGTAAATGATATAAACCACAAACCACAAAATTGATCTATTATTTATATCCATATTATTTTTATATAAATAAAATCAGCAAGTTGTTGACTTAAATAGAAATCAGCTTAAAGATTTGAAACAGAAGAAAACAGCTAATCTGGCTCTTTTCCAACAGGTTTATATGCAAAACTGTATTTTACTGACTGGACTGTGACATTTATGGTGAGGACATGAGAGTGGTATTGATATTCTCCTTTAATTCTCAATTAGAATGACAAATAAGTGCATGCTATAACTTTAAAAAGCATAAAAGAAGTTGTTAGAAAGTGAACATGTGCTGCCAGTACTTTTTCTCGTCTTTTCCCTGTGATTTGATCATAATCAATGAAAGAAGCATTGCAGCCTGTTTGTATTCAAGGACTGGTGGTTGTGTTAGCAACACAACATTAGCAAGTCAGACACGTACTGTATGTTTGACATGGAGCAAGAAAAATTCATAAGGATTCACATTGAGAGGAATCCCAATGTCAGTCACAGAGATGCTTCCTGTGATTGGTGTGAATTTGCGAGTTTGAACGAGAAAAAAAAGAAAAAGAGCAAGACGAACAGGGAAAGCGGTTATGTGTCTGTATGGCTGCACATTGTCAGCACACGTGTGGTTGAACTTGGCTGAGGAAAAGAAAAAAAAAACAAATAACCCAACATCTTCCATGACCTGCTGGGTCACGGCCGCAGTGAGCAGGGAGGCAAAAGGAGTGGACTGACTGGGAAATAGCAGGGATGACAAGAAGTAAAAAGAGTGTTTGATTATAAGGGATGAAGATTAAACTGCACACAGCAAGAAGCCTCCCTGGAAACCACTTAGTGCAAGCAACTGTGTTCACTTGTCCCAAGGCTACTGGAAATGTTGAGTGATACTTAAAAGGGTCAGATTATAACCACAAACCAATATCAGAGCATAATGCTTTAATATTACACGTGAGGAAGGATTATTGAGTTTGGGTACATATGCTTCTTCTTTCTCTTTTTTTCTGTGTGCATTAGGGGTTAATGTGTCACATGTTTTACTCACAGGCAGATGATGTTTGCCACGTTTATGTGTTCAGTTCTCTCCACGATGTGCTGGCTCTCACCCAGATGTGCAAACCTGCCGAAAAAAGGAAACAAACAAATTAAAAAGCAAATGCAAACTGAAATATTTCTATATCATATGCACATGTGGAACACGTTTGTCTCTGCTGCGTGCTTCTTCAGTCTCCATCATGTAAAGAACCATTAACAAAAGGTAATTGGGTAACTGTGTAAATAATATCGAAAGGGCCCCTTCAAATTTCAGGCTCATACCGTCTATTTTTTCAATACAAACACTCAGAGATGAGCTAAACACGTCTGTTGAGATTCCCAATGCTCAGAGCACATCACCATCAAATCTCAAATTTTCCCGTAGGTTATTTTTCTCTCGTAAAGACACAATAACGTGCAATTGTTGAGAGTTCCCAACTGGCTCTTGCTTATGATTTTTAATATTAATGCGCTGATTAGCCAAGCTCTGGCTGCAGCAAACATCGTTGGAACCATTCCAACTTCCAGTCTCAATAATAAATGTGGCTCCGCTCTCATTATGTGCCACTACAGTAGGAGGATATGAACAACATTCTTCACATCATTGTTTTTTTTTAAGTTAATCCCCCTTCTTCAATTACGTCTCAAAAACTGCACCTGCCGTCAAAGTCAGAGGTACAAATCTGAGATGTAAAATCCCCATTAGTTAATCAAAGGTTTGTTTTTTTGTTTTTTTCAGCCTGGCATGGATCCCTTCACAGGAACTAATTACAATCAATACTAAGGCTGGAGAATCTCAGGTCGATACCAGCAACTCTTGTGGGTATTCATCCTAAAAGCTGCTTCCCCATGCAGAGACAATAAGCAATCTGGTTGCTTTCAGAATGCTTCAGACCATTTCTTTAAGAGCACATTTAGCACATTCACGTTTGCGCTTGAAAATCCTCGAAAGCTAAAACGTGTTTGCCATTAATCGTTTTCAATCATCATCCTGCCCAATGTTTGAAATTAGAGTCTCAGTGTTAAGTGGTGGTCATCATCTACAACAAATCTGTAACCTTCAAAATGACCAAAAAGTGGAATCATCACTGTCCTCAAGACTGTTTCGACAAAAACGATGAACATTAAGACACGAGGAATCTAGGGTTCAATATTGGCTGGAAACAGACTGCTTTGGTTTTAGAAAGCTAAAAAAAGGCAGCTGAGTGTGTTATTGGCCAGTTTTCACAGTAAGAAAAATAGTCCCCTGTCTTAACAGGACTGGATATTGTTACTAACCAGGCTTTAATTTGAGATAGACTTTTATGAGAGACAGGAAATTATGTCTAAAGTCCCTTTTTTTTAAATATATTTATGGATAAGTAACTCCTCTTTAACTTTTCCTTCAGGATGCTTCAGCAGTTGTCAAAACATCAATGTGACCCCAAGGCCACCACTTCAAGGGGGACGTCCTAAATCAGCTGTCCCTAACTTTGGGGTGTAAAATCCAAAAGGGTTCCCAGGTAAGTCTGAGGGCTCATAAATTAGTTACAGGAATAAGAGAAAGAAAAGCAGTATTACTGTGAACCACAGTTGTTTTTCCAACATGCTCTCTGAAAAAAAACCCAAAACAAAACACTGAAACCAAAGCTCTTAAAAACCCTTTCAAATGAAGCTGCCTGTAAGGGAAAATCTTGTCTCTGTTGAACTGCTGATGGCTCATGGCTACACTGAGAGAAAAACCTGTGATAAAGGTCATAATCTGACACTGTTTCATTTCAAGGGATCAAAAGCCAAAAAAGATCATTTAAAAAAGAAACTACATAATCTTCATTTGCTAGGCGTAAACTAAAAACAAGTGTGTTTGACACCAAACAATTTCTTGCTTGTTTCATTTAGTAATTACAAAAGAACAGTCCAAACGATAAATTATGCCGGACTTTATGAAACTAAGGCATTTATACATGCGTTTCCTAAATGAAAAAGTGCCCCTGTTTATCTGAAAATGGTAAATAATTCTTCAAAGACATGAGCGTATACTGGCTGAAATCATATTTCACTGAACCAGTTATTTTCAGCAGGTTTAGTACAGCTGAGTGTGACAAAAGAGAAAAGCTATTTGCGCTTAGCTCAAAAGCATCACACTGTAGCAAACGTGCAGTTTGAAGCCCAAGAACAGACAGTTGTGTTCAGATTCAGAGTCTCACAATGGCTATTCACTGTAGCTAATCAACATGGTGGGGGGCAAACAGGGAGAGAGGACAACGTGAAATAAACAGGACAGACAGAAAATGAAACTCGAGGGTTAAGGGAGGGAGAGGTGGACAAAGAGCAGTGAGGTCAGAAGTGTAATGCACACAGCAGGGCAGAGATGATGTCCCTTTTGCAAAATGACCCACATTACCCTGAGGGGCCCGCTGACACCGGCTGTTTGTTACTCACCTCTCTGTCTTGGGCACTGGGTGCACTGTTCATAACAATAAAAAGACTTTACCTTAGGACATGTTAAATCGACAGAGGCAGTCAGAAAATAAGGCTTCAGCTTTTTCGATTTGTGGGCGTTTGCTTCAACAGAGAGCCAAAAAGCATGCAAGAGATCCAGCATACTGAGAGCTCAAGGCCAAAATAAACAGGGGCCAACTCGAGCTGGTAGGTATCAGAGGTGCCCACTTGAGTCACATGACTTTGACTCGTGTTGGACTTATGTCACAAGTTTACACTTGCAACTGGACATAGACTTAAACACCAATGAGTTTTGACTTAACTTGGACTCAAGTCTTTTCACTTGAAAATACTCAATACTTTCCTAAGATTGAAGTCTGAAATGTATCTTGTTTAACAAATCAATTCATTTCCTGCGTCATTATCACTATTCTCAGCGAGATGATACTTCAATTTCCCTGATCAACTTTGTCCGAAACAATTTATCAGCATGTATCTAAATGCGTGCACTTTAATTGCAATAATTAATTGTGCATGTTTGCATGTGTGTGCCAGCAGTGGGTCCATCACCTTTCATAAATGAGCGTGTCTTCCTCAGCAGGAAACTCAGCCAGATTGAGTCCGTAGGGCTCCTTCACTGACTGCTGCTGCTGCTGCTGCTGGATGTCCTGAGGGTGTGAGAGAGGAAAGGTATGAAGCTACAGGTGCATGTGACTGAGGCAGAAACCCCCCCAAAAAAAGGTTTCAGTAACATGTTCTATTGTTAGTTTTAATGGATGGTTCAGAAATATAAGTACATGAGAGGAACATTTTGCTTGGTTACAGCCGGCTTCACCTTGTAGAAGATCAAGTAGCTGCCACTTAATATATAGACTCTTACAGACAAGGTTATTAGGTTCAGCTGCCTCTCTACAACTGATTCCTCAATTAGGATGACCCAAGGAGTGTAATCTAAGCAATTTCATAATTTGATTGTTTGTGTCTGAGGAGGTGGTTTCATGTTCAGGAAGAGTGCCCTCCTGGGGTTCGTGCACACAGTGTCCGATGTTTGTAGAGACATAATATTCATAATAAACAAGAGTGTGTCAGGTTAAATGGGTCAAACTACAGTAGTTCAAGCAGATTCTAAAAGGCTTAACGTAAAAAACATCATGTAATCTTTTTTTTTTTTTTTCACCATTATTCAATAATTAGGAAGTCAGCTAAAAAAAAAAAATGGCACCAAAAACAAGTCGGAAGACCATGAAAATATGACCAAGGGCCATTAATCATGACGGTTGTACTCTGGTAAGAACGGCATGCAAAAATAACTATTGCATCATTGCACTTAATATGGAGGAAGAAGTCCAATCAAAAATGCAATTAAGCAATAAGATTAATGTAGCTTAATCCCCTAAAACTATAACAAAATGAAATAAAACAAATGCTGGGAATAATTCATCGTTACAAAACACTATGAGAGAGTAAATTAAAAAAAAACAATAAATATTTCAAGGGGCATTTTCTCATTAAGACATGCTTTGATTTAAGCTTCAGATTTTCTTAGAGAATGAGTATAATTACTCATTAAACTTGAATTACAGAGAGATAAGAGACTCCTTATTAAACCAGCCATGACATTAAGCACTACTGCCATCTAATAAGCCTTCCTATAAATCACAAGGTTGAAGATCAAATAACAGCTGAGTGCGGCACAGGCGTGCAGAAAGACTCCTCTGACAACGCAACTTGTTGAAGTGTGGAACAAACAGCATGCTACAGCGGCAGACTGAAGCAAATTAACACTCCTGTTAGCTTAGGCCAAGATGATGAGGCCACAGAGGACACATGCTCGACCGAAACCCAGAGAGTGAAGAGTGAGATAATTCCGTCAGGTCTGATTAATCTCAGATTCTGTGTTCACATGCTGCTGGTAGGACGGGAATTTCATGTAAACAGCATGAATCCACCTTGCCTTGTCTTGTGTTAGTGCGAAATTGCGGGGATGGTGTTAAACTCGTTGTGAGTGTTTTCTTGGCAGACATGGGGCCATTTCATAACAAGTGAGCATGCATCTGAATACTGCAGACGAACACATATGCACTGTGAAAAAAAATGTGAAAAATGTATTTTGATTTAAAATTGATCTTATGTATTTTGGTTAGTGTAATTTATAAAGTCATATAGATAAAATATATTAAAATTTGAATTCATACGTTTGGATTGTTCTGTTAGAAATACCAGCATTGGCCTCTGATGCTGCCTAAGATGCTAGAATGAGTATCAGTGACAAATTAATGCGCTAATTCAATACCACACAGTTTATTTATTAGAGCCAGGAGACTGCTACTTCCCAGCAGCCTCCTTACACTTTTGTGCAACAGATTTTAAGCTGCACAAGTAGCAAATATCCACAGGCAATGAACATCCACACAGGATTAGTTATTCAGCTATTAAAATAATAACAGGAATATATATTTATATTTTACAAACCAATAAATAAAATCAGGTCCTATAATTTGCATCAGGAACGTAAAAATGGTATCATAACATTCCTACCAATACCATTGGTATTGGTAGGAATGTCTGTTTTTGGATAATCCTTTTGAATTCACCATAATCAGGATCAATTTGTTTTGTGAACTTGATATCCATAATTATATCACATGACTCAACAGTCTCAGACATCTTCCAGATGAAGACAAGACACCCAAGGACATTTGGTTATTCATTGCGCTTGAAAAAAGTTGTGCTGAGTGTTAAATATTGAAAAAGGAGTTAAATCGCTGAAAAATCAGGGTCTTTATGATGAAAACGTTTCTGTAAATGCAATATTGTCACAAAGCAGCCCTGCTCTTTAACTGAAATCTACATTATCTCACATTATCTATTACATTATCACTCACATTATCTGGTCATAATGTCCATTCCTGCATTTTATGACTTACAGCCTTTTCAAAACTAATGTTGAGAAAGAAGTAAGACTTATCAGAGAAACTTTTTAGCCTCCGGATGTTCAAAATGTGCTTCAAATACCACTTGGAAAAATGGTTTCTTAGCAAATTATGAATCTATCTACAAATCTACAGAGGGAAGCCTGTTATGTAACAAGAGCGGCCGAAAAAAAACTGGCCAGCTCTGCCATTGTTCTCTCTGACTGTTTTCTGACACTGCAGCGATATGCTCAACATAATGCATTAAATTTTCCCTGTATTTGTATTGATCTGAGCTGCAGGGAGAGGATAACGAATGAGGGTGTTCTAGGACCATGTCCAAGAAACAGCAGCTGTGAACACACACACACACATGCACGCACACACATAGACACACACACACACACACACACGTGCACACACACGCACAAACAAACAAACACAGAGGAATAGAGACATAATCATAAAAACACAGACCCCTTGCATAAACGCAAGGTACATGGAAGCACACACCTACTGTGGCGTACACACAGTCATGTGGTGTGTGAAAGCACAGACAGAGAGTGTAAACACACACTTGCTTAAAAAAAATACACCCACACACATTGCAAATCTATCCATGTTCATGTGAGCACACGTATGCCCGTATTGAAAGGAATATGAAATGAGCATGTGTAATTACATGGCAAACGTCCTAATGATCTGATGTTTAAATATTTCAACAGTTTTGTGTTGCACCGGCACCCTGGCAATCCATTCTCAGGGACAGGCTCGGAGGCAGCGACACGAGACGCACGAGAGCGAGTGTGTGTGTGCGCACAACACGTGAGTTAGCTGTCCAGCCCGAAATATTCATGACCAGCTCGTTGCTCAGGCTTGAGAAGAGGGACCAGAGAAAACTGATGGAAAATACATCATAAATCATGAGGAGGAAAGAGATGGATGGAGCAGGAGGGAGAGCCTTCGCTTTAAACTCTGAAGATCAAGAATGATCCTGTGATGTTTTTTTTTGTTTGTTTGTTTTGATAGATTCTCTGCTCATTTGAATCTTTGCTTGTTGCATATAAAGATGAAGCCAATTTTTTTGCATCCCTAGTGGCCATCTGTTGTTCTAGCTTACATTTTTTTTCCGTTAAAGGGGTGGTTTAATGTTTTGAGAACGCTTATTCTCTTTCTCCACTTGTGTGTCGATTTAATTTAGAAAGTTTTAGGAGCTTGTTAGCCTGACCAAGGGAAAACATGGGAACAACTGTCTTTTCCTCACTAAGAACAGTTACAGCACATAATTGCCTGCAAAAACACAACTTGTTTGGTTTATATTTCTGTGCACAAATTAACATTAAATGTGAATAAGCAACTGCAAGAGGTGCTTCTAGATCAATTTTCAACTCTGTGGACAAAGCCATGCTAGCTTATTCCCACTGCTTTCAATCCATCTTCATGCTAAGCTAACCGCCTCTTGGCTGTAGCATCAATCTTCTTAATTAGCGCTTGAGTTCAAACGTTACATGTAAACACTAACCAGAAGCAGCTTCACGTGGACATAAAACAGCCCGAAATGTTCTTGAAGTTCAGAAAACATTCAGTCAGAAACGTAGTGTGAACATAGTGTGAGCAGACAGGAACATGATGGGGTGCTACTATGAAATATGAACATCTGGACCAACATTTGGTTACAATCCATCCAACAACTGTTGAAAAGCTGCACTCATTAGTTTAATCATATCTAAACTGGGATTGTTGTATAACTCCTTTTACTAGCCTTCGTGGTATTGCAGTCTGTGCAAATACAGTTTGTACTGCAGCGAAAAACAATCATCTTTTCTAACTGACGAATGTCTTTCATTATGAAAATGAATGAGTCATTAAATATGTAAGTGAAGACAAAAGGCCAAAGACCAGACAGGAGGAGTCACCTCATTCTTGCTGATGTCACAACGGTTATAAATTATGCCTGTAACCATAGCAACGTTTTAGCGGTGGCTGTTAACACATCACTGGTGGCTCCTTATGCATCATGAGAGGCAAGTCTCCAGAAAGGTTCCGGGAGGATGTTTTTCTCCTGGTGAATCCGATTCATCCTGCCGACCCACTGACCTACTACCTGTGCTGATTAATGGGCTCTATATCTGCGCTGTGGCATAAAATCTGGGTCAACAGCAGGATGTGAACGTGCGATCAGTCCACCTGGGGTGTGAAATAGATACCGATATAGAGATTTAAAAAAAGAAAAAGAAAAAGAAGAATCTGTGAATTTGCACATGCATACTGTTCGTCATACATGTTGACATCGCAGCATGAGCTGAACCACATGGTGAGAGGTGTAGTTCAGAAAGCAGCCGTAAGATCTGAGATTTACCTCATCTGTGGGAGGTTCATGATAACATCTAGATGAAAACTTTTGAGTTAAGAAGTTTTTTTTATTTTTAACTCTATCTTCGGTTAGAGGACTTTTGCTACGGTGTGATGCTCCTCATGTATTTCAGTATTAAAAAAACACTGTGAAACTGAATGTGGCCACTAGTTTTAATGGCAGACCACTTTAAAGGCTCACTGTTCCTCTGTTTTTTTTCTTCAAATTAATAATTGATTAATAAACCTTGGTAATTTGAGAAGTGTCGCACATCACAAAGAATTATTACAGAACTCTACAGATGTTCCCCTGAGCTCTGCAGTACAAAGTGTTTAAGTGTTTCCCACCTCTTTGTTTTGGTTTTCTGGCCTGCAACTTTACTGTTTTGGTTCACTCTCACATCTCCCATCAGGCTTTTCTCTACACTGCCGGGCTGCTGTTTACAACTAGCTGGTGAATGTGGTGAAGCATTCAGCTGCTAAAGAGCCCAACATTTCCTTCAGAGGTTGGTAAAAACATTAAAGAGCTTCCACGAGACTGAATATTAAACTTGTTTTTCATTAGGTGGATACAAACACCTGATGTTGTTCTGTGGGCTCTTCTAAATTTTCTGTATTTTGCCTCCTCATCTCTTCTCTTCCTCTGTTCTTCTGCCTCTGACTCTGAAATTGATCTCAGTATGCCATGTTGAAGGATGTCTTAATTTCTAAAATGCATCTGGAGAAAAGAGGATGCACAGGTGAATCCTCTGCAGAAGTTTTCTTAGCTTCTTTGATGTAAAGAAGAAGTTTGACCAAGGCAGGTCATAAAATTTAATACACAATCAATCTTTCAGTGTCACACAAATTTATGCTGCTTTAAAATGACAGCTCTCCTTTGTTAAATGCCCGCTGTCTCCGCTCCTGTCTTCTAATATCTTGCCTCCTGTGTTCACATCTTGAGTGGAAGGGATTAGGACGTGAGGAGAGAAAAGATGAGGAAAGGAATCAAGGATGCAAAAACTAAGAAATGAGAAAAAGGCTGTAACTGCTGGATATGTAACAAGAAACTTCTTTCCAACGTGACGAGTGGTAACAGGCAGCTGTTTGCCAACATGTTTGCCATTTAAATTGTCCAAAATGATCCTGTCAGATGTTCTGCTATCTGTTTGTACTGTTTACCCCGAGAGGTCAGAAGAAAAAGAAAAAGAAAGAAACGTAGCCTCAAAGTCCTCAGCAGCACGACAGCTTGTAGCAACAGTCCAAAAATGTGGAGCTTGTTAAAAGTAAATGTGGCAGCTCCTTTTTATGCCATATGATCTGTAAGAAATTAATAACACAAGGCTTTACTCCTGCTAGTCTTGATTTTAATTCAGGTTAGCAAACTTTTCAGTTTGTTTCACTCTTGTCGCCTCCAGCCAGATCAAATCACATTTACCTGAGCACAGCAGCAGTGGATGAATAAGTCCTGAGGGGAGCACTGTCACGGGTCTCTCCTCCATCTTAAATGAGCTGATATACTTTGTCAGACTTGTTTTAGACTTGACTGAACAAACTGAACATAATCAAAAAGGAAACCAAAGAAGCAGATCACGTTACAGACTGTTAACAAAAGAACATTGTGGCCAGGAGGTACTGTAAAAAAGACATTTTCCAAACAACTGGACTCTTTTCAGAGCAGTCCAAAAACAAAAGCTGATCATTTCCAAGCAGACTTGGATCATAACATGAACCTCGGCAGGAAACCAAAAAAGGAGATTAATTTCGGCATCAAGAAAGACACCTGCAGGTGACCACAAATCACCCGACTGACTCCCACAGCACATGTCCTACATCCTCTCCTTAATGACAGCTGGTCCTCAGAGGAGAAAGCCTTATAAGAGCAACTTTAACGCTACATTTAACATGCCTCAACACCAGTGAGCCTATCATGTGGAAAGGAGTAACCCTTTTATCATTCCAAGCAAAATCCAGTTGTTTTTTTTTTTACTAAATAATGAGCGTGCTGAATAGGAAGCTGCTGTCTTGGCAGGCAGCTTTCAGGAAAAAAGCATTCTGTAGTAATCAAGCAGAAAAAAATAATAGCTCTTTGAATGGCTACTTGACACTGCCACTAGAAAAAAAAAAAGTCCTCACAGAGCCCCATAAAAAAATGCCCAACTTTACAGCAGGAATAAACATGTTGACAGCCTGGTGCGAAAATCAGTTTTAGTCTCTGTAGCTACTTTTTCTGGTCATGACAACTGCATATGACTCACTCATTGAAATTCTATTAAGGCTTGAAGTGCTGCATATTCAAGGTCATAGCTGCTTTGAGTGACAGTAGTTGCTTTTTGTCTGCTAGGCAATACACAGTCAGTAGTAGCATTGCTTATCCTCCTGAGCTCCACTCCTTTGTCACTTCTGGCTCTAAAAAACCAAGATGGCAACAGCCAAACACGAGCCATCAAAGCAGGACACAACAAACTGATGGGTGATGTCACACTGATCCTATTTAATACACTATCTATGGTTAATATTCTGCTATAACTTAAAGATTAATTGTTGAACTATGTATCGAACTGTCACCTGTTAATCAATTTGTTGCAAAAGAATTATAATAGTCAAAAGGTCAATGGTACAAAATCATACATGATTTGAACCAAACATTGAGTCTGATCCACCTAGGAATTATTATTTTCATTTAAAAGGTCATCTTCACTGAGGGAAAAAAAGAGGGTTTTTTTTAAAAAAACGTGCTCATATTTTAGAAACACTCCACAAAAGATGGACACAATGATATATTTCTAAATTTCAGCTTAAAGTTCATTTAAGAAGACAGACTGTTCTATCGCTGGAGGCAACAGACTGAAAAAACACCTTTTATCCTTTTTTTTTTCCCTCTTGTCTTCGATTGAAATGTCACTCAATAAAAATCTAGTTTCTCAATTCATGTTTGAGTCATGCCACATCAGCTGGTTTCAAGAGGCTTACTCAGGCAGCTATTTCTGACCAGCTTGTCAAAGGCTACATTCAAAGAGAGATCAACAAAAAACACAGATTATTTGTTCTGGCGCCAAGTATTAAGAAAGTCATAAGAAAAGAAGTCATACAGGGATACATGCAGAGTAGCTTTCTTTATCTTATTTGCACAATAATGTTTTTGTACGGACTTGGTCTCCTCCTGGAATACTGAACCAGTTTTTTCACACAAAAGGAGCCGGGTTCATTTGTATGAAAGCAACTGTAATTCCTGCTTATGAAAACTTAGAAAAAGGGATGATATGAGAGCGTCGAAGAGTATGTATTCTCAAGAGCAAAACAGTAGAAACAGTGAGTTAGACACGAGAAAAACCCAAGGAATAATTGCATAAATCCCATTCCTGTCTTTTATTCTCCTCTATAACCAAAATTAAGACAAACCCACGCTTTTAGACGCTCTGCTGCGGGAACCCCGTCACAGAGGCCGATCAACTTGATGTTTTACTCTGACGCATTTTCTTCTGCAAAACTCCGCGGAGAGGAGAAAATACAAATAGGATGACATACTCAAATTGGAATGTAAAATGCTTTCGAGACCCAAATAACAAGCAGATGGCATCAACATATCCTGCGCTGCGATGACATTTCCCTGAGGTCCTTAAAAGAGATTACATATCCTGGGCTCATTAGAGGATCTCATTTGATAGGCTGCTATTTCCCATCAAACAACAGGGCTCCAAAGCTTATGGCTCCTCTCCAATGATAAAAAAATTTAAATTTTTGTTTTATTTCTGTTTTTCAGTTTCTCTTTGAAATGTTTCTAATTTAAGCCTCATTGCTGCGCTGTTAATGTATTTCCTTGATGTGTGCATTTGTCTTTAAACATGTGCATTTGTATCAAAACGTGTCGTAAAGATGCCTTGTGTTTTCGTTCTGTACCTCCTGGGTGCGAGTGCTCTCGCCAGACTCTGTTAGCAGTTTAATCGGGGTGGAGCGCTGGGAAACGGAGCCGTCGTCGTCCCGATCCTCCTCTGAGTCGTCCTCTGACGTGCTGCTAATGGCTTCCTCACTCGGGGGAGGTGGTGCGCTTGCTGCGGTCTTCCTCTGGATCACCGTCTCCTCCTTATTGCTTTTGTTGCTGCCAACATCAACAAACATCCACAAAGATTTACATGTGCAAACAAAACATTCAAACAATGACAGAAAAGTTTGGCAAGGAATTAGCTGTCATAAAAAAATGTGTTAATATCTTTGTAATGAGACGGAGGTTCATTTAAAATTCAGTCAAGCAGCAGGAATCTCTGGTGTTTGAAGAGACTAAGGGCTCCATTTTGATGATCCATTGTGCACGGTCTAAAGCTCACAGCGCTGGTTCATTTGGGGGTGTGTTCAAGTGCATCTTTCCATTTAGACAGCTCATAATCTGGGTGCAAAGTAGGGTGCAAGGCCCAGAAGGGATTGGATTAAGTTCCCTTCATGGGTGAGTTTTGGGCGTAACGTGGAAGACAGAGCCCTGAGCTGCTGATGGCAACATCACCCTGTAATTCACATCTTTGCTTAAGAATAAACTACTAACACCTGAAATATATTTTTTAAAAATTGTTTCCGAAGACGCTCAGGGAAAAAGGATCAGCTCGCTAAAACAGGTGGCTAAAAAGTTGGAATAAATAAATATACAGAACTGAAAATAACAACGTGGTGCAGATATTTGTAAGCATGTTAACACGTGTGAAGTGGAGACGTTCAGAGCTTGTGAGTCAGAACAAATATATCTGCCATGGACTGTGCTTTTCAACACACAAACATAAAATATTCAATGATTGATACGAGCAACTTTGACGCCCATGTGGATCAAAGATTAATCTATCTCACCCAAACCCTCGCACACACACCCACACACTCACTCTGCCATATGCCTGTTCAAACAACGCTAAATATACATTTCACATTTTTAAAAAAAAAAATCATGTCTCTCACTAACTTTAAATGATACGCTATGATCACATGGACGTTGACTGGATTTGCCCAGAGAAAAAAAAAACTAACTCTTGTCAAACTCTGTATATTTGCAATTAAATTCTTAAGTAGATCGATGAGAGTAGCAGAGCTGGCTCTTCAGACAATGTTAATGTTTTAGCACCGTCAAACACATGCATGAATAAATCTAAGTTGTGCCGCTAAACAATATAAGTAATGTTACTGAACTATTTTGTTTACAAGTTCAACTTTCATACAGTCAATCTATTCTCATTGTTTGTCTTAGTATGTTTTGGTAAAACTGTGGACAAAGTGAGGGATGAAAGGGATGATATCTTCCTTCTTTTTACCCAAATGTTCACTTGTTGTTAAAAAATGTCCATTATGCAAGAGGTGTTTGAAATCTTAGACATGTTGCGACTCAATCTACAAGAAATTCTACAACCATGGCAGTGGTTAATACATTAATCCCTATTGATCATATTTCCACTTGTATACATGAGCTGTGCAGTGACCATAATCTAATTGCTTTAACAAGAACTAATATAATGCTCCAGTCTGTAGCTGCTACCACATGTCATATTAAAGTTTTAATGCTGACTAATTTGTGAATGACGTTTAAGATTTGCAGTGTTTTTTTAATATCATGGGTAACTTTGGAGCCTTAATGGGTGTCTTGCCCTCTGTTATTCATGCAAATTGTCATGCAAATTTTAATACAAACTGGAAGAACAGTGCATACTGTTTTGTCGTAACAGGTACTATTGTTTGTCTTTTATATGTTTTGTATGTATTTATGTATGCATCATTTCATTTATTTTGTGTTCTTTATAAAATAGCTTGTTTTTTTTGTTAGCCTTTTCTTGTTGATAGAGTTCAAATTGCTGGTTCCTTTTTCTGTTCCTGTTTGTGTGAAAGAGGAGACAGGTGACCACTAATAGGGATCCAAATAAAAAATAAAAAATAGACAATAAAGAGTAAGCATTAAATGAAAACATTAAAGCGGTGCAGAACACTGGCAAGGTCAGTTTTATTGTACTGGTGCTCACGCTGTGTTCAATCCATGTGAAAACAATTATCGGACAAAAAGCACGAGGCCTCTTACTAAGGAAAAGCTCAGCATTACGCTTTTATGTTAATAATATGTGTTTTTTGTATGAGTGATTATTGTAAAACATATATGCGAGCACACAGACAAAAACACGCACACACACACTCACACACACACACACAAACGTTGTGTTCTGAACAAAGACCAGAGAAAGAACAGAGCCTTGTTTTCCGTTACCTGAGAACACAGTGTCAAATGAAACTGTGTGTATGAGGGCACAGTGACATGGGATATATTACATAAAACACAAATAACCAACCAAACATCACAGTATGAACATATTCATGTCATATGCACTCACCCCAACACAGATTTTGCTGTTTCCTCTGGCTTGCGAACTGTGAATGGGCTTGGATCCACTCCCACTGTTTTGGGCATAAATTCCCTTTATGAACACAAATCAGAGGGAAACCCATCAGCTGACGGCACCCTGCAGCACCACCGTAATAATAATGGGAAATGAACAGGAGGCAGGAAAAGGAGCACATCTTTTGGAAATTAAAACAAAGGGGAATACAGAAAATCATACAAGGTGCTCTTTGGTGCAGGGGTGATAAGTTTTAAGGCCAAAAAGAGAGTATTTGATGAAAAGCAGCTTAAAAAAAAGATCTTTCTCATCAACAAAATTAAAAAGTTACATGTTTCTGTTGGCAGATTACAACCTGGTCCATCTGTTCAATCAACAAAGTCTTTGATTGCTGTTTTTGTTTGTATAAAGTGTGTTAATCTATGCTGAATGTTTTTATTTGAGTTCTCACTTTGCCGAGCTGGTCATGGCGATGCAGAATGTGTCATCAAAGCAGGTAAGCTCATAGGGTTTGAAGAATTCTGTGTAGATGTCAGTACTCTCATCAAAGCGGTTCACTCGCTTGACATCGACCTTCTTCATGGTGTCCTCACAGGGAACTGCACCAACAAAAATAAAGCCACGAGTAAACACATAGGAAAAAAAAAAATTTGAAAGACAGTAATCTCCATAATTGAAGTGTGAGTATGATGATAAGACCCATAAAAAATATAAAACCAACGACAAATGTAACCAAAAAATAAGTATAGCTTGTGTAGCTAAAGACAGATATGGCTTTTTTCATGCTGCTATAGAATTCTCATGTTGTGCAAGTTTGTCTCTTTTCACAGGATTTGTTAGCGATAAGAAATACATATATGTGAGGATATTGCCAGTTTTTTCCTTTATAAATGCACACAAACTTAATGTGCATGACCAACTGACCTCCATCGTGAACCTTAACAATAATTTCACAAAATAGATCGAGGTATTAATCTTTAGCAGTTATATCTTTGTTACAAATGATGCGAAGAACAGACATTATTGCTGAAATCACATATTGGAGCTATACCTTCATCATAGGCCACAGGCAGGTAGGACAAGATTCCTTTCGTCCACCACAGAGTGTAGCTGGAGACAGACAAGGAAAAAAAAATGTTTTAATATCTTCTAGACACTTTCCTCAGACTATTTTGTTTTCTGCAGTTTGCACATTCTCTGTTGGGGCCTTAACATGCTGCTAACCTAGATATGAAAATTGATTTGACTGGACTGCCTAGTGTAAAACTCCTGAATCAGCCTTTTATTTAAAATGACTGATGTTAGTGAAAGCACTGATTACGATTTAGTGTGTTATGTGCTATAAAAGCACAGTGTGTGGCTGCTGACTTGAATTCAGCTTCAGCCATTCTAATTTCTTGGAATAATGGCTGACCTACCTCGGCCCATTGTGACTACATAAAGTAGCGGCATGTAGCAGATAACTGGGTCTGCATTTTATGAAATCACGAAGACAATGGAGGGCAAACAACTCGCATTAAAGTATGCTCCCACACACACGGATGTGAACAATCTCCAAGGACAGTCACAAAATACAGTGGATCAAAAATGGATTAAAGCTAATGAAATAGAAAAAGACAGCCCTGATTCATGAGTAGAGAAAAAGAAAGTGACAGACACACAAGCAAAACAACAGCTGAGACAAAAGGCAGACATGCAAGCAGGTTACAAACCTACATGATCGGTATGGCATATATAAATGGGTCATGTATATTACATAGTAAATATAAGAGAAAAGTGGATTTTTTAAGACAGTATCAGGAGCGGGTAAAAGTAACAAGACTAAAAAGTGAGAGATGCCTGGTTTTAGAAAACACTCAGAGGTTAAGATTAGAGCGTTTTTAATTTGACTGTAAGGAGGCCCTGAAATGACTATCCTGCATCTGAGGGAAACACATGCCAATGAAAAAAAACAATGAAAACAGGAGACTTCTTTTTCAAGCTGACTTCAAATTCCTATTATTACAGGAAACAAGCTGTGAAGTGATGAAACAAAATTAAATTCAGACACAAGCAACCAAACAGAAAAAAAGCTTCACAGAAACTAAACACAACACTTTATCCTCTTAATAGAAGTGAGCTTACACTGTAAATTCTTATTTTTATTATGTAACATTATGTGTGTGTAACATTGTGCCTCTTGGATCATTCCTTGTTTTGGTGGTAGCTTCTTTATATGCACTGCTTTTGTATCAAAATGTTGCACGTGTTGTCAAGTTGTTAAAGATGATTTCTTTCACTTGTGTTATGACTTTTTTTGCTTGTGTTGTCTCTGTGTTGCATTGCGCTAAGCTCTTGGGGCCACGACATAAACATTTTTTATATACAGTGGCTGCAATAATGTGGGCAGCATACGAGGTTGCAGAGATAAAGACATGAAGCGAACCTCAGGAGCGCCACACGCATAATTACACCTCGCTGCTGAAGCTCTGTGCTTCTTGCCCAAGCGAGGCAATCAAAGGGAATCACCATGAAAGCAATCACGTCCATTCACATGCTCTTGTGAGCAACCTCACCGCTCATGGCAGACATGTATAGTCTCTGCTTTCGAAAAACACACGCTGCCATTTTATTCAGAAACAGCAAGTGCAAATCTTCTGTGTTCTGTGAGGGATTTTTTTTTTTTTACTAACCTATTCAATAAAGAAAAACATTTTAAAAAAACCCATTAAAATCAAGACTGAAAAAAATGTGTGTGTCTGTGTCATGTCTCATCATGCATGTAAACTGTTTTTTTATACACATGCGTAGAACATAATGCATTTGTAAATTCAGATGTAAGTATGTTAACACCAGTGCGATCATAACCACAGTTTAGTATGTATGTACTGTAAGTAGTTGTGTGTTTACCTGCGTCTTTCCTGGGGGAGAGCCATGGTGTTTTTCTGATGCAGATAAAAGTCAGTCGGCAGCTCCCACAAGTGCGGCTTAGACTCTGATGGCTGGTAGACTTGGAGAAACAGGTTAATGGCGTCCTGTCTGTCAGCGTCTGGTGGAGTAGGATACACACAGTGTAGAAAAAACAGTGTGAAACATAAGAGTATAAACTTAAGAGGGGGTTGATCGAGTTTGTTCATACCATCACATTTACTTGACAAAAGATATTTTTTTAGGTTTCTATTCCATCATTAGTCACTTGTGATGTTAAATAAGAAACTGGGTAATTTATATTTGTGTTATTATGGGAATGGACACCAGTCAAAGTTAAGTCTGTCAACAGAAAATGAATGCTCAACTATTTTGATCACCTCATCATTTTAGTAATTTTTAAAAGTTTTGACTTTTGCCTTGCTCATTTTCCTCCTTTTTGGTTTTGACTAAATCAGGTTTTTTAAAAACATCCCCTTGGGCTTTAGAGAAGTGTGACCATCGCTTTTTACAATTTTTTGATGGCAGACCAAATAATTAATTGATTAATTAAAAATAGTTGTCAGATGAATCAATGACAAAAAAAAAATCCTCCGCTGACAAACCCACCCCCCAGAAAAATGCTACTAATAAACAAAACAACCACTGTACCACAGTTGATTTATACTCTTTTTCTTTAGCTTTCAGCTGCTTCTCACATATTCATCAGTGAATTGAATTTGCTCAGTTATCATGGAGACGACTGAGGTGTACATGCAGGGTTTGCTGTAGGGTTGGGGATATCTTACATACTACAACCTCAGCTTTAAAAATGTTGGAACACTGTATAAAATGTGAATAAAACAAAATGGTATTATTTGCTAAACCTTTCTGAAATCACCTAAATTGAAAACAGTACAAGATCCACAGGTAAACTGGTTGGGTAACAGGTGATAGTGTCATAATTGGGTATGAAAACAGTATCCTTGAATGGCTCCGTCATTCACAAGCAAGGATGAAGCTAAGTTCACCAGTTTGTGAAACACATGACTGCATAAAGGATATTACCACATGGACTCAGAACTCTCAGCAAAACCATCGCCTGTAAACACAGTTTGTTTGCAAGTGATTGCATTCGGTTTTTATTCATGTCCCAACTTTTTTTTGGACTCAGAGTTGCACCGTTTGTTATCAGTGAAAAAACATCTGTCTCACTCCAACAACTAAGCTGTTCCCAAACAACTAAACAAACTCCATTCACTCATTAAGACCCCAATATGAGTTGGAAAGGGTTCAAATTATTTTGTCAAACTTTTGTTTCAAAGGTCAGAATATAACAGCAATATGTCAATAATGTTGTTGAGTATAGAGTAAGAGCTTCGATGGGATAGATAAGGTACAAAAACTATTAGAGTCCACACTATATGTACATGACATTTTATGGTACGTTTTATATCTAAATCTTATACTATGTTATATATGTTTATTTGAGAAATTTTGTGTTTATAGAATTTAATATATTACTGTGTCTCCTGTAAAGAAAAAACAACCTTTAAACAAAACAAAACAGTTTACTTTCTGGAGCACTTCTAGTGTCATCACCAGATGTTTTCCAGCAACATGATCTCTCAGTGTCAGGTTCATCAGCTTTGCTCTCTGCTACTGGTAGAAAAGTGAACAACTTCTTGTTACTTTTCCACCAAAACCATCCTTCTTCATAATACGGCATTGCAACAATGAAAGGTCTTTGTTCCTTAAGATGCATTTAATCACAGTGTCACATAGAGAAGAAAAGAATAGAGACTGCAAACATGTCAATTAGCCTGTAGGTGAAGTTTAACTCACTCAAGATGTACAATTTTCACGTGACCAAGAATCTGACCAGCAATATCTCTCTCAACTGCCGAACAACATGTTGCCTATGTGAGCGTGCTTAGATAATCTCTCTAAGTGTTTGTGTGTTCAGAACGTGGCACGTGTTTTGCATGTTGCAACTTGGTGCCACTTAATCCATCCCCCGACTGTGAAGCCCCGTGCATGCTGCTCCAACATACACGTTAGATAATTAGAAACTAAATAGGCTTGTATTAAAGCGTGCTACCAAGCCTTTTCTCTAGGTAATTTTCAGTGTGTGATTCATCCACTACATCTTAAGATAAGAGTTATGGATGATCTGTGAGCATAATGTACACGTGCAACATAAATGCTTGGGGGGAAAAAAAAAAGCCTCGTCTCACAATTGTATGATGTATTACTTTGTGACTTAAATATACACAGTACAAATCTCTCAACAGGTCTGTTCAGTTTCGGCACACTTTTCCCCATTCACTGGTCTTATCAAAACAAACACAAGAGGCTGAGTGCATTGTACATTTGTGTCCAGAATGTATTTATGAATCAGAGAGGAGCTGTCAGAGTGAGTTGCAAATATAGAAAATTATTTTTCATTCACTGCGAAGAATGGTTGGTGTTTATGTTCTGATAGGTGTTTTTTTTTTTAATTTTAGCAGCCATGGATAAAAACACAACATTTGGTTCAAATTTGGTCAGATACAAGTAATGCCAGACATAGAATCAAAATACAAATACTGTTTTTGGTCGTGATGCCAACATGCTAATGAGCCCGTGCAATTACCATTTTTACTAACTGACAAAAAAAAGAGGAAAACAAATAAATCATTTATTTATTTATCATTCATTTATTTATTGTCATTGGGCAACCAATGACAGCTGCCAACAGATACTGCAAACCAAATCCAGCTTGCCACTGTCAAGGAGACTAACACTGACAGGAGAATCAACCGAGTGTAAGTGATCTGGTTTGTAGCTTAGTTAGATTAGTTTTCCTTTTATTGGGCACCCAGTCACCTTTTTATATTAAACACTAGCAAACATATTTATAAAATCAGTTGTTTATGTGTCATGTTGAGAGTTATCTGTTTGCTAGGATTTTGATTTTCCAGTTATATACTCCAAAGTGAGTCTAAAGAGTAATTGGAAGTAGTCATTTTGGACAGAACCTAAAATCACAGACTTTTACAGAGCAATACATGACCTGGTTTGGAGATTTCCAATTTAGCAACATCAATTTGACACAGAGGAAGTGGCAGAACATTTTTCAATAGCAAGCTTGTTTAGTAGGACATGAAAATGTAATCATGGGTAGGTGTATGAAAATGATTGTGTCCTGGTAAAAGGGCAGGTTGAGAGCAGACAAAAGCTAGTCCTCAGACTACTTTTTTATACTTTTTTTTTGTCCGTATAAATCATCCTTCGATGCCTTGCGGAGAATGCAGTGGCATAAATAAGCAACAGGGCAACAGGCATCTTGATAAATCACTTGAAATCATAAACCCTGGTATACGCAACAGTGTTATTGAGTGTGCAGTTAAAAGAATATTGGGTACTTTTGTGTATGTTGGTCTTTCACTGTGTGCCTACATTATATGAGCCTCTCTCACTTGACATTTCTGTCTAAATAAATCATTTACTTTCTAAGCTCTGCAACCTTCAATTTTTTTTAGCATTATTCAAAAAGAATTGAAAGACAAAATTTGAATGCTAAGAAACTGAGAGAGGTAGATTTAATAGGTCAAGTAGTACAGCTCTATTACCCCTGGCTTTTTGCACATTACACAACCCTCCTCTTCATATCTGGGTCTATAAACACTATTGAGAAAACACCCTTGTGCACGTATGCACTTTTTCAAGCACATAGCAATTTAACTACAAAATCAGGTGTCATTTTAAGTTATTAGTAATCCAAAATGGGGGAAGAGGAAAGACACTTTATCGAGCCCTGATTGGCAATAACATGCAGGTTGCAAATTGGAAGAGAGAGGAAAACATCGGTTTGGCCAATTTAAAAATTTCTCCAGATGATAATATCAGAAAACAAATATCCTCAAAATATTCCTTGTTGCAGCCATTGACTATAAATTTAGGAGTGTCTATAAAAAAAACAACAACACTGCATATGTCATAGAAATTGCTTTGAACTTGCTATTGAACAATATCAGCACTTTTTAGGGACGAATGCTGAAAGTGTGTATTCTCTGTTGTACATGTTTGATCACAGGCTGGATAGATAAAAGGTTTGCACTCAGTGGTGCTGCAAGAAAACATTGTGATTTGTACGATGTGGCGTTCAAGTTGTGTTTACCTACCTGTGGCCTAGCAATATGCCAGGCCACAGTTTTTACTGTGAGAGACGAAAACAAGTGACCTAAAGAGGCTGTGCTGCACTGATTAGAACTTAGTTTACCTGCAAATGTGATCAAATCTGCCAAATGCTTTTAAATCTTACTGTTGCTAAGCTACTAGTGAAAAGATTCATAAAGGGTGACAGCAAAAGATCTTTGGTGAAAAGATTTAAATTACTGGACACGTGACGATAAAATTTCTGTGAAGTCTCTCCTGATTACAATAAGGCTTAACAAGTTCAATTAAGACTGTCCTTAGGTTACTCATTCATTCTCATTCAGACCCTCTTCTTCTGCCTCCTGTTATTAGCTAATTAGGGGAATTTACTCTTTTGCCATGATGTCTATCAGTCTATCTTACTGTTGCTGTGAGATATCTTCTTAGTGTGTGTTATAAATTGGTGCAAGAATAATTACAATCAGATGTAAAACAAAGGCAACCTGCGCTCAGTTGCAAAATCTTATGAGTGTATTTATGTTATTTTATCATTTGTGCAGTGCAGTGAATCTGATCTTCAGATGGTGCAGACAGTGGTTGCAAGTGATGTGCACTTCATGGTGCTACAGTATCAGTACCAGCGATCTATTTTTTTGTGAATTTTGACTCATCAACCTCTCCTTTGCAGCTCTGACTATTTCTTTGCTTTATGGCTCATATGTTGTGCCAAACTGAAAAAGTAAATTACATCGGCTCCAAGACATTAAACTGACTGCAGAGCACAATCAACTGTCAAACTGAAAAGTTTCTAGTAGTTCGACTAAGTGTTTTCTGAAAGTTCATTAAATTAAATAAAACTCCATCTACTAAATATCCATGGGGTTGTTCTGTTTCAGCAAAGATGGTGAAGTACATGATCACAATGCCATCAAAAACAACTGTGTAAAAGTGACTTGAAAAATGCAAATGTAATGTTATAACTTCTCCTTTTTTATAAATGAGAACTGTGTGTGTGTGTAAGAAAAGAAGAAGTGTTGAGCACCTCTGTGTTTCAATGTAACACACCTGAGAAAGCATTGCTGTAGTAGCGCGACAGTGTCTGCATGATGTCTTTGGAGTGTTGTGTCCAGGGAGCGATCTTGCGGTAGGTCTTGACCCTGTGGACCAGCTGAGAACCGCCGTACTGTAGTGACAAAGTGTCTCCATGGTCCTCATACAGCTCTTCAAACAACCTGGACACACACACGCACGCACACACGCACGCACACACACACACACACACACACACACACACACACACACACACACACATACAAACAAATACAAAAACACACAGGCCATTACTAGCAAAATAATGTTCTGATATTATCGTGGTTGTTGTATGGTGATCGATTATATGATAAAGTAAACAGCTTTACCTCACACAGTCGGTATCAAACTGAAGTTTGGGCTTGTCAATCATTCCCAGTGCATAAAGCTGATAGGCCAGCGCACACTTCCCAACCATGAACTGGGCGGTGTTGGTCCGATCCAGACAGTCCACACAGTTGGTCCGCAACACGCCAGTCTACATCAGCAAAGAAACACAAAACTTCCTCATACCACTTCCTGTATCTGCAGGACAACAACAGGTTTCTGTGAAAACTCAAAATACCTCTTATAATACAGCTTAATGTGCCAGTGGCAATAAATTCTGAGCCTCCTTTAAGAGTCCAGTATGTAGGATTCTGTGGTGCCTAGAATTACCCAAAGGCATTTCTTTGGCCCAGATATCTCAATGCCATGAATTCATATGTGGGTTTATTGACTCTATAATAAACAATGAATTAATAAACAGCACCTTCAAATAAACAAAACCATGACTTTAAACCTGTGTGCTGTGTAGCATACCTGCACCCGTCCACTGGCCGTGATGTGTCCACCTAAATCTCCCCATCTGGAAAAATAACATTTTATTCAACAACAAGAATAGACTCCTGCAAAATTTAAATTACACATTATGATTTGTTCAAAAGGATGCACAAATTTACCATATACACACTCATGTGTGTATAATAAATATTAAGCTACAGACGCAAGTTGGTTAGCTTAGCATTAGTATAAGGACTGCAAACAGTCCAAAAAGGTGCAAATACAACATAACCCTTTCTCAACTACCTGACAGCTGGCTCCATCCTTCAGAGCACAGATGAGAGAGTTGTATCAATTTTTTTAATCAAAAAGTCAGTAAAAAAAATTCATGGTATACTGTTAACAAGTAAAAAATAAGTTGAGATTTTAGATTTTTAAGTCCACGAAAAGTCAGAAAATGTTCATGATCCACTTGCGCCTTCTGTTTCTTCTTTATTAGTGACTGCTTTCTCCAATTTAATAGTTGTACTTTCAGTCATCACTTCCTTTTTAAATTGCTCCTAAAAAAAAACAGCAACAGGCAAAGTGAAAATAACTCTGTGAGGAAAAAATTGCCTCCAAATTGTTCTTCTGGGGACCTTGAGGACATATATAATAGTTGTTGAGGGATGTTTTTAAAGCAAAGTGTATTTCGATGTGTTACGAACTCAATGACCTGAACGAGACTTATGAAAAAACTATAATTAGACTAACAACTATGTATTTATTTGAGAAAACATGGACAGACAAGAGCAGCATGATAGAGACAATGTTAACAAATCTCCCTGATCGGCTCTATTATTCACAAGCTAATTCATGCATGTGGTGAGGGCTACAGGTGCTTTAATTATTCAAGTACATCTACATAAAAGCTAATGAGGGATTTGTTTGTGTATGCATATGAGAGGACATGTGCTCAAATGTGAAGTGAGACCATATTACAAAGAATAAGAACAGTGTTGGCTAATGCAAAGAGAGGATAATAGATCTCGGCCCTGGTGTGGTCATTGGGTTATGTAACAGAATGGTAATATTGGATGAAAGAGTTTAAGACATGCAGATAATGGAGGAGCCTGCACATGGACGGCAATCTACTCAGCTCGTTAGAAGAAAATTCTCTGCGACACAACTGCCATTAAGCATAATTTCCATTAAGAATTCATATCTGCAGAGTTTCAAATGAAGCAGTGTCAATAAATGTATGTTCTTGAATATGCATGAATAGAAAGATAGATAATACACACTCCTTCAGGAAAGAAAAAAATGATATGCAAATGTGGGATGGTTGGGTCTCACATTTGGTGGCTTTCTCTTATACTTTTTCTCATATCGCTGCTGCATAATCACCTGCATAAACACCTCTCATTTTGACTCTGTGTGACCTCTAATGATTCAAACAGTTTTATTAGTTAAAATAAGAGCACTATTGAGCGACAAAAGATGTTTGTCATGACCACTCTCTAAATAAGTTCAACTCATGCCTAAAGTTAGCTTTACATACAAGTGCAATGGAATATTATGAGTGCTTGATTACACACAAAAACTACCTGAACAAACCTTGAAATTTGGTCCAATAGGGCGTGTGTGACAGCCTCTTCCATTTTTAAGAGGCACAAAAGATGCATTGTTGCACAAGAAACTGCTCACCTGTCGTCCGGTCTGAGAGTATGACAGTAGAAGTCGGAGCGATTGATGAAGAAGCCTGTTCGCTTCACCACGTTCTCTGCTATCATACTCAGACGATCCAAAACGTTGCACAATTTACTGTAAGGAAGAGAAAGTAGGTCATATTGTTATTTGCTTAAGAAAACAGTGTTGATGCACAATACTTTTAGCTTTTATAACATGCTTATTTGCTGTAATTTTCAAGGCATTAACATAAGCAAAGCAGGGCCAAATTATGGGGATGGTTGTCCTTGCAGCGATTTCACAGAAATAGTACAAGCATGTCATTTCACGAAGCTCGACCATTACATCTACTGAAGAGCAACTGAGGTCTTCTGGGTGGCTGCCCACTCATATTTCTTCAAATTTCTTACTTTTTTCAGTTTTACAGCTCAACTTTTAAGTTGGATTCAGATCTTAAATACACAGACGTGCATGCATACAAAGGAGGGAGTATGATTTAATGGCAGAAGCTATTTTGCTGTAGAAAAAATGGTGGAATGGTCACTTCTGTGCATCTCTGAATTCCTAGAAATGCATATCTTTATCCTCTGAATCCTTAAAGTACCTGAGAAAAAATCTCAAACATGGCAGAAAGGAAGAGAGTACTTCGTTTGTAAATTAATATTGTAATTACTTAATGTTAGATGTAGATTGTAGTATGCTTGTTAACCACTTAGGGCTTTATTCTCCACACTTGCTTGTTCAACCTTTTTCTTTTAAGCAATTTTCAGCTCATTGTATCAAGACATTTCTCGTAACAACCTCTTGGTGTAGCGGGCCATGTCCCAGGCGATGTAGTCGATGCAGTTGTCAGGAGGGAGGAACTGATTCAGGTTGATCACAGCTGGGTAGAGCTCTTCACTTAAAATCTTCTCATGTTTCCTTTTTTCCCGTTTCTGCATCACAACAGAGAGGAATATGTCAGTCATGTTTACTGTATGATTTATTCTATCCCCAAAAAGCTAAGAAGTTCTTATTCAACGGTGTCAATGTATATTTTGTGGTACATTTCCAGTTGCTTTGAAAGGTCCCACAAGGACAACAGGATATATAGTCTGACATGTGACCGATGTTTATTCTCTTTGATGCTTTCAAAAAGATCCATTCAGGCTTTCTCCACAGTAACCTTGGTGAAAAATGGAGCTACGTGGACAATTTACAGGACCCCTGCAGAGTTAGACATGTTTGACATTATGTAGTGAAAAGCACAGAACTGAGGATAGATGCTTCAGATACACGGGGGAATATATGATAAAAGGTGAACCTCTGTGGGATACTTGTGGATCTGAGAGCTGAATCCTAATCCAGCAAAAGTGCAAATGAGGGTAAATTTGAGAAGTCATATTCATGTACAGCTAGGCTGATAATTCTGATCGTATTAAAATGCAGCATAGAAAATTTAACACTATTTTGTTGAATTATTAATGCAAAGCAATTATTCTGCCGTGGTTCATTTTGTGAACAAAAGTCGAATGCCGATATGATGTGTCCATTTTTTCAAGCTTATTTCTCACCATTGCTTTGTCCAAATCTTACCTGCATGTTTGTGATGTTTAAATAAAGCATTACCAGAATAAGATTTTTTTACGCAGTGAGGCATGATGTGGCTTTCACTCATCAAGCCAATGGGACTTTGAAATGAAGCAGATGAAAACAGCAAGGCATTTGGGTTTGAGTTGAAGAATATGCACAAAAACACAACACCTTTTATTGCAAGACACTGATAAATCAGGGACTGATAAATCAAGTTATGTTTCATCCACCACCATGAACTGACAACATTCATGTTTTGAATCTGCATAAAAAAATGTAACCACCAGCTTGAAAACACGACAGGCTAAAGCCTACTATAACACAAAGGCAAAGAACATAAACTACCAAAGAAGTTTGGCTCAAGCTCGACTAAAACTGTCAGTTTAACTGGTTTTGAGGCCCAGATATATAACTATTAAGGGGAATGATACATTTTTTAAATAAAAATTCACGCAACCACACTTAATTTGCCTCTGTGACTTGTAGTCACACTGCCCATTCAGTTATTTCTCCGGTCACTGTGCCCTCTTGACTGATCACCCTGGGTGATAATGGCCTCGGATGCATCATTTAGCAGCTCAGATCTCCATCCGCACATCCAGCGGTGGCAGAACGACACAGCGACCAGTCAAATTACTGATGCATTTCCTCTAACATTCAAGCAGAGCGTGTCGTACAGTCTGGCATTTACACACATGTGCACGCACACACACACTCACAATTTCTAGGCACAGATGGGAGTCGGGAAAACACACTACACAATTACACCACACAAATACTCACAAAAGCACACATGTCCTGTCGAACCACCATACAAATGCCACAGTAACAGTCATTGTTGGAGGAATACAAAGGTGCAGTCGCAGATCATGACTAAACATGAATCCAAACAGTCACCCATGCACATGTACACACAGGAGGAGGCGGTAATAAGAGATATAATTATTGTAGTTTTCGCACAGTAAAAAAAGGTGGGCTTGTTTTCTTGCATTAATGCTGGTCTCGTCTTTCTTCCTCCGATTTTTGGACATCAGGAGATCATCTTGATTAAATCAAAGTTAATAAATTATCTTGGGAAAACGTGGCAAGAAGTAAAGTTATCTTCAGCAGACAAAACAAATTGACTGTAATTAAGTTAGCTGGCTGAAAAAAATGATTCACATGCTCGGCCATGTGCGTTCTTAGTCATCCTCATACACAACCAGAAACACGCACAGACCTATGACAAAAACCACGCACCCATCACAGACATGACAACGGCGTGCAGATCCTGGACACCGACATAAGGAGATGGATGGATAAGAGAAGATTTCATGGTTAATTGCTAATTTCTTCCTTTTTCTATCTCCTCTGGGATGAGAGAGGAAGGTGTTGTGTATATGCAGGGCTTCCCCTCCCTGACTCCCCACAGTCTCCACAGATCACATGGCTGCAGCTTGTGCGGACCTCTGAGGTCTGCGATTGGTCCCTCGTCTCACGGCCCCCCTTAGGAGTGACAACGTGAGCTTGAAACCTAAGCTACAGAGTGTGTGGCTGCGTGCCCAAGTCCATGCGTGTGTATGCCGAAAAGGCAAAGCGAAAATTACTACAAAAGCGCTCGCACAAGTGAGAAAATGTCAAACAGTTTTGCACATAGGGATGAAGATGAAAAAATAAAGTCTGTAATCGTTACTCATGAAACCTTTGATTTACTTTATTGTGTAGTTTTAAGATAGAGTGGCTTTGAGCTTTTTATTAACATTATTCTTTAAAAATCTTCATTATCACCATTACTTGGGTTTTAATTATTTTTTTCACACTATAAGTCTATTCTATATAATCAAGAAAAGTTTGATCATTATTGCTAATTTATAGCAATACTGAGGTCTGATAAGATCTGATAGTAAAAGCTATGTATGCCTTTGCATATGTGCATGTGTGCAACAATGTCTTCCTTTTTATCCTCTCTGCATGTGTTTTCGGGGCAATGCAGACAAAGATCAATATTCCAGTTAGATTTCAACTGCTGGTAATGACCAGCCCCTGGGAAAATCCCTAGTGATTGCTAGAGTCTCCGCAACAACAACCAACCCAAGTATCAGTCCGGGGCTCGGCCAATTACACAATCACTGTCTAAGCTATTAGATAAAAACCTGTTGAGTGATTCCAGAAGATGGGCATTATATACTGACAACACTTCAACAATCCATAAAGATACACATCTGTGTCTTACATAATCCTTAGATAAGCAGGCTCCGGTCAAAAAAATCTATAAATCTCCAAATCACTTCAGGTTAGTGGTTTCCAGAGGATCACTTTTGCCAAGTATCTATCAGTGAAAGAGATTCATTCAACAGCTTCTCAGAACAGAAACAGAAAATTTTCTGAACAAAATTTCTTCTGGTTGTATACTTTCATCTTATTGTAATTGAACTATTTTTATTGACATTTAAACAAACTGAATAAAGATTACAAATTTAGGATGAAGGACAAATGAGGTGTCTTCTTTTAAAAAACTGTACAACAAAACTAAGAAACTGGAAAAATTCCTGATATTTTAACATTTACTTTTAATATGTGGGCATGTCGGGTTCTTTATGAGAGCCTCAAAAAGGTACGCGTGTGAGTGTGTTACCTTGACCAGGTTGAGGATGATGATGGGAGAGCCAAACCGCTGCAGCATCTGGTCAAAATGGAGAGCAGCCACATGGGCGTATGGGTCAGCTTGGTCCACTGAAAGAGCAATCAACCTGATTGTTAGTGTCTTTACTGAAAGTAAGTTTGATGTTTTTAACAAGGGTAACTAATATAAAAAGTAAAGGTAGATGAGTCAACTTGTTTTAATTCCCTTTCAGGAAACAATTAAGTATTTCTGATTCTGATTCTTAATAGGTTAAGTCTGTTTAATAAAGCCACATACTGAGCAAATAAAGTTACTTCTCATCCCTGCCTCTTGTACCGCTTATTGTTCACTGTTGTAGGCATTCTCCTATTTCATCGTTCTTCCAATTCATTCCTCATTTTAAAATCCAGTTTAATGCCTCCATTTGCCTGTTGAGCTGAACACCTGCGGCCTGCCATCAAATTGAAGCAGCCAGAAGAAAGATTAGAGAAAGTAGGTCGGATTGTTCATCCTGCACAGTTGCTCGCTGGTATCACAAAAGTGACAATAAAAACATGAGCTCATGCATGTCGTTTTCAAAATCACTCCATTACCATTTCCGGAGGTCGATGAGACTTTATGTCAACACAAAGAGAAGACACTCTTAACATTCTTACCGTACCCTGTGAGGAGAATGCTGATAACAGCCAGGATGATGAAGAAGAGTTACCTATTAAGGTCATCTTCTTCACAACCATGACATTTGCCTACTTCAGGCCAGTCATAAAAACATTACATATATATACACTTATGTAACAGTGAGTCTTGACTCTGATGACAGAGACAAGGCGAGCGCTGATGCATGGTTTGATGCAGACGCCTGTGCTATGCATGTACACATACTGTCTCTTCCCTTTGTCTCTGACCTACATTTGTTTAATAGACATCACAATCGAACAAATATCAGAATTCTACTGAATGTGGGTTTTGCAACATTCAAGTTGGCGGCACAATAGAAAATTATAGTTAGTCATCCATTCAAAAAATCAAAAATAAAGTCAAGAGAGAAAGTCTTTAGGAAGTAAAATAAAAGTTGCTGTCTATCAAATTCAGAGTTACTGAGTCAAGGGCACGAAAAGACGCAATGAGAAAACATGTATTTAAAACTGTTAGGAGAACTGCGTTTTAAACTGAGGTTCACACCAGCATCTAAACTTACAAAAACTATTACTGTGGTTCGGTTTTTATAAGACTTTATTTGAGGACTTTTTCTAAAATGCTGTAATTACCTTTCTTGCAAAGATTTAGATGAAAAGATCAGTTTGTCTTTGCCAGCAGTCAGTGTTGCACAAAGACCGAACAAAGAGAAACAGGTAGCTTTGTTTGTCCAAAGTTAACAAAACCTGTTGGCCAGTTACTCCAAAACTCACTAGTTAACCCCGCAGAGAGCCAACCAGCTGCTGGCTGTAGCCTCATATTTACAGACATTTGTAGAAGTGTAATAAAAATGTCTCACTTAACTCTCAGCAAGAGAGCAAATAAGCTTACATGCCAAAATGTAAAACAATTCCTTAAGCCTGTTAAATGTGCTGCCACTGAGTAGCTTAATAGCTTTCTAGTCTGTAAACTAATAGCGGTGCACTCTTCCTGGTGCATATTTGCTTGGTCACTCACTCAGCCAACAACCAGGATCAGGACGCGTGTCCTTCCTTGTAAGTTACATAAGAATGAGACATTAGCGGAAAAGCTAATGTGGGTTGTTCAAAGTTTGTGGCTCTCCTGCATGTGCCAGGCTGCTGTCTAGCTGTCTGTGTGATCATCTGCCTGTGATTCAACTGCCTTATGCAAACACGTGAAAAAAAATTAAATGAGGGAAGAGATGCTGCATCATAAACCCGACAAATGTTTTATACCAGTTTTGGTTTCTGGCCAAACCATTTGATTTACAAAGAAGATTTGAGAAATGTAGAGGAGAAAAACAAGCAATTTAATCCATCAACATACTGACTGCTTCACTCTCAGTTGGACTTTAAAGGAATAGTTCCAAATTTTTAGAAGCATCATTTTTTCTTTCCTGCTAAGCACAAGATTATAAGACCAGCATCACTCTCATGTCAGTAAGTGAGCGCCACAGATAATTAGCCAACTTTAAAATGTGGAAATATTCCTTTAACATATATAATGACATGTGAAGACTTGAAGCACTGTGTCATTAAAAAAGTTGTAAACAAGAAACTATTAAAGATCCCACAAAGCAAACCAAATCCAACATGAATATTTTTTTTGTATATGTATCATATGTATATAAATGTATCAGTTAATGACAAGTAAGAGATCTTCAGGGGAGCAGAGGGCATCATCCAAAAATAGAGAAAGTGAACCTGTTGCACCAATACAAGGGCAAAACTGTGTCAAACACATACATGTTCACACGCACACACAAAGAAATATAAACTGATGGTGCAGGAATTGGGCAGCATTTTGGAAATGTCAGATAAGGACTGTCTTTAAAGATCAAAGTGGGAGCAGGATGATGAGGTAAGTTGATACAGGGAGGGATCGTAGGGACACGCTCAGTGTCTCCATCTCACACAAGTAAATGTCATCTGAGGATGAATTAAAGGGCAAACTCGGGGGGAAAAAGATTATAGTTTGATAGAACCATTGTACACAAGCAAGCCCCAATGTCTTCCTGTGCACGCACACACTCACATTCACACACACACACACATGCACACACACACAGTAGTCTCTCCCATGTCATCAGTTTCAGGGATCTGCTCACCTCCCTCTTGCCCTGGTTTCATGTTTTATCCTGCTCATAACAAAAGAGCAGAATAGATACAGAGATGAGAACCCAGAGGGGGGGTATCCTGCCTTCACCTGTTTGGCTATTTTTTTTTTACCTGTGTCCCAGTGGTTGAGAAGAATAGCCCTGCTATGAAGCCACTTTGATATTTTAATGCGGTTTTTCCAATTACATTCTTACTCCATCCATACAAGGTTATTTCTGGTCCTGGATAGCTGCTAGAATGAATACATTGAGTATTATAATCATAAATAGTTACACACCTACTGTGATACTGAATGCCTAATCCATCAGAGAGGATGTATCCATATGTTTCATTTGTTATCTGTCCTATGTATAAGGACACAGAGGATAAGAGCTGCAGGTGTTGAGCATCATGAGCATCAAAAAGTCTATCAATAATCCACGTCATACAACCAAGTTTCAGCCGTTTCAGTTAATATACAAAGTTAGAAGGATATATGGTGTTTAGCGGGAGTCTTACATCGTATTGGGGGTTTTGGCATCATGGTGGAAATGTCCTGGGACCAGTAGAGTGGCACTGAACCTCGCACCTGGACGTACGAGGAATAACTTCCTGCTGTAAAGGACATAACTGAGGCGTCATGGACGATCTGCTCGGTCTCAACTTCATTGGCCACGTCCCCCTGGAAACAAGAGAGCAACACATAGAAACCACTAACAAGGTTGAGCAAACAATCTCAACACAAAGTATAACAGCCAGAGGTGATGCTGGTACAAATTGGAATCTTAAGAGAGAAAAAAATCAGAGGGATCTATCCCAGCTTTCCAGTAAAACAAAGTCTGTCATGGAAGTGTGGATGTTTAGATTTTAATTTTTGTAAGAGTTCAAGAAAATTCTTGTTCATGTGTCTGATTCTTGATAATGTCATTCTGCAGACCTGAATCATGTGATGCAATCAAAAGTTCCAAAGCAGCTAAAAAACTAGAAAAAATGGAAGTCTGAACATCTACTAGTCCATGATGAGTGGGAAAATTCCATACAGTTTTGAAGATCATGTGATATTATTAAAAGCCCCAAAGCTGCCAGTTAATCAATCTTGTGGGGAAAATCTTCCCTTTCAAAGGCTAAGAATGAACCTCAGCATGAACAAGTACACCCGCACTTTTATTCCAACGGCCTTTTTCATGGTAGACATCACACAGCAGGATAAGCACAGGTGTAATCAATAATATAAATACTAGCTGATCCAGCTTTAGCTATATTAGTTTCAAAACCCTACTAGAGTGCATTTCATCTCGCTAACATGACTTATTAATACACCTGAATAAAACACAGGAATTGTTAAAAGTAATAATTTTACCAGTGTTTTTCCTGCTATAACGAGTCAAACTGTCTTTTGGGATAAAAGCCAATCACGCAGAATGTAATAAAAAAGTAGTTACTACTTGGCAGCAAAGACGATAGTGGGAGACTGTGAAAAGCTCGTCTCCGGGCAGCAGTCTAAACAGAGAAAGGGAGAATCTACGTTTTTTCCTCCCTCCTCCTACTGCACACCCACGCAGACACTCATGCATACAAGCATGAGGCAGCGGGTCAAATTAACCCCCTGTGATCACCCTGAGTCATCTCAATCATCCCGGTGGCCCTCAGCCCTGCCTCCACTATCTATTCTTCCCTGTTGCCTCGGCAACCCCTGTACCTCGCAGTTGGCTCCTCTTTTGAGGAAGCGAGTCCCGGCAAATTTGCTGGAGCGTCTGGCAATGAGGGTGATGTGAACCGGTCGGCCGTAGATGAGAAGTTCTGTAGTTGGTGGGTGAAGGAGGAATAATAATGATAATAATGACCATTTTTGATCGAAACCGAGTGCAAACTCATGTAGACAGACTCTCCCTGCGGTCTGAGCTGTCACTCAGCAGTGTTGCAGATCAAATTAAATATGTTGTTTGCAAGAAAACTTGCTACATTTTTCAAGTGAAACAAACCCTTAAGTCTTGTTATATCAAGTAATCCTTTAAATTATTAAAACAACATGACAAACCACTTTGGTAAATGTAACTAGTTTTATTAAAACTTTTTTCTTTATGTAACCGTGTTTTTGCAGCAGTGTTTTGCATTTTCTTATGTGCTATGTTGAGACATACAAATCTAGCACAAAACACTCAAAGATTTGTAAGCATCAAATCAAAACATGTCAAAATCAACTAATTTTTACTCTTAACTATGGTATAAATATTTTGGAATAAAAAATGAACTAAAAAATGCTACAAAAAGTTAATTTCTGCTGAAATTAGTGTTTTTCCTGCCTGCATCACTGTCTCTGCATCTGCTACACATTTCTGTATTTACTCTTTTTGCAGCATCTCCTCTTATTGCTCTCATCCATCCTTTCGTGCACGCAGAAAAACAGCACTAAAGGCCAAACGATTTCCAGGAATTGTCTAAACTCAAAGCGCCCACACATTGTCACTGTGGCAGCAGGCTGCCTGATGGGAGTCACAACAGTGTTGATGGCAGCACTGACTCTAAATTGCACATTAAATCTTGAGCCTACTGCAACACAAAAGGACAAATGTTGGCATAAAAAAATTGATTCATTAAAAAAAAAAGAATGGTAAAAAATAAAAATTGTAACTTTTTTGACTGCAAGGCGAAAAGGAAACATATTTCACATTGTTGGATGTGATTTATGCGAAGGAGACTTGATGGTAAATGATTGAAATCTAAAATCTGACCTAAGGCACAGTTTTACCATAATAAATCAGGCTGTTTACGCAGCTCGAGTCAAACCCAAAGTCTCTCCGCAGCGATAACCCATACATCAATTCTACAAAAGCTTCTCGGAAAAATCCAGAGGATGTTGTACAGGTGTAGCCAAAAAAACAAATCCTTGATATGCAGCTTGATTTGATTCAAAACTTCAGAGCAAAGTCTACAGTGGCACTGAAATTAAAGACAAACAAAAAACAATGAGCGCAAACGTGATTTGCCTTTAATCCAAAAAGGAAAACCATGTAGTTTATCTGATTAAATATGCACAGTGTTGCTGCTTTTTTCCCTGCAGGTAACAGATGGAGAGATTACTAACGTGGCAGTGTTTACATCCCCAACAACCACTGCTTAACTGCCTTTGTGCATGTTTTCCTAAAGCCCTGAAAACAAACACAAATTTCTTCTGCTGTTTTTGTGGTGAATAACACGCTCTAGTTCGGTGTGATACACGTGCTCTGTTCAAGGCCACGCACTATTCGCCTGGTGGTGCTGAGGCTGAGGGATGACAGTGGATGCAAGCAGAGCAGGAAACTGTGAGAGGCGCAGTTATGTCTTCTACTAGTGTGTGAGTGATGACAGCGACAGCGCTTAAAGGATACTGGACTGACCACAAAAGCCGTGGATTATATACATGAGCCAGTCTTGATGCACCGTGTCCTTCACTCGCTCCAGCAGCTTCCCGTTCCACACGTACTTGTAGTACGGCTCGTTCTGGATGCCGTAAACCACTGTGGCGGAAGAGTAGGTACACATAAAGCCTCTGGATCATTTTACTGGGTCAGATCAAATTATCAGTTAGAAAGCAACATGTGGAAAAAAGATGAGGTGATGCAGTCTGTGGAACAAGGCCGTATTTAGAAACATTTGATGGTAACTGGGGTTAAGCTGGTATTGTATTTCAAAACATGTGTCAAAATCTAACAGAACACACCAGGCAAGCATAGAAACGCATTAAATTTCCCTCATCTACAAGTTTATTTACTGAAACAATCTAGTTAAATTTCTGTGTGAATAACTTTCTTCTTGCCAAACAATGAAGATTATCCAAAGATGGAGGACAATTTTGATACTATGTAATTTGTATGGCTCTGACTTTTGTAGATAAAATAATCAGTCCATAAATAAATGAAATGAAGCCATGCTCCACCTCCTCTCAGTTGTTTTATATGATCTATTTCAGCCAGTAGAACAAAGAACAGGAATCTTAAAATGACTAACGTCCTCTCACCTTGTGTAGGCAAACCCTCATCTTCAAATATGTCAAAGCTGTCCTGCTTGCTCTGTGTTTGTACTTCGTCTTCAGCGGAGGACACTGGGGTTGACCACAGTTCAAAAGGCCTCTGCAGCAAAGTGAAGTTGTACTGCAGCGAATGGCTCAAGTCATAGCTGTAGCTGTAAAGTACAATGGCCATATAATTTTAAACAGGTTTATCTTGTACAGTCACATGATGAGTTAAAGATGTGGTCAAACTATATTAGTTCTAAAAAATGTCAAATATTACAGATAAGAAAACATAAAGTGTATTTTCTGTCAGAAAAGACAAAAGGCTAATCAAAAAGTGCTAGCTTTTGTTAGCATAGAATAGAATAGAATAGAATAGAATAGAACTCTAAACTCAACAGCTTGTCATGAAAGACATGAAAACCTTTTCTTCCGGCTGTGAACAAATTCCTTTTAACAACCAAAAGCATTCTTGCACAGAGAGGACAACAGGAAACAAGATATAGGAAAACGAAGGTCAGATAAACTGAAAACATTTAAAGAGGTCGCTAGCCTTGTGATTAGTCATGACATCTTGGAGATCTCAAACATGTTTTACTTCCTCTTTTTCCAGTCTACTATTCAACCTTATTTTTAAAAATTGCATTTTTTTTAACATCTAGATGCTAATAAGCATCAATCATGGGACAGCCATGGGTTCAAACGTCAGATTTTTTTAATTCAATGTACTAGTTTTCGCAAAAATAGAAATGTTAGGAAAACATAATCAAACTCCTGAATCCAAACAGTAACTGCTCTAACTTTCCATCAAATCTAGAACAAATCTGTAACTGTACCTTTTTGGAGGCATGGTGCCCACAAAAATAAATGGTTCTAAAAATAAGAAAAAATTTGGCCTCTTTGACAAAACAAGGGTTCAGGTCTGGCAAGCATCTCCAAGTCTTTTTCAGATATATTAAATGCATATGGAGTCTTATTGACAATTTTAATTTTTTTCCTTTGTCTTTTGAGAGAATTTAGACTAAGAATTTGTCTTACCTGAAGTAAAAGTTGCTGGAAAGGTCCACATTCTGAAAGATGCGCACATATCTAGGAGTGCAAAAACTCAGTCAGTCATACACACATCTTCATTAAGTGTCAGAAAAATAGTGATCTTATAAAAAAGTTTTAACTTTTATAAAAGCCTTGATGAAAAACATAATTCTGGTAGATTTGTGTTGCCTTTTCTACTATTTACGATACATGACTGATATCTATAATGCTTTAAAGTCACAAAAAACCCAAACTGTAACGTTATCAAATTTCTGTGGACTTTTGTACATGTTTATTTTCAGTGTTGTATCCTGCTACATTTTCAAAAAAACCTTTAATCTTTTTTGAAAAATGGAAACAAAGATTAGTCAATAGAGGGTTACATGCTGTTCGCAGTCAAAAAATATGTGACGTCACTGGATTCATCTTTCTGTCAACGTTATGCTTTTAATCATTCAGAGGTATTTGCAACTTGTGTTAATACTCTTATGTTTTTATGGCATTATTTAGACATGACTTTAGACGGATCTTAAAGGCATTAACTTAACAAAACATGCATTTAGTCTCTCTTTCTACATGTTGAACCTCTTTGCAGGCAGTCTATTGAATATTTCCGTATCTATGTTTGTAAAATGTAATCAGCAAACTTCATTCAATGTATGCATCTTATGGACGGGATGTGCTCTCCTTAAGCGTGAAGATAAACAAAAAGCTAAAGTCAGAGTAGAACTCCACCAATTTTACATGTCAAAAGTCATTTACAAGTTAGAAGGAGTACGACTTAGTCTGTGAAAACATTGTATAAGATGTTACATCTCAGCCACTGCTGCATCTGCCGCCGCCTTTATGTTAATCTGATGGCATTCAATTCAGCCCTGTGCCTTGTTGAAAGTGTCACGGAAATGTTACTGGGTCAGAGCAAGTAAGATTGCCATTGTGACTTTTACATAAAAGTGGTGCTTATTCAGATGTGAAACCAGCATGTTAAATAACCTTCAGATTAATGAAAAGGGGTTAAGTCTGAATAAGGCCACAGCTTATCTTCAATATCATTAATATTCTTGTCCATGAAGACAATAATTTAGGCTTCAAAAGAAATGAAAGTTCACATATCAACACACAATTACAAACACAGAAAATGAAAGAATTTGTACGAAAGCTGCACATAGCAACATTGTTTGATGTTGCCAAAAAGCTGACAGTACCTTGCTTCATCAGGGTGTGTCACCCTGACCGAGTCGTTGGGGATGTAGATCATGCTAGTGTCCTCAATTTTGTAGATGGAGTGGCCACCGATGTCGGCTACCTGTCGACGCTTGGTGATCAACACAATGTAGTATCCCTCAAGGAAACGTACAAATCCTATTAAAGAAAAAGTTACAAGTTTAGGATATTATAAAACAAACAAGTCAAATGCAATTTTTTAATGAACTTTTATGTCTTTCCACTGATCTCTAACATAAGTTATTTGTTAATAAGTTATTCATGACACCTCTGCAGTTTAGAAAAAAAAAATCTTCTGTGCAAGTAGATTTCATAGGCCGGCCTGTCTGTCTGCAAATCAGCTACAGCTTTGACAATACAAACAAGTGAACAACTTCATTTGCAGAGGTGGATCATGAGTGCTCGTGTGTCATACTTGGCTACATTACCTATACAATCCAAACAATTTACTCTTACATAATTAAAATCTGACCTAGAAAGCATCACGCAAAAGTTAATGATTTGCTTTCAGCTATTTTTTCATTGGTGACATTTAAAACATAATAGAGGGTTGTGAATGATGTTTTTCTCACAGTCTGAATATTATTAGTAATATCTGCCTCATCAAGGTCTCCAATACAGTACCGCTAAAACTAATCTGTAGACAGATAATAGCGTCTCACAGATGTAATTTTGAAACTGAATAACCCCTTGTGTACATTTGGGCAATTTAGGCTAACAAATGTTGTGGTACTTTTGTGCTGTAAGCTGACAAGTGAGGGTGTAAGGGTGATTAAAGTTCATGTATAGAGAGTACTATTAATGCAGCTGTATACTGTCCATGGACACATTAACAACAAATTGAATATCGACAGATGCTATTTGCACCCCCGGGTGTCTGCCTCTTTAACCTAATGAAGTAGTTTTGGTGCTCAGACCTTAACCAGTAGTTCTGTTACATAAACTTGACATAACCTAACCACTGCTGAATCTATTTTAACTTATTCCTTCACCTCATCTATCTAAATACTGCATTGTTGGGTTACTGTTTAAAGTTTGATTTTTTTAAATTGTATTTTCATATTTACTTGAGCACTTTTCAGTGCCTAACAAGGCCAACAACTTTTTTCATGGGTTCATATTTCCTTTAATTATGATACTAACCCTATGTTTATTCTGCTAATTAAATTTCACAAAACAAAATTGGCATTTTTTGGATTTAATATTGATATATTTTTTAAGCTTTTTTAAATGGCATTTTGCTAAATGGTTCTCCGACATCACTGTCACTGCCACAGGTAAACTCGAGAATTGATGACATGTCAACATGACATGAACATGACAGTGTCCAAAAAGGAAGAACAAAACATCATGATTTACATCTTGAATCTAATTTGTCTTTAACTGTTTTTTGGTTTTTTTTTTTTTAAGAAAATTTGGATTTTTATTAGCTAATTGATCATTTAAAAAGGGGGTGCAACTTTATGATTGACAGGGCTTTTGACAGGTGTATGGGCAGGACTTCAAAACCACAGTCCTGACCCCAAAACACTATATGCTGATTCTGGCTGCAGATGATGTCACACATTATATCAAGTGCACCTTTTATCAACTATATTTTCGCTTTATTTTTCATTTTCATTTTCATATAGCGGGAGGAAGCAGAGATTTATAATCCAACTTTTCATTCAGTCATTGATTTTGTACAAGTGCATAAAGAATTCCACCTTCCTGAGCTCCACTTGACTAAACAAGGGTTTTGTTGAGGGTGAAAATAGTTATTGGGAACTTATTTAATAGATTTATCATAATTATCTACTGGTGTATCCAGATTTGATTTGACATATTTTTCCCTACCCAATGATAGTGAACTGAGAGGTATATCCATGTATAAGAGCAAATCATAACTTTCACCGCCATAACCCTACTCTTCCACTAGTGGCTTTGCTGACTGACAATTCCTTCGTCCCTTCATTGTGTTTCTTCCTGTCTGTGATGGGTCAGGATGACAAAACTAGAAAGTAAAAGAGAATACAAATACGCTTACAATAATGGTACCTATTATATACAGTAATAAGAGATGTGCCAAGCAAAGGGGCTCTAAGGATGCACTGTACCCTACATGGCTGGATTGCTGGATTCATATAACACAGGGACATTGGCAAATAGTAGCATTAAGACACAGTATAAAAAAGTATCTCATTTACTCAGGCAGACGCTAAAGTCACTTTCTGTGTCAGTGTGACCGACCCATCTGCAGCCTCAGTGATTATGTTGAATTATATTACAAGTGTTAGTACTATGCCCCGGAGGGTTTTGCTAATATTAGTTAAAATTGCTAGCATCTTTCTTTGCCAGGGGAATCTAGGGCAACTGGACTCAGCAGTGGATACTTGAAAACAGGAAGTCTCAAGTTTTCAACCCAAGAACCAGGACTCCCTGCCAGTCAGTCATAACTGACGAGGCTCCTTGGAGGAGATGTGAATTGTTTTTATGTGCTAGGTTTTTAACCCAAACCCTGGTTTTTAAAGCTGTATTTTGGCTGCACTGAAGGCCTGACTTACTGGATTGTTTAGTACGTCAGTGTCAGTCTATCTGTTCATTTAGGTCAGTGCTGTTGATTCACTGATGAAATAAGCTTGATTGGAAAGTGTTCAGTGATCACAGTTACATGTGTGCAGATTATATGGCACACGTTAAGAAGTAATTAATACAAATATCCACCAAAATCCTGTGTCTGCAATTGTTTTTTCACAAATTAAGATCCTGTGATGGTCATATTATGTACACTCTCTTACAAAGAAACAGGATTAGGATTAAAGGATTAGTAATGAGGGGTCCTGAACAGGTCATCAACACAGGTTATCAGGTTCTTCTACTGTGTGTATCAGAATGTGTGTAACATGAAATGTACGTCAGGACTTAAGTGCAGGTCATGGAGTGCATACGTGAAAGTCACAGCTCTATAACACCAATTACATTTCCACACAACACTTGAGGTGTCAAGCCATGATGAGTCTATGAGTCCACATACAGATGTGATCTGTTACATAAAATTCTCGAGTAATATATCTTGGCTTTCATATATAGAGCAGAACGACAGAATGATGTAAACGGGCAATTGTGTCTGATCTGTTTGGTTTACAAAAGCCCGGAAAAAGGCACTCTTTGAATGCTAGAAAAAAAAATTAAGATTGTGCTGTTTGGTAATGTCCTAAGGACAAACAAAGAGAAGCTGAGCTTTCTTACAAACCAAAAAGATTCAAGAATGATGGATTACCCTATAATTTACCATTTCACAGAAACTTAATTAATGTCTAATTAAGTGTTAATAAATTTTGAATTTATTTAATTTCCTTTGCAACATTAACAGATGTACTGAAGTAAAACAATGTGGAGATTATATTTAGGTAACTATGTTGACTTTATATATTTAAAATCATGATGTAAAAAGAGGATTCAGATCCCTAAGAAGTTTTCATGTTTTTTGCATTATTTTCTGACAATAAATAAGACAAAATTCAAGTGGCTTTTTTGACACTAATTTGATAAAACAGTTTTTTAAATCATATAAAAAAAACAAAATAGCTGTAAAAGACACATAACTGTGTATCAATATCACTGTTCTGGTCAATCTCCAAGTTTGTTGATGTTGACAAATTAAAGTGAAAAGTCATAAAAACATGAAAACTTCTCCTACTTGAATTCAGCACCAATGGCAATTCTTTAAACCTCAAAAAAGAACATTTTAAGCTTCACAAAGGCAGCAGTAGTGGTAGAGGGGCTAAACTGTGAAGACTTACATTATACTGCCAGCTGTTACTTTTATGTTATGTTTTTCAATTTTCAGCACTTAAATGAAGTCAGTGGGCACAGCTGTAGAATTAATGCCTTGGAAATGTGGAATATGTTGGCACATATGTGCCACACAGCGGTGTGTTACGAAAGTGAGAAAGAAGAGTGGAGAGATGGTACTTACCCACAATGCCAAAGGCCGAGACAGCCCTTGACAGACCAGAGGAGCCCTTCTGGCCAATCTTGGTGCGGTTGCCGAGGTCCAGGCGGCCCAGCAACTCCCGAACCTCTTGTTGGTTGTACACATGCTACAGACAAACGCACATACACACATCTATGTATAAGTGCATACATGAGTAAAGCTGTAGGCTGTTTCTTTATTTATGGGCACAGTTTCCATACTGCTAATTTTACAATGTGATCACAAGGAAAAACTGTGCTTGATGTATTTCTTTTGCAAATAAAAAGCTGCTGCTTATGGAGGAGAAGTTTTCTACTAATCACTTAATTCAGAGCCACTGAGACTTGCACAACAAAATTTATTTCTGTGCAATAATGAATATGTGACCAGCAGGCCTTGTTTAATCAATGGCCCGAAATTTTTCACAAAGGCCTAAGATTGATTCTCAATGAAGCAATTATAATTAAAAAATAGCTTAGCTGCTATCCAAAGTCTTTCTGCAATATTGCAATAAATAACCTGAGAATCTGATTTTTTATTATACAGTTGCAAAGAAAAGATTTAAACAGAGCAACATGCAAGTTACCCAGAAAGGAAGCTTCTTTATACACATGATTAATTTTAGTGTTACTTTAGTGAAATTGCCTATACTATTACTACTATTACTTTCATCATTAACTTTCCTCTATATGCTACTTTATTAGTGTATTTGTGCACAAATGTATTTTATTGTGATGAAATTCATTCTTGTGAAAAACTCAGAGATTAAATGGAAAAAATCTGGTTACTTAGGTCTTTCAGCTTACATCTTTCATTTTAGGAATATTAACAAGTTCTCTGCAGCCTTTAATTTTATGATGTGTGCCTTGCCAGCTCTCATTACATATGAAATGAGAAAAAAGCGAAAGATGAGGCTGTGCCCTGATCTTCTCATCTGCTCACCTCCACTTCTTCATCATTTTCTCAAGTGTCCACATTGTGTTTATAAAACCCTCTACAATGCCAATCAAATGAAAAACAAACACTGGTTTGCTGAGGTCAGTATAATATCTGCAGATATGAGAGCGTGGGGTGATGGATATTTAGTCATGGATGCTTCATAATAACAAACACATCATAATCATAATCACCCACAACATGAAAAAAACAAATCAACTCTCAGCTCATAGATCCTGGTAATGAACAGTGGAGAAGAAAAGGAGGTGCGCTCAGCACTCATCAGCTAAGCTGTCATCCACATTACACTAGGGACAGGCTGAGTGATTGTACAATTTTACCCCAAGCGTGCTGTACTGTATTACATAAGCATATACATTAGCACTGTACCAACTCTAGTGGAAACTCTGCTCTTACCTTGTCATCAATTATGACCAGGTCCTTGGGTTCTGTGCGGTCAATCTTCAGGACTCTGTGTTTGGTCTGTGCCTGATTGGTCCCAACTAAGAAGTATCTCTGTTTACAAAGAAATATAAATGTAAAACCGTGAATACACTTTTATTAGTGGGATTACATAACATTTTAATGATTCTTGTTTTCAGCACAAAAAGCTTTGCCATGGACAACACTCAACCACATGCAGTCTAAATAACTGATTTAGAGAGGACACAGTGGGATGTCTTAGAGAAGACATGTTCTAACACTTCATTGGACATAAAAATGAATGTGCCAAAACTCTGTAACATACCAACTAAGGAATGCAAGGAAAATATGTTTCATATAATGGTATATGAGAATATGCACCTGATTTAGAGTAGCAACAGTCCATGCAGTATAGCACATATTTGATTATAAGGCTGAATTCTAATAAGTTCCTTGTTAAGATTTGTGTCTTCCCTGTCTGTTTTTTTCTCTCTAACACTGGGTTTTGAGATGGTTTAAGATTTTCTGTCCACTAAACAGTGTTAAATTGGAACACCATGTATCAGTACAGTATGTAGCCAATGGAGCCATTTCATCCTGTTTCGCACATCCAAGTATTCAATGGAGCTCTCTTTGTCCTCAAGAGCCGGGCAGTCAGTTTTTCAACTGTTCAGTAGAACGGGCTGACAGAAGTTAAATAGAAGATTATGACAAGTCATTTGTGAAAAATGATTTCTTCCCTAACCCTGTGTGATTATACAGTATGAGCCCAAAATTTTGGACCCACCTTCTCATCCCCTGTTTTTTTAAACTGTTTCATTAATATCTTACATTGCAGATTAACTTTGAAGGAATTAAAATCATGAAATAACACATGTAATTAGGTAGCAAATGAAAAAGATTTAAACAAACCAAAGTACATTCAATATTTAAGATTCTTCCAAACAGCCAGTGTGTGCCTCAGTAACACTTTTGCAAACTAAGGAGGAGTGAGGCAGGATAAGCTTCTTACATCTTCCAGACTCAGAAATCACCAATTAATGGCAGCTTTAATTACAGCTCACACAAATGCATCTGACAAATGTTCTGAGAAGACTGTGAGATTCAGGCCTTCATGGATGAATTGCTAAAAAGAAATCACTGCTAAAGGAGACGAACTTGCTTGAGCTAAAAAAAAAAGCAAAAGATGTGGACATTGGACGAGCAGAAATTTGCTTTCTTCTGATGAGTTCAAATGAAAGATTTCTTAATTCTAACCATTGTGTTTTTTCTAACCATTGAAAGATGCGTTAAAGGAATGTATGTGTGGTTACCACCATGCATAGATGATGAGGAATGATGCGTGGGAGTTGCATTGGTCTGGTGACACTACTGGCAGTTTATTTAAAAATTTAAAGTAGACTTAACCAACAAGGCTATCGAAGCACTCTGCAACAATATGTCATCAGACATGGTTTGTGCTTTTTGGGACCATCTTTCTTTTTTTCAACAGGGCAGTGACCTCAAATAAACCTCCAGGAATGTGAAGGCTATTCAACCAAGCAGGAGAGTGATGGAGCGTTTCATCTGGTGGCCTGGCCTCCACAAACATTGGATCTAAACCCAATTAAGATGGTTTGGGAAGAGTTGGGCAGCAGAGGGAATGAAAAGCTGCCAACAAGTTCCTGGCATATTTTGCTCTTTTCTTCCAAACTGTTGGAAAAGCATTCCATGTGACCACCTACTGAAGCAAGCTGGCATCATGCCACTTGTGTGCAAAGTTGTCATGACAGCAAAGGTGGCAACTTTAAAGAATCTATAATATAAATATTGTGATTACTTAGAAAGTTTATTTGCTCATGATTTTATATGTATATGTGTTCTTTTTTAAATTTTTATGTCTTTAGTAAACATCTAAAATCAAAATAATAAAAATTTAGAAAAAAAGTTGACAGGTGTGCTCATATGATTTACTGGTACTGTATATATACCTAATGTACATGAACATGATTAAATCTAAACTCACATTTACAGGTAAATTTGTTTTGCAAAACAGAGTTATTCTGACTGTGTAATTAATTATGATGCAAATTGTGTGGCAAATCAAACACTCTTTTGCTGCCATCTAGTGTCTGCTGACCATAATCACAATCCCAAAGAAGCTTTCCATTCTGCTCCTCTTTTAGACTTTCACCTGACAAATGTTATTAATATCAGAATCATAGATTAAAGTTGACTTTCTTACATCAGTACCATAAAGAAATTCATTAACAGAGTAAGCAGGAGCAGTAAATAGTGGAAACAAGTGATGGATTTTGATTGTTGTATTTATACTTTTTGGAACTCCAAAATCTTTGCAATTTAAACACCCAGAATGACTAAGAAATTGAATCTTAATATTATCTGTCTTGGATAAATAGCTGCGCCACACTGTCCTTAGCAGAGCATTTTAAGCAGAGTTTGGAGAGACTGTGGTTTTGCTGTGTAGTGGTTCCCAGGTTTGCACTACACACAAGTTATTACTAAATGCACAAACTGAAGCTTTGTAGTACTAAGAAGAATATTGTATTAACATGTGGAAATAGCTTTCTTCGGATCATGAAAGAATAAAGAATAAGCCATTTTTTCACTCTGTTCTTAAATTCAGTTTTCTGTCTTTAAAGTGTGCACTTTTCTCCCCACAAGGAAGCACAATGAGTGACTTAAGGGAAGTTAAGCATCATGATGTCATGTTTCAAAACGATTTTGTGGGCTATTCACGGGTGTAACCTATGAATAAACTAATCACAAGTTTTAGGAGTTCTGATAGGACATTGACAATACCGGCATAAGACCATGACAGACTTACGGCTCTGGTTTCATACAGAACCATCTTCTGGATCCCACTGATGATACCAGCTGACTGTGGCATTTTTACTTCTGTATTCTCGGATCACTATCCAGATATGGCAAGAGAGGAGCTGCATAGCATACGAAACACAATATGTCAATCCATTACTTCACATTATTCAACTCTTAAGACACACGTAGTCAACACTGATGCTGTTTTTTCATCTTATTTTGGTCCTCTGCATGTCCTAGCTAGTTAGATAAGTTAGCGTTACTCACCATTAATTTAGCTAGCTAGCTGTGTTAGCCACAAATCATCCCAAGGAATGATAATATACATTTCTTCTGGCCATTAAAACAACTTCTTTAAACGCTGTTAAAAATGTATATCTCTGCAACCTGCCAAAAGTATTTACAAGATACACATTGGAGACTGCAACATGAATTTGTTTTAGTCAGGTGACTGTCATGACTGACTGGGGCAAGATACGGTGCTTCGCAGAGATCAAAATTACCGAAGGACTGAAAACGCGATTCATAATTGAATGCTTTTGCTGCGCGTCTTGCATTGAGAGTTATCATATGGCGTCCACACTCGTATATAAATCCCATATGTGTTTTTAACTAAGAATTTATACTTCTTAACGTGATAAACGTAGTTACAACCAAGTTTTATATTAAGTATCAGTAGCATTAGAAAACTGCATACATGCGGAAAGCTAAAAAACGTCGCTTAAGTTTATTGGTTGCTATGGTAACCGTATTTTGCTAACGTAGGGCTATGTATCGCTACAACTACTTGATGCTAGCACAAGTCAACACATTAGTAGAATTGTAAACGGATAAAAAAAATGCAAAACACTTTGCTCCAAAGCGACGGTAAGTACCTTGTACTTCTGTTGAAATATGACAGCAATTACCTGTGGGTCAAACTTTTGTTTCGTCCCTTTGATAGATAACGTTAACGTTAACAGCCGTAATTTATGTTAGCTTAGGTTGTTACAAGAAATTGACAGCTTGACAGTTTTGCTTTGTCAAAACTTTAATTTTTTCTTGTGCACTTATTTTCAACAAGCTCATATGGATCGTTTTGTGGACAATCTCATAGAAGATGAAGCTGAGAAAGAGAGTCTTCTTGCCAAACCCACCTGTTTCATCATAGTTGGAAAACCGGTCAATTCTCCCTCTTATACACACACGCACGCACACACACACACACACACACACACACACATATACACACACAAACAACTGGTATGCCAGACCCCAAAAACTTACTATCGCTCATTGGCGTTAATATAAAAATGTACTTTGGACAAAAAACAACAACAAATTTTCTGCTTTTATATCAACTTTGAGTTATTCTGTGTTGCAGGGTGTTGGCAAATCCACCTTGGCCAAAAAAATTGCAGAGTCTTGGAAGTGCATCTTAATTGATGGTATGTGCAGTTGTAGTATGTCTGTGCTTGTTTGTATTTTTTCCTGACATAAATAAGACTTTTCTCATCAGCTTTTATAATATTTCAGATACAGACGTGCTCAACACACATATTAAAAATAAAACACAGCAAGGCATAGAGGTGAGTACGATTTTTTGTGTCAAAGCACAGAAAGGTTAACTGTTACTTTTATGTGTAAAATGATAGACATAGATAGATTTAGATAGATCCACATAGATTTCATGTGGCATATGTATTGCTTCCTCTGATCATTTTTCTTATCTTTTTAGCTCTTGAATATCTTATCTGGAGGGGGAAGCATACCAGAAGACACAGTGCTCCAGCTTATTCTTGACAGACTTAACTCACCAGATGTGGAGCACTATGGTAAATCGCACTTTATTTAATCTATTCCAGCAAAGTGATCATGTGTACAATTGCACAGATTTTGCAGTCACCTGTCCAAAAACCACAGTGCAAGCTCTGCCTCTGCTTATAAACTAAATTACATCTGTTGTAATACAGGGTATGTACTGAGCTGCCTGCCATTCATGTCAGAAGAGTGTCTGAAGATTCATGAGCAGATCGAGCTGATCAAGAACCTCAAACTAACACCTGATTTCATCATCAACATCAAGGTTTACCCACGTTCTTTGTTTGGGGTTCTGCTTTGTATCAAGAAGCAAGTGATTTTTTTCAAGCTGTTTTTTTTTCCCCTCTGAAATTTAAACTTTAAACATTTGCATTTTGAAGGATCATACTTTTACAAATATTTTGCACTGATATAGGTTTGATAATAAATTTAATACGGCCATCTTCTGCCAGTGTGCAGACGAGGATCTGGTCCATCGACTGTCAGGTCTGAAGCAACACCCAGTAACAGGGCAGCTGTACAGTGGGGTTCTGTTGAAGAATGAGGACCAGTTTAACAAGAAAAAGGAGAAAAAGGATGAGGACGCAGAGGATGAGGAGGAACAGGTATGGTTCAATGGAAAACACATCTTGATACTCACATTAAAATATTTTGGTTTTGAATGTATTAAAATGATTATTAAAACATAATTACTATTTCTTGCATTTCTCCATGCTATTATTTTGTAACACTTGACCACAATAAAAATATTATTTTTACTTTTTTATTTTTTCAGTTTAATTTAACATTTTCTTTCATAATCACAGCCTCTAACTTCAAATGATAATTAAGAAAGCTGTTTTATGTTGGGTTTTTTTGTTGTTGAATTTTTTTGCTTGCAGGCTGGAGAAGAGGAACTCCAAAAGGATATTATTAACCAGATGGTGTGCACCCCAGAGAATTTAGCCAAAAATGCCCTTCATAGAATCAGCATGTACAAAGATTCCATGCTGAGACCCCTGGAGGTGACTTACATAAGGCTCCAGAAATCAAAAGCATAATGTGAATAATGATCCTGTCTTTGGATTGTGTGCACTCACATCAGAAACCTCTGATGTTGCAATCGCAATCATTGTTCCTTCGGCTAAGTGTACAGCTAAATTTCATCATTTTTTCAAACTTAAAACAGTGCTATCATAGACACTGTGTTAAGTTTATTTACTATTTATAGATTATTTTTTTCTTTTTCAGGACTACATGATGAACCACAACATGCTCTACCTGTTGGAGCTAGATGGAAACAGCACACCAGAACAGCTGCACTCTGTAAAGACTCTAGGGATAGTTTAATCTTTTGCAGGAAATACATGCTACAGTATTAAAAAAAACATTATGACCAGATTTTTATGCTGTTAAATTGTTTGTTGCCAAAGTTGTAGGTTTTTTTTAACTCATCTTATGTTAATCTGGTGCCGGCCTAAATGTAAAACAGTAGCATTTGTTTAGCCTCAGTGTGCATATTAAGCTACTCTACGGACTGACTTATGTTTGTGGATTTTTTGATCTCTAGTCTGTAATGTCTCGTCTTGGATCTATGGCAATAAAGCGTGTCTCCATTCCAGTCCTCCTCCACCAGACTGATGATGAAGAATTGCCAGCGGACACTGAAATGGTCTGCTGCTAATGATCATATTTATAAATTGTATCAAGTAGCAATCAGTTATGTGAATGTATAAAAATACCGACTCGAACGACTCCATCTTTTTTTCAGGAGGACCTACTGAGAGTTATGTCCTCCTCTGGGATGGTGGCCCCTGGATTTAGATGGAGAAGGAGCCGCTGGGGCCAAACTTGTCCCGTTGCTCTGAAGGAGGGAGAGGTCATTCAGGGCCAGCCTGAATTCAGTGTTGGGTGAGTGATCTTTTGTAAGCTATGGCCAGGTAATTAATCCATTCATTAGCTTTAGGTCAGAGTAGGTGTCAACTAACTCTCATGTTAACCCCTGTGCAGCTTTCAGGACAAACTGTACATCCTGTCATCTCAGGAGGCCTATGAAAAGTTTGTCACAAACCCCCGACGGTACTTAATTCCTCCAATGCCCAGGCCTCCTTGCAGAGTTTCCATTATTGGACCTCCACAAGCAGGGAAGAGTACTTTATGTAAGCTTTTGGCTCAGCACTACAGTGCACTTGTGCTTGATGTGGAGGTATTAGTCCAACCCGCTCTGGCCAAGGCTGAGCAGGAGAGGCTAGACAAAATCAAAGAGGAGACAACACAGGCCGCTATAGAGAAAATCAAGGTGAAGGTGGAGGAGCAGGGTGGTGAACAGAATACAGGCAAGTTGAGCTTTGATGACATTTTCTTTTTATACTTTCTGGTTTCTTTCAAGCACAGACACAAATGCAGCCAAAAATAAAACATTTTTTAATCTTTCATGGTTGTCTTTTTTGACTACGATGTTTCCTATAGTTTTCGACCTCAGGGTCGGAGATTATATTGTCTTCTATGTAGTTTATGCAGTATTTGTTTTCTGCTATACTCAGTGACAGAGGATCATCCAGATGTTCAAGCCATAGTGCTCACCACCTTGGAGGAATCAAAACATATTGCCACAACTCCCTTAGGCCTGTATGCTGAGGTGCTGAAGACGCACATAAGTGAGGTATGAAAAATCTGGAACATTATTGTTAAATTTCCATAAGTTTTTTAGTCCTTAAAATCATCAGCATTTTGAATTTACAGTACATGAATACACATCTAATATTCAGGATACCTAACCATTCCCTCTATAATTTTTAGAAGCTGTTGTAATAAGTTGTTTTTTAGTGTCATTGAATACATTTGTAAATTAATATATACTAGAAATTTTGGCTCGAATTTAGATGTACAGTATATCTATAAACACCTGCAGTCATATTGCCAATTGTTCTGATGTGACAGATTGAGGAGGCTGCAGGTGTCAGGACTGGCTGGGTGCTTGACAACTTTCCCGAGAACCTCTCCCAAATGGATGCCTTACAGCAAGCAGGGATCCTGCCCGACATCATGTTCTGTCTCAGGGACAGTGATGAAAATCAGGGTACAAAAAAACAAAGAAAAAATGCATCACAAACCAGTTGTTTTATTTAAATATACAGACTCTAAACTATATTTGAGTTCTGACAGTGTTGTTCTGTCTGTCCTCGCATTGAACAGTATTGAAGAGATTGTATGAGTTGAACAAAGAGAGTGTGGACAAAGCAGTAATCAAGAGATTGGAGGAGGCCCCGCCTGCAGAACTGCACACAGACCTAGAGACAGTTCTAGAAGAGACTGAAGGTATTTTCTATTTGTTAACGGAAAGCAGCTGAAGTTCATTGAGCAGAATTTGACCAGCATTGTTTTGAAAGCTCTTGTTTATTTCCATTGCAGAAAATCCTGGACAGCCCCAAATCACCAACCTTGCAGATCCTGACATTTTCAATAAGAAAGATGGTACTTTTTTTTAATTACATGCTTTTGTTTGTCAAATGCAAAATTCTTAGACTCACTTAAAAGAGCCAATATTCCACTAACCGCAAATTGAGTGAGTGAGTGAGTGTGTCTGTTCAGTTCTCTCCAGTGTTTTGCCATCCAACTTATTCATCTGTGACAAAATTTAGAGCTTACACTAATATTGTTTGAGAATATGTTAAGGTTACCACACTGCAAAGGAATTTTCATACTTTTCATACAGCTTCGAACTGACAAAATTTTGCTCCTTATCTAACTTTCTTCATCTCCCTCTCCCCGCCGTGGTGTTCAAGCAGTGGTTCTACCTGATCAGTGGGAACTGGGTTTTCCAGACGGCCCGGAGATGAATGACTTTAAACTGCAACTGAGGCAGTTTGCATTAAAATGGGAGCAAATGCAATCTGCACTGGCTGTCACCCACTCAGTACTGGAGATTGGCTGTAAAAGCCCTGAGGACCTGCTTCAAGAGATGATCCTTGAGATGGAGAGTGAGTGTAGTCCTATAAATAATACTCATCACAAACGTAATATCTTTCAGTCGGTCAGTCGTAGTCAATGCATTTTCCTGTGTGTTTCTAAAATGCTTTTGGTGTGTGTATTGTTTCATCTCAAACAACAGGTACTGAGACAAATGTTTCTGTATATATAGCCCAGTACCAGTTGCATTAATTGCCATTTCCTCTGGCTTTGCTTGAATAAAAGAATGATCATGCATATATGAAAAAAATGATGAGCAATAGTTACATCAAACAGAAAAAAGGAACATTAGTCAGACGGGATAATGCATAATTAAAACATTTTCTTGTTTTAACAATTTTTCTTCGAATAATTTTATTCAATAACTCAAAATAACTATTCTGAATGAAATTATAAGTTACAGTGATTTCTTTAATAATCTAAGATCTTAATGGATTCTATGTCTAACATGGAAAACCCCAAATTCATCTGATTTACTTGCATTTGCTTTAGAACCCTTTCAACATGTGTCCTGGGAGCTGTCGGCCTTGGACCTGGATGAGGAGGCAGAGGATGCTGATGCCTTAGCTGAGCTGGAGAGAGCCGAGGAAGGCAGCAGTAACGATGACGCAGCAGAGGAGGATGAAGTCAGTGAACAAAAAAGTCTTTTTACTTTAACATCCAAGTCAGGGACATTTTTTGACTCAGTAAACTACAGGTTTAAAGTCCTGTTTTAATTAAAGGGGCTGTTTTACTGCTTTACTGACATATAAGGAGATAACATCAACTTTTAACAGCGTGTCCTTTTTTTCTATGGAAGCAGGCGGACATGACAGCCAAGAGAGCATTAGGTGATACCTATCATTTCTGTCCCGTGGCCTTAAAAATCCACAATGTTCTGTTGCCCTGCATGGATGAAATTGCAGCCAAATACCGTGAGAAGAGTTTCTACTTCTCTAGCCTAGAAGCAAGGGACTCCTTCCTTCGAAATCCTGAGCAATTTGTTGCAAAAACAGGGCTTCTCAAGGTACAAGCTAACATACTACATACAACATACAACAAGTCATAGTGAGAAAAACAAAAATCCTTAACAGATTTTTTGTCTTTTCCTATACAAGCCCCCTGCCCTACGAATCTTTATGCTTGGCACCAGAGGATCAGGTAAAACCACTCATGGTAAATGGCTCGCCCAGCAGCTTGGCATCTTCCATATTCAGTTCAGAGAGCAACTTCAGATGCTTATCATGGCCAAGACAAAGAAGCCGGTACCTTACACCGATGAGGCACAGTCTTCAGAGGAACCTTCAGAGGACTTGGATGCCCTAATAAGGGAAGCTAGTGGGGAGGATGAGGAGACTGAAGACACCTTTACAAACACAAACGACATGGAGGTCAGCTTGAAAAATTCTTCTCTGTGGAAAGACTTTCAATGTAATGAAGCCTCAGATTGTTGTGATCTATGATATTTTGTCCCTGGATGTTTGTGTATTTGCTTTTGTGTGTCTACAGGAAGAAGTGGTACTGACTGATGAGGAAGAGGCCATTAAAGCCTATCTTTCTGATGGAGACCCACTGAGTCCAGAGATCCTGGATATGGTTATCAGACCATACTGGGAACAAGAGCCGTACATGTACGTAGTTGTACGCATTCACAGACATGCACACTTTCTATCTTACTTCTACCCTCTTTAAATAAAAAATCTGACATTTTAGAAAATACTTAACAGCCATCTTGCTTTGACTTATATGAAAAGACTGATATCCGTCTCATATTTGTATGTTACATATAAGCTACTTGCTACTAGCACCTCTAAAGCAAAACACATGGCACCTTTAATGTGTTTTCTTTACATATTTGTGAACATCTGCAATGCAAACTATTTGCTGACCCGAAAAAGCTTCACCTTGTAGGTCTACAGGTTTTATTTTGGAGGGTTTTCCTCGCAATCCCGATGAGGTGCAGTACATGGTGCAGCAACAGCTTTTTCCTGACATCGCAGTAATCATGACGGTGGAAGTCTCGGATGTTCAGAAGCGTCTTCTGCCGACGCACCTTGAGAACTGGCGTGAGCAGCGCAACCGGCGTAACGTGCAGCTGGCCCTCCTACGTGATCTGCGTAGCAAGAAGCGGGTAAGCAAGGGACAATTAGGTGGAATTATTTTACAGACAATTTGATTGATTAAGTTTAACCTTTTATCTGTCTTGACACTGATTATAGATTGTGTGAGTATCTGGCACAGTAATAGCTATTTCTATGGTACAGGAGAAGAATATTGCTCAGAGAAGAGCTGAACTAATGGCAGAACAAAGCGCTCAGGCATCCAAAACAAAGGTGAGCAGACATAACTACTGTCATCTCATCACCATCACTAATTAAACCCCCCTTCCCCCATCTCAGACCCCTAAACTGATCATTTTATGTATCCCTAGGATGAAGAAGCTGAGGAGGAGGATGAGGAGGAAGCTGCAGGCAACGGTGAGGATGAGATAGAGGCCTTACTTGAGGAAGAATTTCCAGTTGAAGAGGATGATGAAGACACAGAGAATGAGGAGACTGAGGAGGCAGCAACTGAGAAGCTGGAGATTGAGATAGAAGAGCGTTTTGTGACAGATGAAAACGGCCTTATTCCTGTGACGGTACAAAGACACTAAACCTAATGAAGGCCATTATCGAACCAGACATGCATATTTAGTTCCTGTTATATACGTTCCCACTCTATATTTTAATCCAAGAACACTTTATTTGACTTTTTGGAGACACAAGTCAGACCAAAGTTTAATCTAAGGACACTTTATTTTGGCCTGTATAGTATATGTTTACATACTGTACTTTACCAATGCTCATACACTTTGCTTCGTTTTGTCACCAGGAGCTCCTGGGTGAACAAAACATACCCAGAGAGTCAATCAACACATCTGGGAAGTTCCGCATTATACAGCATCAGCTGCTCAAGAAAATTCAGCCCCTACTCACCAACAGGGAGTCACTTTTCCAAAAATGCCAACCCATCTCATACAGCCTTGCAAATAAGCTGCTACTTTCCTCTTACAAGCTGCACAGTGCCTTTGGCTGCTGGGACCCCATAAAGGTTGGCATATTTCAGGAATGGTCACAATTTCTATCTTAGTATTTATGGGATAAGGCCATTTTTATTTCATTTATATCAGTTCTAGAAGTACTGTAAATATAAATATAGGTAAACCTTGTCTTTTTTGTGCTCACATGTTTATCAGCAGAACTGCTGTCAAATTGTATTCCAAGTCATTGTTTCATCCACGCACATCCCCTTTCTGCAGCAATACATGGATAAGGATTTGACCCAGCCTCTGCTGTGGCCTCTCAATACAACATATCCCTTGATCTTCCATCAGTATATCTACTTCTTTGCATCTAAGGAGAACCGAAATACATTTATGCAGAACCCCTTGAAGTATCTTAGACAGCCAAAGCCCACCCCATCTCTGCCCATTAAAATGGCTGTGGTTGGACCACCAAAATCTGGAAAAACTACTGGTGAGACTCAAGATAGCTAGAAATTTATCCACTCAGTTATTTCTTTGGCACTTCCTTAATGCATTTTTCTCCATATTTTCTTTTACTAATTGCCATCATTTTTCTCACTTTGCTTCACCAGTGGCACAGATGTTTGCTCAGAAATATGGCCTGGCCCGGCTGTCCATCGGTAGTGTTTTGCGCACAGTGCTTAACACTCAGGAGCACACTAATCTAGCTGTCCAAATGAAAAAATATCTCTCCCAGGGTCTCATTGTGCCTGATGAACTGGCCATTCAGTGTCTGGAGGTGGAGCTCATGAATTCAGTCTGCAGCACTCGAGGGTAAGTGAGGGCATGTTCCATTTGTTCAATTATAGTTACTGAATTTATTAAGATAAAGACTATATACTTGCATAGGACTGACAAGAAATCTGCTTGTGTTGTTTTTTCTGCCTAAGGGTGTTTCTGACGACTTTGTTTACTTGTTTGACATTCTAGATATATATTGGATGGTTTTCCATGTACACTCAAGCAGGCAGAGCTGATGAGGTCTCAGAGCATCATCCCTATGATAGTATTTGAGTTGGAGCTGGACACAGCAGAGGTTCTGAAAAGAGGCCTTGGGGATAAGATGAAGCCAAACAAGTCAGAGAACATACATCACTTAGAGTTCTAAATACTCTTATTTTTAAATCAAAAGACCGAGAGCTGTTTAAAATCACAAAATTAAAAAATTAATGCAATAAAATGTCTTCCAACTGCAGGCCTCACCTCATGCACGACAGCTCTGAGATCCTCCACATTCGTAACTCCTGCTACAAACAGGAGTCAGAGCATGTGAGGCAACACTTCCAGGAACATTATCAGAACTGGTTCCTGCTTGATGGCTCAAAGAGCAAATGGTGGATCTCGAACAGTATAATAAATGAAATCAGCATCAGCATGAAATACATCCACAGCTACCTGGAAAGGATGGCCTGCAGTAAGTTCCTTAAGCTAATCTAAGCATCAGCACAGAAAGACTTTTTTTTTACACCTAATGTAAAATTCATCACCCAATTACATATGAATTTACTCTTTGATTGCTCAGATCAGCTTGTAAAAATAACTTTAAAAAGAAGTTGAAAAGATATATTTTTAAAAAAGAAATGTGAGTAAATAATGAGAACAAATCTTGATCATTTTTGAGGTGACAAGTATTGTATTTTCTTCCCTATAAATTTTTACTTTGCAGAGCAAGCTGCATGCATCAACAGACTGTGCATAACACCCAAGGAGCTGCAGTGTCGTCTTGGAGAGTTCGGACACTACTGTCCTGTCTGCCTGGCTCTACATTACCACCTAGTGGACAGCTCTGAAATTGCAGACTTAACTTACTCTGCTGAGCACAAGGGACACTATTTCAAGATGTGTGGCCAAGATCATTTAGAGGTCAGCATAATGGACTTTCACTTGTAAAAACATTTGCACATAGATCATCAAATGCACAAATGATTAGTGGGGTGTGCAAATAAAACTAAGCTAATTTTCTTCTCTTCAGATATTTCTTAAAATGATTTTGACAATTATCCAACTGATTTAGTGCTTGGAAATCTTGCTAAATAAACAAAAAAATTTTTTGAAGTAATAATCATTACATCTGGTTTTACAACTGATTTAACAAATAAGTAAGGCTGTCTGTGACTGTCGGAAAAATAACTTCTTACATTTGCCCTCTCAACTTCAGCGATTCCTAAATACTCCAGATCAGTTTGTGACTCCCGGCTGTCCACACACTCTCCCACAACCCCACCTGCTGCCGAAAAAACTAACAGAGAGTCAGGTGAAGAACAAGTTCCCACAGCAAGTTGAGATGAAGGGTTTCTGCCCAGTTACTTATCTAGATGGAAAGCAAAGGTACACTATTAACACTTTTACAGTTCTGATGACACTGGTAATCTCAAGAAAGAAGGCTTTTTCTGGCTCATGAAGTCAAACATAATTGGCATCTGTTTTGATATGTCTTGCAATTATTTTTCTGAGACATGCCAAAGACCTAGAACACATTTTTTTTGTTGTTGTTAGGTATGAAGCCCTGGTTCGAGGAAAGGTGGAATATGCTGTGGAATACAAAGAACGGATCTATGTTTTGGAAACAAAGCATAAACAGGATAAGTTTATGATGTATGTATGGAGCTATCTCTTTATATTTCATAAATGTGTTTCAGTTCGTGAAGCTTTCTTTACACAAAATTTATAAATTTGTGCATGTCAGTGGTATTTGAAAAACTTTTTTATTTTTAATAAAGGTAATGTAGTGTTATTTGTTCATGAAATGTTTCAGTCTATCTGTAAACACTTGTTGATACATTATCCGTCAAGGATTCCTGAAACATACTGGGACCAGAAGCTTCCCAGTAAAGTTCCTCCTCTTTGTGAGCCTGTACCCCTCACCTCCCTTCCAACGTTGGGCTACCTGGAACAGGTCTAACACACACTCAAGCATATCTGGAAGAAAAAAAAAAAACAGTATTCACCAATAAGGCTGCTGTCTGTAGCTGAATTTATAACCTCAAAATTTATTATACCTATGTGTGTTTCTGAATTCTCTTTGACATCCACCCAGCATTGAGTAATGTCTGTATTTTAAGGGTGTGGCAGTAGCCGTCATCAAGGCCATGACAGCTGTTGGGTGTCTCAAACCAAAGTATCCCTTTCTCAGCATTCAAAGATCAGCACTCCTCTATGTGGCCTTCTATCTGAAAGGTAAACAACATGTCAAGGTTTCTTTGGGTTAAAATAAGCACATCTGTGAGTTATTTAAACTAGAAAAAATAACAATATTAAGTACTATTTTATTTATTGAATTGAAATTGCTTTAGTAAAATTTCATCCAACTAATGAATTAATTCTTATATGTTTACAGCTTTCAACCACAAGAGCTCGGAGTATACCTGTAAAAAGTACAAAAAGAAGCTGGCCATGTTTGAAGAGAACTGTGCTCTCATTCCGTACCTGAGCTCAACAATGAGAGGAAACTACCGGCCCCCCAGTGAACGTCCCATTGACTTTGAGTTCAAACTGAACCGGTTCCTGGCCTTGGGAGTAATGCCAGGAGAAAGTGGTGTTTTGAAACCTTAACAACTGCTCTTTTATTTGGTGTGGAAAACTCTTTGACAAAAAATAAAATATAAAATAAGCTGCTGAGGACTTCGTTTTAGAGTCACATGTGATAAAACATCAGTCACTGTCAGAGCTGGAAGAATTGTTTTGCTTGTGTCACTACTTTAACCTTGCTTCAATATTTCACCCCATTTTGTGTTTAATTTTACATAAATACAAATGGATAATGGACATTGATTTTCTCCATGGAATAATACAATCTTAAAATATAATGAAAGAAATTATGACATATCAAGCTACTTAAATTATATATTCGTATTATATACTTATTGAAGTAATTCAGAATATGATGGAGTGGAAAGTAGTGAGTTGCTCTGTTGCAGTGTGCAGTGTCTGCCATCTGCAGCTGTATTAAAGCTTTCCTCAAGTGCTGAGTGCCATAACACACACTTTCCAATTAAAGTTGTCCAGTTAACAATCAGTAGTTTGCAGAGTGGGGCACTGAAGTGAGGGTCTTGTAGTAGAGGCCCACTACATTGTTATGTTGTGAGCTCTTGTCTGCAGATCCTGTCTGCAAATCCTGTTTGCAGCAAAAATAAAAGTAGGTGTATGTTTTGTTTTGTTTTTAAGCGTGAGAGGTTTTGATTTGGCTTCATTTTATTTACAGCACATGCATCATTATCAGCTAAATGTTAGAGTGACGGATCACTTGCAGAGCACAGAGCTGCTGCTTGTTGCAAGCAGATATATACCACACACAGTATGCATAGCCAGGTCTACTTTTCCTTATGGCAATTGAAAGCTTCTAAGCTGTTTATTTAATTCTAAATCATCTTAATATATTCAGAATTATGATTAAAGTCTTTTTCAGTTGTCTGTGATTACAGTTGAGATAAAGGACAAGGGGAAGGGCAATAAACAAACTAACAAACCAGAAAGATCTCGTGTATTCACGCGAGATTGACTGGGGAATACTGAGCGCGAATTCGATAAGTATACTGTGGTGGTCCTCCGCAGGCTGTGTATTGTGTGTGTGAGACTACCGCAAAGTAGGTAAGTGGTATCTCCATAATACTTCATATCAATCTGTGCAACAACAACGCAAAAGTAACGACAATATGTTTACTACAAATCTGGCTAGATAGTGTCAACGTTCTTTTTTAGCATGTAGCGTTAGTTAGCTCGCTAAGCTAGTCTTGTAAGACCTGATGTGACTTGCTAACTTACTGTTGTCACTGTTTTCGTTTAAATTGTAGTCACCATTCTTAAAGTCCGTTACCGAAAAACGTCCAAACTAACGTTAACAAAGCCAACAAATGTGACGATAGCTAGCTCGTTTGCGCAGTTAAACTCGAGTCGCTGTCAGAAGTTTTAAGTAATAGCTTGAGTCTGTATTAGGAACCCTCGTGTGTAGTTTCTTTCAGTTTCATTTTCCCCCAAAAATAGGATTTGGTGCCCAGATGTCTAAAAGGAAAAGCAGCTCCTCCGGGGAAAGACCCCACAAGCGGGTCAAACCTGTGGATGAGGAGGAAGCTGAAGCTGAAGCTGTTCAAGATAGTTCCCAGATAAATCATCGACCGAGTAAACAGGTTTGTACTGCTAAAACACAGGATACATTGTTTGTTCCACCCCATAGAGATTGTTGAGTCGATTATTTAATTATGTTACTAAAGTAAAGAAACTTTCAGGAGATATATATGATTTGTTTCATATAACATTACAAGGATACAAGGAAGTTTATTAGTAGGTTGCATAATGAAATTAATTAATTATGTTAAGTGTATTGGGGTGAAGTGACATGTAGCTTGTGTTTAGGTGCAGTGTGGTGGTGAGGTGGTGAGTGATGCAGGGATCGTGGAGAGCATCACATTGAAGAACTTCATGTGTCACTCTCTCCTCGGTCCCTTCGATTTTGGATCCAATGTCAACTTTGTTGTTGGCAACAATGGAAGTAAGTTTAACCACTTAACTATTGAGGTATTCCAAAGAAAAAAGGACTGACTAAAATTTTTTTTTTTTTTAACTTAAATTTCACAAGGGGGTTGTGTCTTTTGCTTTGGCACCTAATGCCCTTAACTTGTTCCAACTTGTCATATAGTGGGCTATTTGTTACCCATATGGACAGGCGTTAAGAATGTCTTGACTAATTACTGTGTGTCAAGTATTTGCAGCTCTGTCATGATAAAACGACTGCAAATATCCATCATATCCATCATAAATGATTAGAGCCGCTTGTTGGATTAACCTTCTCACTGGAATACCTTCTGTGTTTTGTATTCATCTTACCTTTAATTTAACTTCTTTGGTTTATTACAGTGTCCAAATATTTCTTTAATGAACAGAGTGCTTGTGTGACAGGTGGAAAGAGTGCCGTTCTGACAGCTCTCATAGTTGCCTTAGGAGGTAATGCACAGGCCACAAACAGAGGATCATCTTTAAGGGGTTTTGTGAAGGAAGGAGAAAGGTAAATCTCACACCACATGCACTTTCTGAGACAAGTTTTTGTCTGCTTTTAGGCTCTGTCAGTTTAAAAATTCTTAGATGCTACATGGTTCCTTTATAAAAATACTTGTGCGTCACATGTAAAGGCAGCTTCTATTGAAAATTGCATCATTTGATTTAAAATAGATTTAATGCGATTTGCCCTTCCTCCGCAGCTCAGCCGATGTATCAATCACCCTGCGTAACAAAGGAAGGGATGCTTATAAACCTGAGGTGTATGGTTCAGCCATCACTGTAGACCTGAGAATAACCCGTGATGGATTAAGGACCTACAAATTGAGGAACAAATCAGGTAAAGGCTATGGTTAAGGATTATTCTTAAAGTATTTTGGAAAAAAAATTACTGCCATATTGTACTATAAGAATAGTATATCATATATAACAAGTAGTTTTAAATGTTAACCACCTTCATGCATAAATAAACATTGTTCATGACTTAGGATAAACAGGATAAAACACTGAGCCAGTCATCAGAAAATTATTTTAGTAATCAAATATTCATCTTGCTATTTTTTCATTTGATGGTTCCATTCTTTCAAATGTGTAAATTTGCTGTATCTCATGTCCTGACATCATAATTAAAAGATAATCTCCAGACTCTGAACTGTTCTTCAAACTTAAAATGAATATTATTCCTGTCATCTCTAGGAAAGCCTTAAGAAATCATCTACAGTTTCTGACTTTTTATAGATCGAAGGCTTATTTGATTGATCAAAAACACATTTACATATTGAGTTATAATGATCATAATGTCATATAATAATTTTAGACCTAGTCAGACATTTTGATTATTAAAAACTGAATAGTAAGGATGAAAGTTTAAAGGAATAAGGGAAAGTTTTAAAACTGGAGCATGCAAATGACCATTTCCTTTAGCTGTTTGAATAATTCTCTGAGCTTTATGTTTGTTTTTCCTCTGAATAGGTCAACTTATCTCAAGCAAAAAGGAGGAGCTCCTGTCCATCTTGGATAATTTTAACATACAGGTATTTGCTATCCACATCCGTAACATTGTTATATCTTTGTTGGAACAAATGAATCCTGTGTGATGTACTTGGGTTACAGCGGTGATGAGACTGAGTCTTTATGAATTTGTTTTCTTCCAAAGGTCAACAATCCTGTGTCAGTTCTCACTCAAGAGATGAGCAAATATTTTCTACACTCTAAAGGAGAGGGGGACAAATATAAGGTAATTATATATAAATACTTTTTTTATTAGATTTTTTTTTTAATTTGTTGTTTTGTGAACTTAAACCAAGAGATTTTTCATGGTTACACTGTTTGGGTTTTTTACTTCCATGACTCCTGCAGTTTTTTATGAAAGCTACTCAACTGGAGCAGATGAGAGAGGACTTTGTTTACATCAAAACCACCAAAAATGTCACAGAGGATAAAGTTGAACAACATAGTGAAGTAAGAATTGTTCCTCTATTCATGTTCATACTTTACGTTTTTATAGCTGATATTTAATTGTGTCTAATCCGAAAACAGTGTGATAACAGTGTGATCATTTGAAAGGGTCACTCATAGTGATAAACCCACGGGGACACCCAAATTTGTTGGTTTGCTCTGCTTTACAAGCAAATTGATTTGCAATAAATTCTGTGACTCTTTCATTGTACTTTTCCCTCATAGCATGGACAAGAATTCTGTCTCATATTGTACTCATTATGGTCTTGAAAAAGTCTTCTTCAAACCTGCAGAGGCCTGTAGGGCAAAGCTAAGACTTTTTAAATCGTGTTTTGTTTTATAATATATAAATATTATTTGGCTGTTATAGTGCTTGAAAGACTTGAAGCGGCAGTACCTGGAAAAAGAGGACCGATATAAGAGCCTTGCATCACTTGATGAAATGGACACCAAACTGAAAGAGTTGCAGAAGCAAATGGCCTGGGCTTTGGTGAGATCATTTTATCCTTTCCTGCAGAGTCTGAATGCCAACCCCTCTTGTCCCACTCCCCTTTGTCCCTATAAAATTTGATTAATGGAATGATTGCAAAAAAAAGAAAGAAGATCATTCAACTAAATATACTGGCTGTGATTTAAATGTTTCAGGTTGCTGAAGTGGAGAAGGAGCTGGAGCCAATGAAGGAGAAGCTGCAGTCAGACAGACGTTCTACAGAGAAATATGATGAGAAGGTGGATGAATGGAAGGTGAGAGAGTATTTACTGAAAGGTCTCTTAAATGTGTATGTTTAGAGTACAAGTAATTACAAGTCATAGAACCTCCTCTGTCTGCTAACCTTTCACCCTCTTCTTTCTGATTTTTTTTGCGTTATAATGCAGAATAAGGTGGAGGAGGCTGAGAGAAAGCAAAGGCAGACCCAGGAACAGCTGGATGGGATCACACAAAAGCTCCCTGAGCTCCAGTCCAAATGTGCTGAGCTCAAGGCCGAAGTCCAGAAACAAAACGCCCTTGTCAAGTCCAGTGAGGTCAGTGTTCAGACAGACAGACTGTAAGGCAGACGGTACTGTCAGTGAGTACAGTCACGTTCCTCTGAGCACTGAAATAGAGTTTTGGTTGCAAGTTAGCCAAAAGAATGCAGAATTGATTTTCAGGCTAGAGTTAGGCCGTGGTTTGGTTTAAGTAATGGTTTTGGTTTGGCATTCAACTTGGACAGTTGAGGTTAGGGTTAAGGGCCAGTGAATGCATGATGTCAATGATGGGTTCCCACAAAGATAAACCCACAAGGGTATGTGTATAACTTAACTCAATAAATGTTTATTTGAAGATTATTAGAACAAAAGGCTGTTTAAAGTGACTTCCATCCTTGTCGTCTTGTCAGACATAATATATAGCAGAGCTGTTTGGAGTTTATCACTGTACACTTGTTGTATAACTAACCAGCTGTTCTTTAATTATATGTTTGTGCTAGGTCACTGTCCACAGATGCAGGGCTAACCTGAGGGACCTGGAAAAGGACAAGGTTCAGTTGTCCTCCAAGATAAAAGACCTCCAGCTGAGGTATGACCTTTTCATGTCTCATATATTGTATTCAGGTTGAAACATTTTTTAATTTTGTTTTTACTCATCCATTGCTTTTTGTCTGTCCTTGGATTTTTATCACCTTTTTAACTTCTCCAGCATCAGTCAGACAACAGGAGTGGAGAGCCAGGCCAGGATGGAGCGCATGGGGCAGATAGAGAGTGAGCTGGAAAACCTGAGACACCAAATCTCCACTCTGGGCCAGCAGATTGATCAGTATCAAAACGCCTGTAGCCGAGCTAAGGAAGAACAAGGAAAGATGAGGTAGGAAAGAGGACTGGTGCATCACCTTGGTGATTGTTGTTTTTTTAATGCACATTGATTCTGTTTTTGGTGTGTCAGCTGAAACAGTCCAGAGAGCTGATGGAGCAGCGTCTCACTAAACAGCCTTCATCAGGCTCACTGACAACAGAAAAATTATTCAAACTGAAATAGTTTCAGTGTTGCTGATGATGTCAGAAGAAGTCAGCAGTGTAGATGATCGATCATCTTGTTATTTCTTTAATTATGTATTAATTTTTTATATATTAATTAATCATTTTTGGGGACATTTGTAAATTGATTCAGAATGGTAGGTAAAATTAAAATAAAAATAAAAATGGTAAAAATTAAAATTCTTATTTGAATAGATTTTCTTTTTGAACCCACCATCAATAAAATACTCTCAACCATGCTTGTTGATCTACAATTAACAGCAGCAGTGTTGCTAATGCCCAGTTGAACAAACATCAAAAAGCAACATTACCAAATGACAAAAATTTACAGGGCTGTCAGCCCTAAAAACCTAAAATATAAGACTTCTTGGTCTGCAGCATACAGACTGCAGTTGAAAAATATAAATGGCAACATTGTTTAACATAATGATAATAATGAAAAACGTCTCCCTCTGTCTCTAGGAGAGAGCACGAAATGCTTCATAAGTCTATGGAGGCCAACAAAAGGAACCTGCAGACTATGGAGAGCAGCCGGTCAAATCGCCTCCGGCGTTTTGGAGAGCACATGCCTGTGCTGCTCAACGCCATCCAGGAAGCTCACAGAAAAAACCAGTTCAAGCACAAACCCCGAGGACCTTTGGGTGAGCTTTAATGCCAATTTGTGTTTAAGTAAAATAAGTAAGTTTTCATGTGCATGTTTTCCCATTTAAAGCCTTAGCCTGTTTCCAATCTTACAAGGGTAACATGGAACACAAAAAAAAATGGTTTATTCGTATCACTGAGTTCATTTACATTTGCATTAGTATCCTAGTTCAAAACCATATCCTGTTTTTGATTATATTCCATATATGGTGATCACAAAGAACCTAAAAACAGGTTATTTATATCCCTGTAGACATGACTTTACTACCACTATGTTATGCATGTTCAGAAACCATGATAAGTTGATAATGTGCCACAGTATTCTGGTTTCAAATATTCCAGGTTCCATTCCAACAAAAACAAGATACTTGAAAAACCTGATCATAACCAGGGTGTCAGAGCACCTGTAACTGCACTTAATATTTATGGCATCCAGATGTTTCTCAGCCTTTTAAATCACAAAATCATGCATAATATGCACATTGGAACACATTTAGTTACAGTACACTTTGCCTTCTAGTATAATATTGAAAACTCAGCAATAACAGACCCATGTTTAACCCAGATTTAAATAAGGAAAGGGATCACTTTTTTCTTCATTAAACTTTTTTTTTTTTTTTTCTTACAGGTTACCTTATTAGCCTGAAGGACCCAGAGCTGGCTCTGGCTGTAGAGGTTTGTCTCAAAGGCCAGCTGCAGGCCTTCACATGCGATAACCACGATGATGAGAAGGTGCTGAAGGCTCTCATGGCCAGAGTGTTCCCATCTGGCCGTAGACCAGCCATCGTTACCAGCACTTTTCTCCAGTCTGTCCATGACACAAAGAAGAGGTGAGAACAAAATATTTGTTAAAGGCCTGACACACATGGCTGAACTGTCTTTAGTTGTGTTTGTAGCAATGCTGACAATGTAAAAATACACATCAGCTGTCTGGTTTTTGATGCAGTTTGATGCTTTTATTCTGCTGTGACAACTTGTTACTTAGAAGTACATAATACTTGACATGAATTCAGGTCAACCAAAAATGGGTTCAAGGAATTTTGCATGAAGTATAGCCGAGAATATCTCAAAGTTTTTAATCGACGATGTCCTTGGTTTGTTTTGTGTTTTTGTCAGGGAAGTGAATCACCCTGAATATCCCTCAGTTCTTCAAGCTCTAGAAATTGAGGACCCAGTTGTGGCCAACTGCCTGATTGATCAAAGGGGTATAGAGAGCATTTTGCTCATTAAGGTAAATTGCTTTATATGTAAAGTTGTGTGTGAATATGATTTAAACTATCCACAAACACAGGTTAAATGCACTGTTTGTATCTGATGTGATAGTAAATGGTGACATATTATGATACAACAGCTGTACTCTTACAACTACGGTTCAAATTCTAATGTACCCAAGTTCCTTCTTTAGAAACTGAAACCACATTAGAACCATTTTAGAATTAATACTTCGATTGAGCTTTGGTTTTTAATTTATGTACATGTGGTTATGTAGAATCGTACAGAGGCTCGGAGAGTGATGCAGAGCAGAAAGCCTCCTCAGAACTGTTCCCAGGCCTTTTCCAGGGAAGGAGACCAGATCTTCAGTAACCGCACATACACTGCTGAGCAGACCAGAGCCAACTACCTCTCACGAGATGTTGAGGAGGAGATCAGGTGTGTATGTATGAGCAGTGAGATTAGATTTACCTGATGAAACAGCAGGTATGAGGAGATTTTGTTCTTTTGTTTTTTTGTTTTTTCATAGTGAATTTTAGTGCTTCTTGGTGCTTACAAAATGACTTGTTTCCCGTCTCTTCTCTCAGGCACCTGCAGAGGGAGATAGAGAATCAGAAAGCTCAGGCCAGTCGCTTCCAACAACAGATGAAAAAGTTAGATGAAGATGTCAAACAGAATGAAGGGCTGCTGAGAAGAACTCACATGGAACAGAAGAAAACCACAGTAATACTTCATCTCTCTGACTGCAGCATATTATGAAATAATTAGTATTATACCAGTTATTTGAAAATCATTATATTCGGATTATCATAGAAGATTTTCTTATTTTGTATATGTCAAATGTCACTTGTTTCTTGTTTTCTGCTCTGATATTATTAAGAAATTACTCATGAGATATGTGTGTTTGTTCTAGGACAAGGCCACAAGGCTACAGCTTGAGCTGACGGACCTAAAAAATGTGGAAGAGCCTCAGTCAGAGGACCTCAGGCCCCTGGTTTGTACAGAATACATCAATGCAGCATAATAATCAGAATATGTGCACTTAGATTTTACTCATCTCAGTAGCTCCACATAGCAGAGAAAATAGGGAACCTTGAGTAAATAAAGGCACCACAATAAATATGATCCCCAGTCAAGTCTGGGATATTTTTAACAGTCAGTAAACATAGATTCATCATGTGACATACTGCTGTCACCACTCTGTCACAGGAGGAAGATATTCAGGAGATCGAAAACAAGATCTCGTCCAAGCGTGTGAAGTATGAAGAAGCACGAACTCAGATGGCTGAGCTCAAGACCTCCTACGAGAAGGCAGAGCAGGAGTACCAGCAGCACAAAGAGCAGATCAGCACGGTCGCTGAGGAGGCCGACTCGAAAAAGGTATCAACTGCTGACCGACTCCAGGCAAAAATATTGTGTCACTTGTTTTTGTTATTTATTATATTTTATTTTGTGTTGACCAACCACACTGGCAAATGGATACAGAGCAAAAAGTATCACATTTTAGAGGAAGCCTCATTTAAACAATATGACTGTGTACTGTGCATTATGTGCACTGAACCCTGGGTTTCCCTCGGATAATTATTGTCACACAACAAGCTAAGGCTGTAAATGAAATGAAGAGGACTTGGTTTGTTGAGGGCATTAGTTACAAAAGTGGAAACAGAATAGCAAGTGGTGAAGAAAAGAGGCAGGCCTGAGAAGACAGGCCTGGAAAAAAACAACAACAAAGTGTCCAAGTTTGGAATCCTGTCAAACTGAAACAAAAAACTCTGCACTGTGTTTGTCATAAAACCAATCTACAGTAACCTGATGTGAGTATTTAAGCATTTAGTCCACAGAGTAGACCCTGCATGATAAGGCACAGAGGATATGACCCAGCTTCTTGATGGGAAAACTACATAATATATCAAAAAGCTGCCGTATCCCAGAGGCTGCTCAGAGAGCCCACCATCCTCCTTTTCACTAGCTTCTAGCTGAAGTTCATGTGGTTACTCTTGTTGTTTCTCCTCTGCTACAGGAGGAGCTGAGTAAGACTGATCAGGAAGTGATGAAGTGTAAACATCACAAGAAACACTATGATGAGAAACGCAGTGCCCACCTCCAACACATACAGACCCTGGAGGCCAACTTGGAAAGCAAAGAGCAGGAACTTCAGGTATGCTTTACACAGAGAGAGCAACATCACTACAATGCACGGTGAATATAGGGGTAAAATATATCGTAAAAAATTGTGTAAATGGCCTGTTTCGCCTGTATTGAGTGTCAGAAATTTATGATTTGTCTCTTGCTATGGTGCAGACATCTGTTGCCATGGCCACTGAAATCTGTCCAGAGCGCCTGGATGTTCGACGGACAGCCAGGAGTCTTGACAGCGAGATCAGTCGCCTCAAGGTCAAGATTACAACCCAGCAGGAACAGCAGGGGGATCGTGAGGAGATTGTGAGGTAGGTTATATAATCTGACAGACTGTGTCAGCGTCTTGATTTCAGCAACAATGGGATGCTGTTTAAAGCCAAAACCTACACTGATTTCCATTTATTGTATGTCAGAAAAAGTTAAGCAAATTTTCACAATTTTTTTTCTGATGTTTTACACTGCATAGTGTTGTATTTGTTAGTTGGATTTTAATTTGTGTGGTTTTATAAAATGTGACTCGCTCTTTTCTTTTCATGTAACTACACAAACTGATGTAATCACACTTCTGTTGGTGTACAGTAATATCCTCGCACTCATCTCTTCTCACGTCTTTCTGTCTTTCCCACATCCAGGCAGTATCAAGAGGCTCTGCAGAGCTACAAGAACATGGCAAAGCAAATGAAGAATCTCCACAGCTTCATCAAAAATCTGGATAGTGTTATGAACATGAGACTCCAGGTTTACGCTGATCTCAGAAGGTAATTTGCAAAACGGAAAATGGCCTTTATGCAGCCATTGCTAGAGCAATTTTGAGAGATTCGCTATATGTTACCATATTTGTCCAAAACAGAGAGATTCACAAAATCGAAAATAAGACTTAATGTTGTTATGTTTCCTTCCTTGTTCCTGGATTTGTTATAATTCTTTTTTTTTTTCTTCCTCTACCACTTCATCCCTTTTCTCTGCATTTTTTGGTGCCTTAGGTTCCTGTCTGCCCGCTGTAAATACTACTTTGATAGTATGCTGGCCCAGAGAGGATACACTGGAAGTATGACCTTTGACCACAAGAATGAAACCCTCTCCATCTCAGTAAGAGCCTTTTTTTACCAGTCAGTCAACACTTCAGCCCCTTTTTCCTCCTAAAGCTATTTTTATTATTAATAAATGTTCTAATGCTCATTAACTGTGGGTAATTGCACTCGTTAGAGATGCTAGAGCTTAAAACAAAGTGGGCTAAAGCCAGGAGTAGTTTCTTAATTCCACAAAAAAATTTAACATTTTGTAAGTAGCAGGTTTGAGACTCCAGTAAATCAAATAATGAAATCATGAAGAAACTTACAGAAAACAAACAATAGTAGTGGACCCACTTAAAAGGAGAAAGAACTCAGAGAGCACGTGTACAACATGAGTTGTTGAACTGATTCGACTTTGCCTTGATTTAGAATAATCTTAACCAGAAAGCGGGAAATCCAAACATCTGTACTGGTTTCACACTTGTGTCCTTTGTTAAACCGTGAATGCCTTTTGTTCCGACTCAAAGAGCACTGCAGCTCTGACTGGAGGTGTCTGTTCCTGCATTACTGTAAAACCTTTCAAAACCTGATGAAACAACGATATCACAACACTTTAAGGTTTATTATGTGTATTAGCTGTGCAAACATGAAATCAGCATGAATGAATTGATGTATTTGAAGGCATTTGACAGCTTCTCTAATCATTATCTCTTGCACTCCCTGTAGGTGCAGCCAGGCCAGGGAAAACAGGCTGACTTGAGAGACATGCGCTCTCTGTCCGGAGGCGAGCGTTCCTTCTCCACTGTTTGCTTTGTTCTCTCTCTCTGGGCCATCACAGAGGCGCCCTTCCGTTGTCTCGACGAGTTCGACGTCTACATGGTAACGAGCCAGTTTTCATTGATAGTGCAAGGTTGTCTGGGTGCGAGTGCATGCTGGCTAATTGCTCTCTTTTTTTTTTTCTTCCGCAAACTTATATCATTTCTAACTAATCATGATTTGCCTTATTTGTCAAAAGAAATAACAAATAACAAATGTTTGGTTTTATTTGCTTTCAATCAGGACATGGTGAACAGGAGGATATCAATGGACATGATGCTGAAGGTGGCTGCTGGTCAGCGCTACAGACAGTTCATTTTCCTCACCCCACAGAGCATGGGGTAATCACTCACACATCCCTTTGTATATTTACTAATTTATAAAGGAGTAAGGCCACTGAAATAGAGTTTATTGATTTAGTTATATTTACTAAGAAAATAAAGTATGATAAAGTGTTCAATTTAAGAGTGGTTCAGGCTTGGTGCTTAATTTCTGTAGCAAAGAAATCTAATCTTTGTTGTGAATCCTCTGTTTTTTCATTCAGTTCTCTCCCAGAGGACAGGAGCATTCAGATCCTCCGTCTCAAAGATCCAGACCGTAGCCAAAACAATGCACAGAGGAGCCAAGAAAGTGACCAATAGTGTTGCCTTTGTGTTTTCTTTTTCCTTTTAAAATATGTATATACTGATAGAAATTTTATAGGACAGTCATATAATTTTATAACTTTACTTTGGGGTCCTTGAGGTTCCAGTTCAATAAAAAATGTCTCACGAGAAAAAGGAAAATTTCTTAAAAAATAAATTACATCAGGTCTTCAACATCTTCTGCCTATTGTTTTTATTGTAACTGACATTAACGATAATAACAGGAAATGGGAACAAAGGAGATGACAGGAGCAGAAAATATGAATGAAAAAGATGGAAACAAATGATGGTTAAAAAACAAGTGGAAGGAAGTTTTATAACTCAAAATGCAGCAAAAGTACAACCTCTGCCTTCTACATAGATATGTTTGGATGTTTGCTGTTTTGTTGTACTAAATAAAAGTTTAAGTTTTATAGTCCAACCTCGGAAACCTAATGAAGGTTTTGTATTTTTAGAGACAGTTTGTGAAGCCTTTGCACTGGTGACAGCCATGGATGGAGGCATGATTTCTCTGGTTTTCCATCTGTCCTATTTTAGTAAATTTTTTCATATCTTATTTCACATTAACGTGGTTAAGGGATGAAACTGTTTGGTGGTCAAAGGTCATGGTCGCTGTGATTTCACATAACAATCTAAAAAAAAAAAATTTCACACTCATGTCTATAAGGATGAAATGATAAAGCTTGGAAATTTTAGATCCAAAAGGGTCAGAGGTCAATTCCACTGTGACGTTTTAATGATCTACAAAATCACTTTTCTTACACTTATTCAGTTATCAGCAAGTCAGGGACAGAAGGAGAGATTAAGACCACATTTCCAATTTGGTTTGATACTTAGCAGTTGACTGATCTTAAGTGCTCACCTTGTAAATGTGCTGATTGTTTGGATCTCTTGTCCTGCTGGGTTACACTTGTGCATAAAGAATCTACGTTTTAAAATTGGTAGCCCGTTAATTTTTATTTGGATCTGCATTGAAACATTCTACCTGAAATCGTGAGACTGATTAAAATAAGTCTTGTAAAAAGGAAGGATTTGCACCTTTAAGGGCACGTAGCCAATCCCTCACACAAGGCGGTCCACTGGAATGCACTTCTACTCATGCACATAACATCTGTTGACAACATACGTGACCTCCTGAGGGAAAGGGGTACTTTTTTTTTTTTACATCTCCAAGAGCTGTGCCTAGCAGACATAATGAAGCCCAAATCGCTTCCATCAGTGTTTGACAGAAATTCAGCACCATTGCAGACTTTTAATATACGAGGAGCAAAATATCAACGGCATGTGGACCCTGTGGATAACCAGGAGAGTCTGAATCACTCTGGACACAGTGACAGACAGCCAGTGGAGGACAGCAGCAGACAGAATGAACAGTGCCACAGAGATGTTCATTTTGCATTTCTGCCAGAAAGGTACGAGCCACTGATTGATGAGGAGGCACGAGCCAGGGCAAAAGCAGAGGAGAAGAAAAAGAAGAAAGAACAGTACAAAAAAGTGAAGAAGGTCGGTGACTCTAAATTTCTTGAAATGTGAATATTCACTGCACTTGATTCTTTGTTTACGTGGAAGTTTTACAAGAACTGCTACAGTTCCAAGTGACCACATCTAAATAAATTTTTTTATTATCTTAATATAAATTAAAGAATGTTTTTGGGCTGTTTTTATACTGAATGTTTGATGTTTCTGCATAATCACATCCATTTATTTTTTAAATACTGAGGGTACCAGTTGTCGAAAACTACGTACACAGCTCAATTGGATTTTGAAATTTGTGAATTTTAAAGTTACCAAGTCACTGAGTAGTCACCTACCATCAGCTAAAAATTAAACAAACTTAATCAACTTTGACCCCAGGGTGAATAAAATTTTTTATTCATGATGAAAAATATTACATTGTGTTCCTCTTTGGCAAGCAGCACTGACTCATACATTACCAACATACAGATTACAATAAGTTAATTTGTAAACAGGAACTTTTGTTTATACCGAGCACTGTAAAGCTTCGAATGTGTCATCCCTCTAGCTTCCTGGTGCAAAGTGTACAGCAGAGGAGACAGAAAACCTTCTGACAGACAATATAAAGATAAGGACATGTTTCCTGGGTGAATGTCCGTAATTTATTTCTTTCATTCTGGATAAAAACAGCACTGTCCGTAGATGCCAGTGCATGCTCTGAAAATAATGGTGATGAGTTCCTCTGAAGACAGTTCCACTGAAAACATCAGTGGTCCAATTACTGGACAGACTGCTTCACTTTTCACTTTGAGTTGATAGTTTGCAAAATGGGTCGCAAACTATAACCTCAAACTGCATTGTCCCAATAACTTCGTCACTGACCTGAAAAACTTGTTCACGTTAAATATTAACAGTCTTACTGTTGCTTTTGTCTGAAATGTCAAGTCAATAAACAAATGAATGGCAGGCTGATTAATAATCAGGTCATATGTACACAACAATGAGCAAGAAAGATGTATTTTTAAAGAAGTGGAAGTATTGTTTGACGATTTACCTTGAATTGTTTGTTTAGTGAATACTAACCTACAAAACTTGAGTGTGTGTGTCTTGTACAAGTGTGTTTTAACTGATCTAATTTTTTTCTTTTCTTGTAGTTTCTATTTGGGTAAGTTGAAATGTGAATTTTAACTGTTTTCAGTATGGCATCGATCAATAAGCCTCCAATCATGAAATTTGCCTTTACCTAGTAAATCAACTTGGTCACAACATTTAATCTTCTTTTCATGAACAAACACATTATTGTCTGTTGAGTCATCAGTTGGTAGGAAGTAGGAAGTCCTTTTATTGTTTTGATATCTTCTCGTATAATTTTTATGGTAAATGGAATCTGGACTCAAACTACATACTTATTGTAGTTTGTGTGTCTGTGCCCTGGTACTCTTGTTTTTTCTTACACTAAGCAGTAAAAGACTCTTATCTGTTCAATATGGCCTACATTTATCTGTAAAAACATGCTGAAAGGCTGCTAGTTATACATTAAGTTTATCCTTATTGTCAAATGGTCAAATATTGCTGTACATTTTACAATCTGTGCCTTACTTTTTTTTTTACTGTTTGTTCAATAGATGACTCAATAGTCAGTTTTAAGTTTGTGTAAGTTATTATTATTATTCTTAAGTATAAAAAGTGAGTAATTTCTACTTTCTTCACTGAGGAGGCAGAGTTGTTTTGGCTCCATTTGTCTCAAACATCTGACTTCCTGTATCCGCTTCAGCTGCTCAGCCCTTTCCTGTTCAAAGAGGACAAGAAACAATGGTGTTCACGGGGCGATTTGTTTACATTGTAGGGATAAATGTAGAGTGCACCTCTACTCCTGTGATACTATTGTTCTACAACACCACATTTACAGGTTTTCTTTAGACAGCTTCTATCTGATTTCATGTCCTGCGTCAGTTCTTATTCCTATGTTTTTTTAACCTCATTCTGTCAAAATCATGGTGGAGTTTTATCACCTGAATAATGAGGGGTTTAAAAAATTATTGTGTGGGGGGTTTGCAAGGGAAACAATCACATTTGGTGCGATGCACAGTTTGTGGCTCTACTTTGATCCATTTTAATTTACATTTATTGCATGAGTGTTAAAATCTAATGAATGAATGAATGATTATCCTACACCTGTGTTTTTCTTTCAGAATGTCAGTAAGGCACTCCGCGCCACTTGGAAGTGTCTAATGCTTGGTTTGCACAATTTCGCCCTCGGCTACTCTACTCCAGTCACAGTGGCTGCTACATTCATCCCTGACTTTCACCCAGGCAGAAGCACGGCCTGAGCTGACACACACGCATCTCCTCTAATTTTTTGAAAATTCATAATCCATGGACATTGACTGATAACTTTTTAACATGTAAAAAATGTTTGTCTATTTGAAATCACTTTTGTGTATTTGTTTCTATAAACTGTGACATGTTTATTGTCCTGTCTTTGTAAAATAAGCCTTTTTCACATCACATCAATGGCCAGCCATCATAAATTTCATTATGTACACTTATGCTTTTCCTACTGTGACATGTTGTTAATCTCAAAATTTTAAGATTCATCAGAGAGCCCTGATTTGCATTAATTTACAGAGTAAAAGTTAAAAAATTGAAAATATAGTCTGTAAAATTGATTTCATTATGTATGCATTGTACTCTGTCATGAATTATGATTCTCATGCACTTATTAACCTCTTGTTTATACACTGCAAAACATATAAACCTTTTTTCACCTGGGGAATATTTTTTAAATCAGGGATCTAGCTTGTGTTTGCATTCATACCTGCAAAAGGACAGGAATGTTTGGAATGTTTACTTAAGCAACAGATAAAGTAAATAAGATACCTGTTACAGGTAGGAGAGACTGAGTAAGGACGTGATCATCAATAATGTAACTGGAAAGATGACTAAATCAAGGCTGAAAGGATACAGACATACAGTGAGATAGAAACCTTGCCAATCCCAAAATGGAAAGACAAGACAACCTCTCAAGTATTTTCTTTTACAAGTCTAAGGTGTCTTAGATTGAAACGTCATGATGTGACTTTGAGAGGAAGTCCGGTATTGTTAGTGTTTCTGTACGTGCAAGTTTGTTCAGTTGTAAGGGTTTTGCAAGTCAATTTGTAAGTTGATATGAGATTAAATTTTGATGAATTACACCAAAATTTTATTTGTTATTCTATTAGGTTTTTTTTTTTTCTCTGATGGGTTTCCTGGGTAAATTACCTCACTCTGCCAATAGGTCCCATAGACATGAATTGGTAAATTAAATAACGACTTTCCCACTGGTTTGTGAACCACTGTTTTAAGTTGAGTATGTTTGTGTATGTGTTGGTGTGTGCGCACGCGTGTGTGATTGATTGATTGATTGATTGATTGATTGATTTACTGCAGATGTTAGTATAAATAAAAACATGAGCATAACCCCTAGTTTACGGTATGGAGTACTAATACTAAATTAAAGTAGAAAGAAAAAAACATTTCAGCCAATAGCGTGGCTAATACACGCCATTTCCGGTACATGTGTGACGTAAGCGGAAGAATTTTTTCGGCCTGCGTTCCTTCTATGACGCAATTCTACTGCGACAGTTTTTGTCTTCCGTAGTGTACACTTGTTTACATTAGACACCATCAAACAGGATTTTGTGAAGATGACAGACCAGAAAGCCGAAAATTTTAGCTCTATCCCCATCGATGGGTTTAGTAATTTAAGAATTACATCGATATGGACTTTTCTAATGTCTGTAAGTTAGACTTTATTGCCTGGCTCGAAGTGCTGGCTATCATGGCTAACAAATCGATTAGTGATAGCGCTTAAAATTGTTCTTTTTACTGTTCGTAGGTGCAGTGGTCGGAGCCTTGGCTCATCGGGCTGTTGGTATTTCATGTTGTTTGTTTGTGCCTGACTGCGTTGACCTGCAGATATTACAGAGCTCAGATATGTCACTTCATGCTAATGGGTAAGTAAATACTAAAGTAAACTGTAATAATTAATGTTAAACTAAAATTAAAACTGTTGTTCGGCTGATGACAAAACACTTAACGCTGTATTGCTATCAAAAGGATGAAAGGAAGTATTTACGCTGTATATTAAGTCATTTTCTAAATAGCTACCCCTTTATACATTCCTACGCCATAGTTGTATTTAACAAGCTGTTAGCTGGATGTCATGGGTCTGATTTTGTTCCTCAGAGATTTAAAACCCAGAACTCCAAGTTGGTCAGTTAAAACTAAAGAAGCTCCATGAATGTGAGGCGAAACGTTTTCTAGTCTAGTTGCCTTTTATTGAATCGTCCTTGAAAAAATGATTGTTTTAAGGCCAATAGAATAAAAAGTATACATATGAATGACAATAAACAAATAGCATTAAAGCTATGTATGTCATAAAAGACCATATACCAAAACTAAAAATACTGATTGTGCAAAGGAATTTTGCACTATGGGCTTAACGTCTTGCTCATATCTGCAATCATCATCATAAATAGTTATGGTTTTGCACATTTTCAACTCACTTTAGTTCAGGGTAAGAAATTGCACACTTATGTGTAGCTTTATTTAGTTATATTGTTGTTGTTTTTTTATATTTTTTACTCTGAGTTACATTTTTTTTCTTCCTAATACAGATTTAGATGCCAGTGCTTCTTAAAAATTTTAATTGATTATTTTTTATATATTATAATCTGTATATTTCAATTATGATAACAACCAATAGTCCTGTTAATGCTATTTAACAGATGTATATTGCTAAACCCTGTTATTTATTAATTAGTTAGAAGTTTCACAGGTTGCTTGCTGTTAATGGATAATAATTTCTTGTGCACTAAAAGTAAATTTGGATAAAGATGTACAAGAAACTGTGGAGAAGTAGCAGGGTCCAGCTCCTAATAAATAGTTTATGGGGTATTAGATGAATAGAAACTTACTCACTGCTTACCTATTTCTATACACTGTGTAAAACTGAATTAGACAAACATAACTCAAAACCAGTCAGAGTATCAGCAAACTCTCTACACTATGTTTGGATTGTTAGATAAGAGCAACTTTTCTGACATGAATGATGATACCTCTGTCCACAGTTAGCCTGGTATATAGTGCTGAATATCTAAATGAGCTGGCAGCCATGAACTGGAGGTATGACCTTTATTTTGCTTTATGTACTTGTTACATTCCTGTTTGAAACAATGTGTGAGTCTGTTGTTTAAAAATGTGACACACACTATAAATTAGAGAATCTCATTAGGCTTTTTTATTTTTTATTTTTTGCAGATCCTTTTCAAATTTCCAGTATTTTGATTCCAAGGGGATGTTCATATCTCTGGTTTACTCTATTCCTCTTCTGATGAATACAGTCATCATAGTGGTGGGTTTTGTCATTCATCCTTTTCCTTGTCACGTCAATAAAATGCTAAAGGCACTACTTAACACCTGTTCATGTGAATGTTTGTGTTGATCTTTGACAGATGGTGTGGGTGTACAGGACATTTTCCACCATGACTGAGCTGAAGACACTTCAGCTCAAGCGAAGAGCCCGCAGAGAGAAGAGAGAGAAGAATGACTGATCCTCTCTAATCATGTCCAAAAATGGGCTTCATTTAGAGGAATTAGGAATCAGACTCTGCTATGCTTATCCCAATTTTTTGGAGAGGGAAGATAGAGTCCTTATGTGACTGTAAAAGGACTGTTTGTTGATTTCACTCAGGACTGGGTGTCTGCATCCAGTAACTGCTGTTGAAAGATGCTGCTGATTAAACTGTACGCTGAGATTCATGAGGACCAAAAGGACATTTATGTTTTTTGCATTTAATGTTGTTTTAACATGTCTTAAAATTGCACAAGTGGGATAAAGTGTTTTTTGAAAAAAAATGTGACTCTTGAATTTTATAGCCTGAGAATTTTCTGTTCTTTATAATAAGAATTCAGAAGGGAAAAAGTATGGACCCATGTCAGAGTGAGAAAGTATGTTTTCAAGCGCCTTGTACTATATGGTGTTATCATGCGGCCATTCCTATTTGTACAAAGGGGACTACGAGTTAAGCATAAATCCATGACTGCTCATTAATCCACTGAAGGCTGGAATAGGCCATAATTATATAACATATGTTGATCTTGAGTAACTTCCAAAGTTTTTGTCTTATTGGATAACCATCAGGCTTTTATTTTATTCAGCAAATGCTTAACAGACTAATGTGAGCTGGATTTGCATCAAAATAAAATAGCTAGTCTATTTGCTTTTGTATCCCAGAATTACTCTAACACTGTCTAAGAGGTTCCCACGCACTATGAGGGGCTGTAGAGGGAAGCAGGGTCATATGACCTGTCATTAGGTCCAACTGGGAGGTGCAGTCTTTCACATGAAGGGGGGCTTGCTGTTTTGATACGTGTATAATCTCTTTGTAAGTCCGCAAATGGAATTCTTACACAAGACATTTTGACTTGTGATAGTTACCAAAAGCACAGGTGTTATTAATCAACGTTTACAGTTCTTTTCCCAGTCAGAAATGACTGTAACAGTGAGTAAGCATGCACAACAGCAGGACCCTGAAGATGAAGCAGCTAAATGGAATTTAGGTATCATTATTTTTGTTATTCAGACGTATGCTTTTCCTACACAGGACCCTCCCTGCTACAGACTAACACTGGTCCTCCTTCCTGTTGGGAGTGTACACCAAGAATTATTATTTCCTGCTCTGGCAGGCACATTGTAGTTTCTTTTCTGTCACAGCTTTGAGCCAGCTGTCTGCCACATATTTCTCTGAAAACCCACAACAGAACATTAAATTTACACAGATTATCTGTGCACCAAATATGCTGAATTTTGGCTCTATTTGCCAAGAGTATTTGTGGAAAGTGTGTGGAGTATCTTTTTTAAAATGTTTAATAAACAAACAGTCATTTAAATCTAGCAAAATAAATATCCAACATGTAAAGATAAGAGGTACAAACACAAGGGAGTGTACATACAGTATGTCTAAAAAATATTCAAATTTATTTCAGAAAATTGTAATTTTATGAACATGCTATGGTAAAATGCAAGGGTTGATACTGAAAATTGTAAAATAATTGTCCTTCTCTATGGTTGCTAAAAAGGTCTATGGATACACCACTAGAGGGCAGTATAAATTAAATGACCTTCAACAACAGATCCTGCTAGCCATACTATCTATTCTTTAGACTTTCCTCATTTCACACTCCATTTTTTAATTTTTTATCTCTACAGGTTGCTGTCATGATGTCTTTTCTTACCCAAACTGTCTTTTTTTTATTACACATATCATTTCTTATTTGTTTTCCCAGATGATTCTGATATACGTTGGTATGCTTTGCCCACATTCATCTGTCAGAATCCATTAAGTGTAGACATGAATGATTGGATTTGCAGTTTTTATCTGAAATTCTCCAAAAGGACTGGGAGGAAAAGGAAAATGATGGTGGTGAAGGGTCCTTCGCAAGAAATGAAGTATGAAAGCCTGCACTGTGGTCTTTCTTTGGTTATTTCAAGAGAGTCTCTCTCTCTCTCTCCCCCTCACATGCACTTGAGTTATGTCTATATGAAAGTTAGAGTACAAGAGCAGAGAAACAAGTTTAAGAAGTTCATTTTTCTCCGTTATTCAAAATGTTAGAATGGACACTATCATCATCCGTCTCGTCTGACTGGTGTTAAAATTGCAGCCAAATTCATCAGTTCATATATTTCATATATGGCTGCTATCCTCTGATTTTTCATGCAGCACAATGTGTTGCACAACATCCAGTCAGCTGCAGTCCTGTGGGTCAAAACACTTTGGATAAAAGAAAAAACACCTGTTAGAAAGATGGGTTCACACAGCTGCATGCTCATGACTAAATGGTTACAGGTGTAACATTAGTCTTCTCATGGCATGCCATTGTACCCCTTTTCTCTGCTTTTAAGCACCTCTTTAATAAACCATTAATTTAAATTGTGGGTCCGCTATGTAACCATCACTTAGCTGCCAGCTTTGCTACAGCAGTACAATATGGCCTATACACCGGAGACCTAGCATATGTTTATAATGCATCAATGTCGTGATATAAAACAATCTACAATGGCTTCCTCGTAGGTAGTAAGGAAGCTATAAATGATGAGTCATTTTGTATAAATGCAATAACTTTTGTGCACAGAAACAGTTATATGTGAAGCATAATTTTGACCAGACTTCCTCAATTAAGAGGTGTGTTCACAGAAAATGGAATAAAATTTTTATTTAAAGTAAATGCATCAGCTCTGGGCAACACAAAGCAAACATTCAAAATTAGCATCTGTTGTGTATTTTTGCAAATTGAAAGTTAAGCAAAAACTTGGCTCACATTACAGGGGTTTGCAGAGTGTTTTGTTCGGAGGATTTGGCGGGAAGGCGGGTCATTCCTGCTGAGCACCAGGGGGCTCTGGAGAAGGGAGCTGTGGGCAGCATCCGACCTTCTATTGGAATAAACACAGAGTGTGGGGTCGTTTACCAGCAGGAAGAGAGAGTTTATTTACCAAACATTACGGATTAAAAAGTGCATTTATCATCATCCTTCCCTCTTAACCTGTCTGCAGCAGCACGCCTTGAAAACATGCAAACCATCACACAGTCGGTGTTTGCTGTTAATCGCCATAATACAGTTACTGTACAAGCATATTTGGTTGTTTGGGGCAAATAAACTGGCAGGTAAATCAGTTGTGTATTTGTGTATTTGCATTTTACACAATGCAAACAAACACAAGTGCTCCCTTGGTCAAAGTAGGATGACTAATGCCCTTTTTTTTTTTTCGTGAACACACTTCAAGGCTATCCAATGGACCCGACTTGACATGTTAGATTCTCACCGCAGTAACTTGGGATTGCTGGACACTTGAAGGTTAAGACTTCAAACTTTCCTGTGACCTGTACATCCTACTCCCATCTCTGCTCTTTTTATAGAATAAGAACTAACTTTTTTGCGGGTTTATGTGAAATGATTTATGAACTGTATTGCAGGCAAAAAACACCTGCAAGCCACCCTCACAACTCACTCTTGTGAATTCTGACGTCTCGTGGAAGTTTTTGATTGCGTTGCATGTCAGGCCAACTGCCAGCTAATCCTGAAATGCATACTTTACTGCATATGAAAGAATGTGAATAAGCAGATGTTGTATAGGGCAGATACTACACGGACACTTTGAGTTCATATCTCGAGCACAGAGAGGAAATGAGCTCAAATGATGACAGTGTTTTTGCCGTCTGTCACAATGTTCTCTTTCACTGTTTCTATACAGTTTATGTTGGCTCCTGCTGTGGGTCTCAACATCTGTAGTTGTATATTCTACTGGTTAAGATGTTTGGCCAAGACCGTGTGTTTATTACAGCGTCATGCTAATTAAAAGCAGTTCTTTCAACTTTCCCAAAAATCTTTTACTGGTTGTGATCATGCATTCCTGCACGGCAGCAGATATATAGAATAATTTAAAGCCTTTTTCCCAATGTGACAATGAAAAGGAGTCACGCATAATGATGAACTTCCACATTTTTTAAAACCTGATTCTGCGGAGCCCCCTCCATCCCCCGGCACTAATTTCCTGTTTTTATTCACTGTCACGACTCTTAAAGCAATGTATTATAAAAATAAAAAATACAACATACTGTCAGCACACACTAATGTCCATCATTTATTGTCTGTTGTTGCACTAGTTTTCGATCCTTTAAATGAAAAGTTGTCGACACTTAATAGCTAAAATACACAAAGGTTTTTGCTTATAAAAAGATTTTCATCTTTTTAAGCAACTACTAAGTGTTAATATGCTAAGTAAACACTGAACTGGGGGAAGGGTGGGTTAAAATAAACCTTTACCTCGAAGCTTTGAGCTTTGAAAGCAGCAGACTTTCACCTGGTGGTGGTGTCCTGTAGCAGCATGTCCTTGCTGGTTGAGTCACACTGTGACTGGGCATGCTCGGTAATGCAATAAAGCCAAAAGAGAGGGGAAGAGAGGGAAAACCGGAGTAAGTGATACACGGTGATAGATGACTCACTCAGTGTGTGCTTATGAATGAGTCACTGTGATATACATGATTATATGTTATATAGGATGTTTTTTATTAGATATATTCTACATACCGGTGATGTATGAAGTCTGGTAGGGCTGTTGTCTATTAAGGACTATAATAAAATCATCAATCTTTGGAGCAGGATGTGATGTATTTTTATGTATGACTGAGATATTAAAAAATCAATATGAGAAATGGTAAAAAAAATATATATTAATTTAGCTTTTCATTATTGTATTTTATGCTTTATCGAATAAAATATGTCTCCAGGATGCAGACTAAGAGCCACAGTGGGCTCAAACTCAGTGACTCACTGTCAGTTTCACACTTGATGACTCATCGATCAACCTGTATCAGTTACTGCAGGACATGATCCAGATAAATGATCATCACCTTCTTTACTCAACGTGTGCTTTTGGAGTAACAAATGAAAACTTCAGTTATACACATTTTATTACCAAAATGTCAATTAGGATAAAATATGCAAACTGTTTTACAAAATTAAAAAATCTTAAATCTCTAAAATGATATTTTAGAAACTCTTACATATGTCCACATCAAATAAATATCATGAACCAATTTGTGCTGCAAGCAATATAAGAAATTTGCTTTATTATTAACTTTTTTTTTGAGTATTATTTAAGTTAATACTATTAATCTTGATATAATGTGTAAAACTAATAAGTTGCAGTGAGATTAAATGAGTTAAAATAAGCTTAAAATGGCTTTGTAGAGCACAAAAATCAAGTAAAAATTGATATGCTACAAAAACTTCAACTAAATGTGGAGCATAATAAAAAAATGTAACAGTAGATTATCAACAAAGACACTTAAGACTTTTAAAAATTTAAAAGCAAATTTACAGATGATGCATTTTTTCTTTTTAAAAGAAATTTAAAGTTGGTGGTTTGTTGAGCCTCATATAAAACATTGGGGTCTAAAGAGTTTCCTATTTATGATCTCAAATTAAAGACTTATTAGATGCTCTGTGGTTGCAGCCTGGCATGTCAGGGCTTTGTAGTCTAGAGATTCAGATAGGAGATTAAATATTTGTCATGTTTTCACTTTATGCAGCAAATATTCCTCGAACCAGCTGTTTGGAACAACACTTATTTACTTCAGTTCAATCCTTTCCAGAAGTCCAGATGGGGAAAAAGTAAAAATACTGAACTACAGTCCATTTATAATGTGAGTTTTACGTTTCGGGTGAGATCATTACCAACATCATTCTCCTCAGGGGTTCCTCCACAGCTTACTCACCGTTCCCTGTTTACACATACTGGCATTCCCACAGTGACGAGGTCCTCTCCCTTACAGATATCCGATGGCATTGTGGGAAGCTGCAGATCATATTGGAAAACTCAAGTCTTCCGCTATGGACCTTGACAAAATTTCTCACATCACCAACACAGGCAACTTGTCCTTTAATGCAGGGAACCTTCTGTTTAACTACTGACAGTAATGATGAAACCGTACCGGAAAATCTAATTATCCTGCAGATTTACAGCCGCTGTTATTTAAGAACAGAGCTGAATGAGAAGCTTTTGCAAAAGCTGCTTTGAGTTTGATTCAGCCAGATGTGTGGGCTTACTAAGACCTTGTGCAATGTGCACAAAATCCTTTGAAAGTGTAAGAAAATATGTGACAGTCTTTAAACAGCAGGGTAACTTCTCACTTTCCAGGCCTGTGATTTCCTCTTCATTAGATCGAAGGGTTTTCCTGGAAAGTCAAATGTTTCTTCGGTTTTAAACAAAAGAAAAATTGTCTTCAGCTGACCTGTTATGCACTAATGAAAAAATACCAAGTTAACCTAGCAATTTAATGACATTAATTAAATGGGGGTGTACCAATTCAGCATCTGATTCTCATGTAATTATTACCAAGTTAAAAAATTTATACTGACAAAAATTCCTGGAAATAATTAGAATGCTTTACTGAGGTTACATACCCATAAAATTAAATAAGGTCCACAGTTTTTATATCCTGATGCATCATTCTCATTGTGTCATGCACCGCTGATAATTCGCACTTTCATGTCCTACATGAAAGTCATGAACCACAGTTTCCCTTTCCTCTGACTTGAACACTTGATTTAAGGTTTATCAGAAAACAGGGTTTGGTCCCACAGATGGACCCAAGATCTCAAAACCCCTAACCAATCCCTCGCCAAAAAACAGACAGCAAGAAAAGAAGTGCTGAGGAGGGAAATATGACCCATCTGAAAAGAACCAGAGGTGTAGAGGTGATGCAGGTGGAGTGACAAAGAGAACTGTTAGAGGAAAGGGGATGTTTTTTCAAAAGAGTAAAAAGTTGAGAAACAGGGAACACATAAAAGAAACACTTGCTTCTTTGAAAGCAGAGGATATAATATTCTGAAGAATTTAAGATGTTTTAGTTTGGATATCAAGTTCATAAAGCAAGATACTGCATTCGCCACTATATCAAACAGGCAGAATCGAATAACCTTACAAAGTGATTCTGCCAAGTGTGTTAGACTCCCAACATACTATCATAAATCCATGGGTGGATAGAAAACACCCATACATAAACACACAGAACTATCTGAGGTCATTAACTGTTCTGTATTTATCAAAGGCAAAAAGTAAGGACGGTCAACTTTACATGCAGTACTGCCTAGTCCTGAAGGAGAAGATCAATAGCTGAATGCATAAAAATGGAGCCACGGGTAGAGGATCTGCTGAATGAAATAAGCTTATTAATGTCCATTCTCACACATATCCGTCTGGACAGCGTGTACACTCTAGGGACGGTGTCTCCATTGTCACTTATGCCAATTTGGTGCTCCTGTCTGAAATGCATGAATCATAGCCTATTACTGTGATGAATTTCAGAACTTTGTCTCTTGGAGTAAGACGTCTCATTTCCTCTCTTTTCCTCTGGTTCCTCCTGTCAAGAGAGGAAGAGGAGACATATTGAATCTGTTGCTCACAAGCTTCCCTTTTCACTTTTCCTCCAAAACATCTTGTTGACAGATTAGCACTTCCAAACTGTACAAATGTTTAACAGAAGAGACAGACTCTTGATTTCTCAACTGTCGTGCATATACATACTTTTCGTTTAATATCCATTCTGCTTAGTGTTCATGCTATGACTCATCCTTTATGATGGGAGGGGAGATGGTGTCGGAAGCTGAGTGTGACATCGTGACATGAATGTGCTGCAATGCAGAAAACCACCATGAGGCTCAATGGCAGGGTTCAGGAGCACCGTGGGTGGCGAGTTAAGTGCGTAAACCCCTAAAGCTGTGTGATGTCGGGACTGTAAAGAGACCTGCAGACAGTAGCCCCGTCCCTTCATTGTATGTGTTTGAATTAGCGATGCTAACGGATGCTAACCGACAGGTTTGTTATGTTATTATTGATGAATTACATGCTGATGTGTTTATTGGCAAGCTCTGTGTTGGTTAAACAAAATGAAACTTTAGAATGAAAATATCTAAACATGAAACACTAATTGAAACTGGCAATTTGGAATACACTATGGTAAAACAATAAACATTATGATATAAATAAAATCAAAATCAAGCATGTTTCTCCTTCTTCAGTGAGTGCATTTACATGTAACCTGGATTTGACTCTCATCCTGTTTTTGATCATATTCTGGATTTGTTGTTTACATGGCATGTGAGAAACTGGTCATTCATTTCCCCCCCATACATTCATTATTCTGTATCCAGATTTCTATTCATATGCACCATGTTTTGTCCCAACAGACAGCAGGAGTTGGTATACATGACACAGTGACCTGTTTTCTACAGGAATACTCAAAGTAGCTTATCCAGGTTTCTAAAACAATGTAAAAGTGTTCACATGTGCAAAACATAAGGATACTAGCGAGCATGTAAATGCGCTGCGGTTGAGATGAAATCAAGACAACTGCACACAGATGATCAGAAACCTGGAAGCAGTTTGAATCATATGCAGGGATTTGAATAACCAGCTTTGTCATGTACTGCATAAACATCACATTGAAAATTGACTAGAATCTGGACAAGATTCGGAACAGAGATAGAGGTGAACATGTTAATGCTCTCAATATGTTGCACTGAGTTGAAGCAAATATGAGTTAACTCTGAGCTCTCCAGAGAAATGATGTGTATTCACCGACTAAATACAATGCAATCATTTGGATCAAATGAAGACTATAAATATTAATAAGATTATATAATGTAGTAGGAGAGGAACTTTTCAGCAGTTGAGGAGATTAGCTTTTTTGCTAAGAATTAGCTTAGACGATTGGTATATTTTAATCTGTATTTTTGTCAACAGCTTGTTAGCTTAGCTTAGCTCAAAGACTGAAAGCAAGGAAATAGCTACCACGCCACCATCCAAACCTGCCCACTGTAAACACAAAAGCCACTGTGGCTTCCGGTAGTTAGGCCACCTCTTTAGCTAGCATCCTCTTCCTGCTAACCCAGGCCTAAAAAACCTCTGGGCCTTGTTCTCAGAAATTTTATTCAACACATTTATCTTATTATTTGATACTGTGACCACATTTTACATCATCATCGTACATCGTTACATTATATATGTATCAGATAATAGGGAGAAAATATCAGAAAATGGGGAAAAGCATAACAGATCCAATTGCCTTTCTTGAAGCAACAATTCACCCAAGTTGGTCCTCAGTCATCTGACCCCCGACTGAGTTCACTTTCAGATGCCATTCCTCAAAAAACCAAATATACCATATTTCACTTTCGCTTCGTGAGAAGAGTCATTGTTTGACAGGGAAGATTTGGTGTGTGTTTATCTTTGTGTGTTTGTGTTTGTACCTCTCTCCAAACGTTGTTTCTCCATTTTTCAACTACAGCACCATTAAATTACAATTATCTGTGACACAAGCCAAAGAACACACAAGCTCTCACTAACATATTGACCACTTTGAAAGATTAAAAAAGTACTCTGGTTGGATGATTGTGTTGTAAAGGATAACATCTGGCTGGGGGGGGATTGTAAATGAACAAAGAGAGTGTGGTCTGGAGGATAATGGCAATGGTGCCTGTTTCTCTAATAAAATGTAAAATTTTTATAATCAGAAGCCTTTGTTCTTGGCCTTCATCAAAGAGAAAGGTCTCCTATATCTGTCTAGACCGATGAGTCATCATCTTCATCACCGGCGCATGTCCGGGATCCTCGCATAACATCAGGAGGCTCCGACCAGCCGATTCTTACACTGCTTCAGCCCTCTGCATCAATCTGCCATGTTCACCTCCATTTACTTTTATGGATTAACTTTCTAACCAGTCGTGTCATGCAGGTATATTTGTTAATTTAATGTTTTGTGGTTCTTTTTTTTTTGCCAAGTACTTTTCAAAATGTTGTATCAGATCTTCAGTATGTATTGAGTAAACACCCATTTGTTGATGTTCAGCAGATGCGAGCTGTTGTGGTCAGTGTAATGATGTTTTAACAGCTCAAGTTAGTTAAGTACCCACAAATGTGCCTTATTTGATTTACTCTATTTGTCAGCAAGATTAGTTCTCGTCTTCATCTCTGTTGTACGTATCCTTAACTGAGAGAAGCCAAAAACAATATACTTTAAAACATTTTACTTTATAAATGCAGGACGAGTGTTTACAGATACATTTAATATAGAAAGCTGTTTTTTCAAACCAATTTCCTATTATTTCTTCAGCATAGGGCTGCTTATTGATAAATTTTTAATACCTCCAAAATAACCTTTGGGTACCAGAAGGATCCATTTGCGGGTAAATTCTTGGTTATCAATATTCATGATCCCTAAGTGATGTCATAGGAGAAATAGCATGTCTTTCTGTAGACGTGGAACATCATGTGACCACATCTTCTAATGATGACACAAGACCAATTGATTCCTTTTTTTATGAAAACTCTATTTTTATCGATGTTTTCAGATATGAGTAAGAAATAAGGGTTGGTATGGATCAGACATTAGTACGAAACAGGTTTTTATTAATGACATAGACAGTGGGTTGCATCCTGCACAGTCTGTGACCCCCATTTCTTTCCAACATTTTTTATATTGTGCATATAGTTTTAAGATAAAGGTCACTTTCTTCATAGAGTGTATTTTGTTGACATTTTCAATTCAGTTGTCCTCTGATGGTGGCACTGATGGCCATTTCTTTGAGATGCAATGACTGTAAAAAAAAAATTAAAAAAAATTGACGACTCAATTGGCCATCTTGCACTGGTGGCATCTTTTGAAGCCGCAGTCTGTGCAGTACTGCTCTGCAGATGGAGCTCCATTATCAAAGTCATGTCCGTACAGTTGCTGACTCAGTTGCTGGTTGGTTAGCTCTCGGTGATGATGTTATATTCCCCTTCTTAGTTTTAAATAAGTTAACAAAACCCAACTAATGAGATGATTAAACACTTGAATATACACCAGCTGGATGAGAAATGCCTTAAGGGAAAAAAAATAGGGAAAAATTACATGATTCATTATTGTTAACAGTAGCTTAAAGTAAGAGCTTGCGAAAGTTTCCTTTAGAGACTAAAAAAATTTATTTCCGACTCATTTCCTGCAAAATATACAAGCCATTTTGATTCCATCTTCTCACAATGATTTCATGCATGTTTTTTTTTCTCTTTTGTTTTTCAGTGCAAAATATAGCACACACAAGTGCAACCAGATGATGACTGCAGTCTACCTCCATGTTTGTTTTTCATGAAGTCATTTGATTACTTGAGTGTCTTTGAGCTCCCAAAGCCACTTTGAAGCTGTTAGTATAAACGCCAAGTCTGCAGGCCTGCAATCTTGATGTGTGTGAATTCTCAGGGTTAAAATATTAAAAACAATTAAATCAGTCAGTGTGCCTGTGGTCTCATGTTTGCTGCAGACATTTCTCTTTGCTCACCAGTTCCTGCAGCTCACATCTGCCCTGTGGTCCCTGTAGTCACATTATTCCCCTCACTTGAGCTTCCCCAAACATTTCAACTACTGCACCTCATCACCCATTTTCTTGATATAACAGCCCAGATTCCTAGAACAAAATATGCAAGTTTTATTTGAACATTAGTGAATGAATGGTCATAATTAGTTATTATCATATCTGCATTACATTATATTATTCTCTGTGTGCACATGGCTAAATTTAGCAATGAAATTGGATTTTCAATCATGTTCAGACCAGTCTGGAGCAGGTGGGTGACCTCCAAAAGCATAGAATTAAAAGATTTAAAAGATGTCACTGCACTGACCCCACTCCTGTAAATCGCATGCTACAAACGGCAAAACGCCTTGATGTTAAGAGGGTGAAAAACTGTTTGACACACTTATTTTACGCACAAATGGATGTAAAACAGCTGCTTACATTATCTGCCTCGTCTCTTCCATCATGTTGTCACTCTCCCTTTTACTTGCACATGTTACACTGTGTGCACTCACCATCATTTAGAGAAAACAAGATCAAGACAGGATGCTCATTCTCAACAAGCCTTCTCTTCCGCACCACAGGCAAAAGTTGCTTGATGCCTGATCTTCTTCAGCCTATAAAAGTATAAAAGAGCAATGCACAGCACTTTAGTTTTACCCTGAAACTACTGAATCAAAAGCTGAATGCTCCCTACTGATCGGTACGAGAAGCCAACAGGAACTTGTCGCAATGTTTGATCTTCACAGACAGATCAGGACACCACCCCCCCAGTCAGAGCTGTGATGGTGTGTTGTGGGGAATTATGACTTTGCATTAGTACAAAAAAACAAATTACAGAGTCTGCCTCTAAAGGTTGATTTAGAGTGACTGCAAATTATGGAGGATGAATGTATCCAAAATTAAATATTGAAAAAGTTATTGAGACAAGTTGATTAAAAAAAAAATGGAAAGACAATTTTTAAAAAAAAAAGTTTTAGTTTTAATTCCAATTTCCTTGTACATTTTAATTTTAATTTTTAAAGTACACATATTATTTGAGCATTTACATTTAATGTGTTTGGTTTCACAGAATGTTTTTCAGGATTTCGGATGTTACCTTCTATTTTTATTTGCTTGCAATATCAGTTTATCATGTCAGTAACCAATTATCTTATATTCCCTGTCTTTCTTACATGAAAACCATGTCATGAGTACAAAATGTGATTATTTTTTCTTTTAAAAAAAAAATTGTTTTCCATTTGATTTAAATTTTGTATGTAATTATTCTTCTAGTAAAAAAAATTTGGCTTTGTGGATTTTATTTCTTTAATTAAATCTTAATCCAACCAGCTGAACCAAATTGAGGTCGGGAGAAAAAGGGAGAAGAAGAAATAAGCAACTGAAACAGGACAAAATAATCATGAACAGACCAAAACAAGCTAATAGACAAAAATGGACCCAACCACAAACACACAAAAACAAAATAAATTAAAGCTGCAAGCAGTGTTGGTAGGGCCCTCGCACCCCAGTGCCCCTCGGAGCCGGCAGCAACTCGCCCCAGACATTTTCAGTCGTCAGTGTTCAATTTCTGTACGAAACTTCTTAGTTTAAGATCACTTTTGTATCGACTTCAGATCTGTATTTTTCCCTTACATCCACACAGACTGCACAGTGCTTCCACGGACTTGGCAGAGCATAACAACTACCAACTTCACGTGAAGGGACGGTAACACATAGCAACCTGGAGTTTAACTAATGCTTAAAGAGTGATGCTCTACTACCACCTTGTGGCCAAACTAGGGCCTAAGTTTACTTTGAAGGAAGCAAATTTCTGGAACAAAACACAAAAGGTGCAGTTTAATTGTAAAATTAGTGTAGAAATAACCTAAGGGTTAAACTACCCAGGTTACACTACAAAGATGCCAAACTGACTGTCAGAAGTTAAAAATGAATCACGATCATCATAAACAGCCACGCTTGAAAGCATTCACCTACAAACTGATTCCTGAGCCCCAGGGCATTACCTCTGATGCAAACTGCTCCAAAATATATCTTACCATAACTCCGTGTTTTTCATAGATGTCACCCCAGACTTCAGCCTTCAAAAGTTAAATACTCCACAGATGTTTTCCCCAATTTCATTATCATCCTCGCCATCACTGTCTCTCCTTTAGCAGTGCGTGCAAGAAAGTTTTTTAATCCAAATAGTTTTCATCAGAAAAGTCACCTGATATTTTTTTTAACATATATTATCAGCCAATCTTACGCATAACAGGGGGCTATTTGTAAATACCATACCTTAACGAGCAGCGCACAGTGCTGATCAAAAATTCTGTATGTTTGCTTCCTTTGAAGGAAACGTAAGTCCTAGTTTGGCCACAAGGTGGTAGTGGAGCATCACTTTTAAGCGTTGGATAAACGGTGAGTCACATGACCGGCAGAGTGTAGGAGAGAAAAGTGAGAAAAGGATTTTAGAAAACCTCCTCACAAGCACCACAAACTTTTTCAAATCTTACACAACTTATCATATTCTGGTAGTAAATTTCGTTCTCTTTCCATCAGCATAGGTTTGAAAGCAGTCAGACTTTTACTTTAGACTGCAGGGGCCTCAGTTTGACACAAGTTCTTTTTTCCCCATTAACTTTAATGGGAACACAGACAAAGTTGATTTGCAACTCCAACTTTAAGGGCTTATAAAATCCAAACAATGCCGATAAAAACAAGGTTACATAGAACTTTTTATCGGCATTGTGTCCTCAGTCATCTATTAGCTTTTGAAGCCGATAGCATTTACGCCCTCAGGGGAGATAGATAGCTTGGGCCCTAATATGAAAGAAACAGCACAGAAACAATATGGTCCTTGTCCTAGACAGGGCTCTGGCCCTAATAAGCTATAATGAGCAAAGACAAGCAAATAATATGTGTTTCCCATGAAGTTTCCCAATTGTTTCACAGGAAAAGTTAGATTTTTTATAGTAGCATTGGTTTTAACAGGTCAGAATTATGTTAATAGTGTTAAGAGATGATGGTTTGATGATGATGGCAGACTTTACCTCTAATCCTGTTTCCAGGATTTTTTTTATTGGCTAAGCTAACTCAACTCTGGCTACATATTTTGCAGAGTAAACAACATGTAAATCAGTGAGCATTAGACATGTGGATAGGCAGCTTACTGTTCCTCTTTTTTCCACTCTTTTAATACAATAACCTTCTGGCTTCTGTCTCCAGCTACATATTTGCCCTAAAGACATAAGAAAGGTTCTCAAACTAGAGAAATACAAGAAGTAAAAAAGCTTTCTTGTCTCTGTGTGAGCTTTTGGAGCAGACAGCTTTTTAGAAAAGGGGTCAAGTCCCCTTTGAATTTATCTCCACATGCTTCTTGATCAATCATTCCAAGTCATTCTGTTTATTATCTTTCCTCTCCAGGTTAACCCTGGTCGGAGCCAGTTATAAAAAGAAGATAGGCTCACACTTTGGATAGTTTTCTGGTCCATCAGACAGACATTATTCATTTATGCAGACAATCACACCCACATGTCTAGGCGATATCTGAGGCACTGACATCTGAGGCCTCTGAGAGGTGACAGGTACCACCAAGACACCATGTACCTTTTATCCCTTCCTCCATCTTTGTCATGAATTCATAATCCCTCTAATCATCTTACAAATAACAAATGATGAAGCATCAACAGGTCTGATAAGAGATGCTTTCAAACTTTGGTGTGAAAATATTTGTGGAGTCCTGTCTTTCCCTCCTTTTGCGTCACCAGCCATGTTTGCCGAGGTTTCCGTCTGGGATGAGGAGACTTTCTCTTCCTGACATTTCCCCTGCTGGGACATTTCTGTCACTGAGGGTAATTTCCCACAACAAGACAAAATGTTGTAGGTCGTGCAAACATCCACAACACCTCCTTGAAAGCACAAAGGGTGTTCACCGGCTGGAGACGGAGATGAAAGGAGAGATAAGAGAGGGATATTGGGACCTCAAAGGCCACACAGAAAATACCAGGACCTTTTTTTTTCTCCTAAAGAAATATTCAATGATGAGTAAGGATGAGATACTGTCTCCCTCCTCAAAAAATACATTTACCCACGTATCAGCCGCTGCCTTGGGCTCATCCATATCAACTGATGCTCTTTGGCATCGAGTCAAAGTAAATTATTGGTTGTGTGCCTTACCCACGCAGTTACTATAATAGAATTTACAACATAATAGCATTTGTGGGAAAACGGAGACTGTAACTTTCTTTCTAAATTCAAATGAATGAATGCAGAAGGGATGATGTCATTGCTAACTTGATTAGCCAAAGCGGTTTTCTTAATACTATGAAACCTGTGACAGCATATGATGACTCAGACCAACTAAAATAAAGCAGAAAAAGATAAAGAAGGCATGATCATAGAGAAAGAAACACAATGATCTAAAAACGCATTATCCTCTTGTCTATAACATGGACTGTATTGTGTCTGAGCAGTGCAGGTCCTGAGTCTGCCCTCTATTAGTGATACATTATTGATAAATAAAAAGGCTTAAGAGCTCGTAGCTCTTTTAATTTCATTTAATGACCCTCCACTCTGCAACCCTCACAGTATGTATGAGTATATGAGCATTTTGTTAACCTCTGCAAATGATTAATTATTAACAAAACTACATTCTGTGCTGTGTGAAGTTCAAGCTACTGAGGACTCAACATTATGCAGTAAGATCTCAGTTCAAGTGACCACATGTTATGTTTGACACTATATAAACTGTACTATCATCTGCCTGACAGAGAAATTATACTGACAGTTGTCAGTCACATTTATACTGTTATAGGGAACCACCGTGTTAAGTGAGTGATACAGTATTATTGACCCAGAGGTGCATAGAAAGGTAATTTTCTGCATCTGTACCTGTTGAACCAAAAAGAGTTTCTGTCGCTGTATCTAGATTTGGATAAAAGATGGAAAGCAGGTGTATTTTACATGGAACCTCACATTAAATTGAGCAAATGTGTATTTTTCTAACCTAACATCCATTTGTAATGTGATTGTCATGCCTCCAAAACATCAAATCCATTTAATATTGATATGTAAGTAATGATGAAATATATTCCACAATCACTTTTTCTTTTCCCTCTTAGGTTTAATTCCCATGTTTAAAATTAGTTGAGCGACATTGAACAGTCAGAAACTGAAATAAAAAGTTTTATAAGTGCAAGGACTGTCTGGCATTGCAAGAAGAACCTATTTAAAGTGAAGACATATAGACATATATCCCTCAGTTGAAGGGAATAATTTTAAATTCCATTGATGCTGCGTTTGTGTTTCTTGATGTGTTCACGTCATTGAGGTTCACCGGGGAAATGTGCAGAGATGGAAAGAGTGCCAGGATATTATACTCAAGTAACAGTACTCAAGGGCCTCAATTGTGTTGTCAATCCAACAACACTCATGAACAACATCACACCACCGAGCCCTGATCTCAAACTGACTATAAATTTGTTTTATAGACAGACTTTGCAGGTTGTGCATACCATTGATTATCAATTATGAATGTACAACATATTCAACGCTCCCTCCTCTCCCTATATAGCCCCACTTTCTGGAAAAAGGATAAAACTCAAACATAAATGTCAGAAATAATAATTGTAAAGAGCTGTTGACACAGCAATATTAAAACATCATTTAGCAGACAACACAGAGACATGTGATCAATCTAAACTCTACTGTGGCTGCAGCAGTGGACACATGTATTAAACCAGGACAGCTGCATAGTTTTTATATATATGTAACACACAAACAAAACGCTCTGCTAGGCAACGCCTCAACCCTCCCCGTCCAAATGTCATTATCTGAGTCTTGTAAAGTCCCCATTAATCTGTTTTGGTTCAACTTCTTTGCGTAACAATCCCGAGTTTGTATTAAAACCAGCCCACCTACCTTCTTTCTCCAATATAACACCAATAATCTATTCAGCATCTCAATGCGACTGCACCGAGTGCTCCTCAAAGTTTTTAAACATTTTGAGAGAAGGAGAAGAAGCTCTGCTGTGACAGAAATGATCAGAGACAGCAGATAGCCCTCACACACCTTACTGATGTTTCTCAGCAATCCAGCAAAAGTAAATCAAGCTGGTAGATCCTTTATAAGCATTTCAACGTGTAGCAGTTAGCCAAACCAAGCATGCACTTGTTGGTCACACAGCATCTTGGCTGCGTTTGGTTCATACCACTTAACATGACCACCCAGTGGTGCATCAAATCAGTGATTAAGCCGGTGGAATCATGGAGCTCTTTTAAGTTCCCCTCTGGTCGCCATTAATCATGTGACATTCACCTCCATCAGTGGAAGTTCAGCTCCTGTCTCCTTCTATCTCTCCTCTCACTTCATACAACTTCCTTTTATCTCTGAAAGTCTGAAAAATGTGAGCATATATCTTTCAAAGAAAGTAAATGTTTTTTGTTATGCCTGTGAAACATGTGACTGCTGGTTTTATAGGACAGCAAGTTGTCAGACAGACAGTTTGTCTGTGTGACAGGATGCTGTCTTTGTCCTCCCTGCCAGTCTGCTCTCGCCTGGGCCTCTGATCTATGAGCACAAAGTGACTCTGCTTATCTACAGAGGAGGAGGAGGAAATAGACTTGAGAGATGGAGCAACTGGAAATAATAAAGGAGAAGCAAGAAAACATAAGAGGAAAATGTATCAAACAAAGGGATAAAAAGAGAATCCAACACTTTATTATGCGGAAATTAAACCAAATAATTCAGAAAGATTCCCTTTGAAAAGTTCGTTTCATGTGGGAAAAATATGCTCAAAATTTTGCAGAATTTTTAAATGACTCAAAAATACAAACACATGCTGTCTATAAATCATATCACCAGTCTCTGACTTTAATAACAGGACGATGCAACTTTTAAACAGAATAATCTTCCTCTCATAAATGAAAATCTGAAAAAAAGAACAATAAAATGCAACAATGCATATTCTAATATACTCAGTCACTATATTCTTGTTAGGTCTGGTAAAACAAGTGTTAACAGTGGCTCATGTTGGCAAGTAGCAAACCTTAGAGAGTAAATGACATAATTGAGTCAGGTCAATTAGCCTACATTAGCATTTAGCACTGTTTCATAACTGTCAAATTTGTTAGCCAAGAGTTTGATGAAAAGATCAATACTACTTTGAATGTGAGTGGTGTAATGAAGCTAGCAGCTGTTAGCTTAGCTTAACATGAAGACTTAAGGGGAAAAAGTTCAACCAGCTCCGTCTGAGGGTAACAAAATACTGCGCCGATTATGCTCATTAATTAAGATATTATATCTTATCTATTTAATAAGAATTTTTTTCTTGGCAACCAGCAGAAACATCATCTTGCAACAGTGTCTTTCAAAAAAAAAGGACACTTTTTTTAATTTAAAGATGCTAAGTTGTTCAATAACAATGAATAAACAGTATTATTATTGAAAAAGAGATTATTATTTATAAAAAAAAATGATATACAGTACTAATTTTTCAACTTTATCAATCTAAATCTCACTAAAAGCTTGTATCTTACACAACATGGATGACACTCTACACAACAAACAACTGTATATATAACCGGTGTGATATTTGTGTATCAGGGAAAAGCACTTTTTTCCTTTCTTGTTGCATTGCATTATTAATCTTCTCATAACAGCTGCCATTTACCTGACTTCCTGAAGTGAAATGTTTATGTTCTTCCCTTTTTCTGATATGTCATCAATAAAGAATGAGGCATTTCATTGGGCTTGCACTGGGGGGGATTCCATGTCACATTGCAGTGGGTATTTTTCTGTCTTTAATAACATGAGGCCAAGGACAAACAAAGAAATTTGTTTATTTTTGAGTGTTTAAGCTATAAAAGTGTCTAAAAAACTCCCATAATGCATTATAAAAGTAATATTTATGGAATATTTAGCACTACATACCATTGGTTTGTCTACAATCAATCAGAACTGTTTCGCACAATAAAATCAAAGAGATTAAAAGGTGGCTCATTGGTGGAAAGGTGTGATGGTAGGGGGATTTTTTGAAGCTTTTTGACAATCCAACAAGCAATTTTGATGCACTTCACCATTACTTTAACTTTGAAGTCTCCAAAATCATTAGATTTCTAAATCTCAGTGTTGGAGTAAACTACTGTTTAGGGAATAGTGAATGTGTTAGAAGTATTTGGAAAACAGCACATATCTCAGACAGTACGAAACTGCATATAAATGTCCACTTAAAGCATTTTGAGATATGGGCTTACTGATAGGATGAAAATAGCAATAAAACCTATAAGCCAAACTGTATAAAGGGGCTAGTAAACTAGTGAACCCAGATGTGAACTCAAATGCAGACACAACCACGAGCCAGGGAAGCAGATAAAGGTACTCATTGCAAAATAACAGAAACGATGATTGAAGGGAAGAGAATGTGGGAGCTGAGAGCCAGAGACTGGGGCTTGATCAGGTCAGAGAGGGGAAGAAGGGTGCAGGTTCAGAGAGGATCCACAGGGGAGTGATTTTGTATGGATTTGAGACAGTGTGAGTGGCTCAATCAGGCTAGAAAGATGAGGCAGAGTCAGTCAGAGGTGGCAATACTTTGAGGACCACAAAGAACAGAGTTGATCAGAGAAATTAGCAACAGAGCAGAGAAACAGAGAGCAAAGAGCTAATAGCAAGGCAGCAACACAGAGTGGTGGATGACACTACAATCTGGCAGGGTGGAGATGGGAGAGCTGTGTATTTGTAGAGATCTTGATTAGGTTGATACGGTGCAGCTGGTGGCTCTGCTTTGACTCCAGGCCACCTGCAGACAATCACAAACACACACACACACACACAAACACACACATACATGCTTCGTCTAACACAGGAGTTATTTAAAACATAGCTTTTTTTCTATGCATTCTGGCCTTTTGTCCACACACAAATGTAGTTTTAGGTCCCTGAGAAAGGAGCTCTTGGAAGACTCCAGCCAGAGGTGGAGGTATTGAGAAACGTCGTTCGCAGTGTTGACATGTAGAAGGGGAAAACAGAGTTTTTTGGCTTGTGACGACTGAGCGTGCGCCATTATCGCCTGTGTTTGCCTGAGGCAGTGCAGTGCTGGTGCTAACCTTTGCTTACAGGACCTTTTACATGTTTACACATTAATGTGGAGACACCCCATTATTTTTAACAACAGCGGCATCCGAAATGCACTAGTAAGCACATATTACAACACTCCTACACAATCCCTGCAAACTAACCTTGCTAAGTTGGACAAGAACCAGACAGCTCTCTGTTTGCAGGTAGCCTACCAGTAATAGCTTTTTTATAGACTCCTGATTGGCCGGTACGGCTTTTGGGTAAGGGTTATGTTGCTGCCTGTGGTTTTGGCACACTCATGACAGAGCCTCAGTTGTGTTTTTGCATTTTATTTGGGCAGAGATTTATGTGAAACAGTGCTTGTGTGGACAGGACAGTTTTTGAGAATGAGGAAGGGAAAAACCCTGTTTTAAGAGGAAAAAAAAGGGTGGGTGGGTTGTGGTGGGGTGATACTGAAAAGTGATGTTCCAGAGGCAGATGTAACAAACTGTAAGAAGATCCCATTTCCTTTGGAACGTTCGGTAAATACTAGAGTCAGGGTACCTGCCAAAACAAAGAAAACATTAAAGCTCTGAAAATCCCATCATGCTTTAGCTCCTCTCTGCCAAGGTTAAGACAAAACTGCTTGTTGATTATTCCGCCTAATTTATAAATAGCTAAAATAATAGATTTACAGTAATTCTAAAAAAAAAAGTACAAGATTTGCTTTACAAAGAGTTCTTGATCTTCTGACGCTGTAAAACTAAGACTGACTCAGACCTACATAGTCTAAGAGATGGAAAAAGTTAATTCATTTGCACTCTGTCATACATCTGTGAACTTATTTATAATATACAGAAAGATAGTCTGACTCCATTAGCTTTAATTGCCAGTCTGAAGCATGAAGTGACGCTTTCATTAAAAGCAGCTCCAGAAAGCTTCTCCTAAAATCCCACACATGGAATATAAAGCACAAGCAACAAGCTCAAAACTGTGGAAAAAAAAGTCACACTGGGTAAATGGGCTCGTTCCGGCAAGTGTTTAATTCCTTGAAGGTGTTTATGACTTAGTTATGATGTTGGGCAAAGCGTTAATGTTAAATTGCCACGTGGCCACAGTCGTCAGCACCGCTCTGTATTACCATGATGCCTTAAAAATTTAACAAGACTCTAAGTCGTAGTGCTGAAGTCGTTTTGATTCAGTTTGTGTGTCTATGTCCTTATATATTTTATTTCCTCTGGCCAGTTTCAAAATGCATTCTGTCAGCATCAAAAACAGCAAATAAATCTCACTTTCATTTCTGTTTTCCAAGGCAGAGCCTGTTTAACAGATTGTTTTCACTTTCTTTACTTTCCAGTGCCGCCATAGTTTCTGTTGCTAAATGTCTGGCTGTGGGCTGCTTACCTTTGTGTCGCTGGAGATGCCATTAGCTTTGATGGAAAGAGAGATGGTGGCTGATCAGTGTCAGAGGAGGTCAGACTTTAAGATCAGTGGATCAAGACACTTCATTGTCTTTGAAATACAGCCTGACAGTAGTACCTCCGCAAAACTCGCCTTGTATATCATCACACATCATCAAGAGAGGAGCCACATAAACATATGATTTGATCATTTGACATTGAATAACATGCAAACTGTCCAAACTGTGAGTTTTCAAGTGGTTTCCGAAATATAATCATAAAAAAAGTATCTATCTATCATATTCACTTAGAGGGGATATTTCAGGGAAAACAAATAAAATAGCATGTCAGCGAGTGTTTGTTTCTTATTCAACATTTTGCAACTGAGCAAATATGTTCATTGTTTCCATATCATAAGCTATTATTGTAAACTAAAACTGAAACTAAAATGAAAATAAGCTACAAAGAACTGTGACTGAAACTGGGTAGGAATGGTGCCCTTCAAGAAAAACTACAACTTAACTGAAACAATATTGCTTGGTTACAAACCTAAATAAAATAAGAGTGTAATTTTATTAAAATTTTAGTTTTCTGTAAAAAGTTAGCAAGTTCATTTATTGAAATCAACACAAGTTGGCACAATGGTATTGTAGCTGTAGCCCCGTCACGCTACACATGCACATATGTACCAAATATTTAAGTTACAAGCATTTAGTAGCTTTAATGTGTTTTGTTTAAATATAGCAACATGCTTCTGACACATTATCCCTAAAAAAAAAACTATGGAAAACTAAATTACATATGTCAACACTAAAACTAAACCTTTCTAAAAAACTATAACTAGAATTAGATATAGCAAAGACACTGAAAACTTACTAAAACTAAACTGTACTAAATTCTTAAGTTAAAACTTATCTAAAATTAAAAAAATTACACATGATTCAAACCTATTACAACCTTGTCCCAAAGTATGATCACAAAAAAGTATTTGGGCTAGCTTTACATTTCTCAGACTATATTTGCTTTAGGAAATAAGTAGTATTTTAATTCAATTTTCAGGAGACATAGTTATTCAAAAATACTGATAATTAAGGCCTGAATGATTTAGGATCATTTTTCAGACAATTATAGATATGCTCAGTACAAAGCCATTTATTTGAAATAATTTAAATATCTATATCTCACTGAGGATTGGTAATGACAGCTCTCTCTCTTATAGATCAAGTAGTTGTTTAGCATGAATGCGGCACAAAAAATTCAATCAAAGCCTCCCCACCCACTGATTCTCATCCCCGAAAAGATCTCATCAGTAGAGACTCTCAAGTGGTGAGTCAGTGATTTGCATCACCATTGGTTAGTTAGTCAACGCATGCAGGAGGTTCTAACAATGGTGGACTACTGTACACTTCAGCTTCAGTCTGTATTTATTCTATTATAGGCAGTTACTTATAATGTGGTTCTGTTAGTGATATTCTTTGAGCTGCTGTTTTAACATTGCACTTTCTTTGTTGCGTAAACTGGTCCTTTTTTTCTTTCTTTCTTTCTTTCTTTCTTTATGTTGCGTGTACTAGATGTAAGGACAGTTTTGCAGAATTCATTGTTAGTTTTCCCAGAATGTCAAAACACCAAAAAAACCCGGCATTATCATATGTATACACTGGCATGTATGAAAGTGTTTTCACGCAGTGTGTTGACAGGTTTGAAAGATTTAAAATCAGACTTTGTAAAAATTGCTTTTGATGTTACACTCATAATAAATCCATCTCACATTACGCTGTGGTGTGTGCTCGGCGGCAAGACTATACACACAGTACTAACAACTGCCATCTTTAATGTTAGTGATGGCAGCGAAAAGAAACTTGAGAAGAAGAAGAAGTCTGTACACATGACAACCTCTGGCTCAAACCTTTTTTAAATCGCTGCAGTGGCAGTTCCTATTACATACTGTACTTGAACATAACCTGGGGTAAAATATTGAAACTTTTCTTTCAGGGTAAGGAAAATTTGTTGCATACTTAATGAAGCTGCCTTTGTTCAAAAAGCAAAGTTTAACATTACCTCCTCTGCAACTTAAGCAAATCAAGACAAATATTCCCTGCTACTCCCTAAAATTCCTAAATTTAATTGTACTTCTTTGGGTCAACTCCCTTGTATGATTCTTTTGTCTTAAGTATGTCTCAATTCAGTCTTTCAAGTGCAAAGTGGAACACATACAGCGCAGGGATGTTCTTTGATACTGGGGGGGGGGGGCTGCTGCTGTGAGACAGCGAAAATTCATGACATGTCTTGTATCTCATGAAACTCCTTGATAGAGAGTGGAGAAACCTCCCACTCTCTACACCCTGTGCACCCTTTACAGGCCTCTCTGCAAGTCAACGTTTATGACCATGAAAACAGTGTTTGTAGTGTTTGCACATGTGTGTGCCTTGTAGTCTTGGTTGAATTGGTTAGAATGGGCTGTTTGTATCCATTTTTTGATTATAATTCACAGGTCTCTGTGATCCAGCCCTCTCCCTCTTTCCTAGAGCACAAAAATTAAAGAGTTAAATTCCCACCTTCAAGCTCAAGTAAGATGGCACTGGTAATAAAAACCACTCCTTTTCATTTTCCTCTTTAATAATTGATTTATCTTGCATATAATGCAAAGTGTAAGGAATAAATCCACAGACGTACATAAATCTGCAATATGTAGAAGAATATGACCATGTAATATTTTTGGCAAAACTATTATTAATATAGTTCTAATATAAAGTAACATCAAAATATTTAATAACATTGAAATATTGTATCTTCTGCCAATTAACAAATATTTGGAAAACCCCCTTTTTTCTTAATATTTTAAGTGTGACATCATTTAATTTGCCAGCAGCAACTTGTTCAGAGTCTGTCCAGTCGTGGTAGGTCCACTTTTGAGGCGCCTTTCTTTCTTGTGAGTGGATCAGTAATTCTCCATAACATTTTTGAGCTCCCTTCTGTCTGTTTTTTTTAGCTCAAAAATGAAATTAGCCTCAGTCTTCCTCTGCTGTCCCATAACTTTATTTCTCTAGGCCATTATTTATCATAAAAGCAGTTTCCAGTCCTGATTTTAAAAAATTTCTGAGGGCTACATCTCAAGTTAAGTGCAATAAAGCTTAGATTAAGATTAAATCAAGGCAGAGTCTGGTTTCTATTATGACTCTGAGGCACTGATTCAGTAACTTTCATATATTTAACAGATCTCATCTAAAGAGATCTATAAGCTCAAATACAATAAACACCTGCAAGAGTTTCTGGAGTTTTGAGCTATCTGCATTTAAGAGAGTCTTAAAATATTCCCTCAGGTATAACTTTCATGATGTCTGATTTACAGTCTGAAACATCTTGGGGTTTTTTTTTATTGTTTTATGGTCTTGGCATTGGTAAGGCATAATAAACTTATTGAGGATGTCGAGGAAAGTTAGCTTGTGCTGTGACGTGAAATGCATAGCTTCATAACTTCTGTAGATCCATAAACAACTGGTATTTTTTGGTTGCCATCCCTGCAGCTGGTAGTTTATTGGTCCAGGTGTAGTTTGAAAGTTTTCACCCTGAGCTAACTGGTCTTCTCCTGGCCTTGGATTAGGGTGGATATCCCTGCAGAGTGAAGTGCAAACCTCCAGCTTCCAGGCTCCATTCCAGTCAACATGACCAGCAAATCAAATGTATTTGTTCAAAGTTGAGGTAACCCTAACAACTTATTTCAGTTTATTCTTAAAATAACTGCATTTAACTGTGTCTAAAATGATGTATTTTGCTTTAAGTCACAAGACAAACATAAAGTTGTCACATGCAAACCTCAATAAAACGGTTAACACAGCATATAGAAGGCGTAGTGAAAGTTGTGTAATATATAGAAAAAAAATATTCCACATGTCGGATATTATGGAAACATGAGAAACTGTGTTTGATTACTCTGCCGGATCACTTCAAGATGAAGAGAGATTCATCTTGCAACACAAGATTAAAATATTTGCAGCACACACGATTTAAATATTTGACTTATAGTGTGATATGTTGTATTGTTTATTTATATAAAGAGGAGTGGTTATGGTTGGGGAATTACTGAAAAAAGAGAAACAGAGAAGAACTTGAATGCCAAAATACTGTGGATTTCCGATAGGCCAGAAAGTTGTGGGTAGTATTATGAAAGAGAAATCAGTTCAGATCAGTTTTCAGTCAATACAGTTTCTCCAAATGATACAAGAGGAAGCCATGATCAAACCCACAATCCCAGCTTTCCAAAGTTATCCCATACTTTGATTAGTGTCGTTCAAATCCACGCTAAGGTCTGGAGGACATCATCAAGTTAAGGTTAAGAGGATGGTCAATCTATTTATGCACTTATTTTCTTTATTTCAGATTACTTTAGTGTTTTTTTAAAAGATAAAATTCAGAGGAAAAGAATTGTATGTTTCTCAAACCTTTTAATAAGTTGAATTAGGGTGTGACCATTGACATAGGGTTAGTCATAGTAAAAGGCCTTGAGAAATTGGGTAATAAATCTAACTTGACCTCATTCAAACTATAAGAAACTGAATTTATAACTTCATAATGTGCTGGAGTATGTTATCTAAAGGGAATAGCTGATGAGTTGCTATGATAGCTGTCGGTACACCAACCCTAACCCTATGCCAATACACACAAATCATGTGTGTACTGGCATATGTTCAGAATCCTGATTTTCTATCATTTGCTTGTAAATTTCCTGTAGTTTTATAATTTGCGTACTTAAAGTGCTTTAGCTGTAACATAAGTATATTTAAGAGTACTATCGGTTTAAAACCGTCTGGATTCTTAAAGACTTCCACCTCTGACCCTCTTTACAACTGCATGTTGAAAATTAAACAAAGCTTGTTGACGAGTACATTTTGCTTTCGCATCGCAGCTCGTAAAATATCTCATTTGACATGCAAAGTGGAACACCTACACCACAGTAATGTCCTGTGATGGTGAGGAGGAGTCGACCGGCTGTGACATGGGGGAAAATTCACGAGATGTCTCGTATGTCATATATCTTCTTAATAGAGAGTTAAGAAAACCTCCCACTCACTACACCCTGTGTACCCTTTACATGTCTCTCTGTGAGACAACATTTGTTACTACTAAGAGTGTGCGTGTTTGTGTGTGCTTTGTAATCCTCAGATGAAGTAATGTCTAAAAGGTCAGAATAGGCTGTGTAGATCAGTGCCTGAGTTAAGATTTAAAGAGCCCCCCTAAAATAAAAAATCAAATTGGTTTCAAGTCTATATGCTGTGTTTTTATGTGCTACAAGATAAACCATAAATGAAATAAGGTCAATGCCATGGCTAAACATTTCCACCTTTGCTGCGCATCAATGAATCAGATATATGGATTCAGCCAAAATGTTTTAAATATGTCACATACCTAAAGAACCCGTCCTGTCAGCTTAGGTTTGACTACAGTGAGGGGTATCAAAGGGGTATGAAAGGAAAGGCTGGGCGTAGCTACTTATGATTAATTTGCATTATAAGCAATGGAAGAGATCTGTTCTGTTTTAGGTTGCAAATTGCAAATTGCAAATGAAAAATGCTGAGCCTTTATGTATTAACAAAGGATCTGGATGGTATCATCAATAATAAGGGAAGCGAGTTAAATGAGTGTTTAAAAGATAGTTGGTTTATTTTCTTAATTATTGTCCTTATTTTACATTATGTCTACAGGGTTAAACAGTTTCATGAAGAAAAAAATTCCAGAGGGAAAAAAAAGATTGCTTTGATGGCTTTGGGCCCTGACCTGAAAAGGAAGCTGTCAGTGCACTCATGAGACGTAATAAACAAACACGCACTAAGCCTTCAGAGTGAAATATGTGCTTGTATTGGCATGTGTTTGTGATTCCTGACTTTTTCTTATTTGTTCTTGTTAGTCTCCAGGGGTTTTATAATTTGTGTACTTAGAAATGGATTAGCTGCACCAGCATACCTATATTTTACATCTCAGTTGGAAGTTGTCTGGATTCTTCAGGACCCCCCACCACCACCACCACCACCACCGCGCTTGTATCTTACTATAAAACATCAACTTGAGTTTTCTGTGTTGACGAGAGAACTTTGCCACAGCTTGTAAAACATCTTTCATGTATTGTATACATGTCATGTATTCAAGGAAATTTCCTCGAAATAAACTTTAGAGAACCTTAGAAAAAAACCCTTAAAGTTCATTGGTTGGGTTGTGAATCTTGAATAATGACTGGCCTGTATTTTTGACAACAAAACCACAGAGTTTTACAACTGAGGTTTTACAGGATTTTGCAGCTGCAAAGTAACTTTCTTCTCATAATGGTTCACAGCAATGCAGGGAGCTAGCAAAACACACACACTTTTAATAAGTTGGAAGTTTTTACTCCAACTGAAAGTTATGAAAGTTGTAAAATACGATACATGTTATTATAGTAATATGAGACCTAGCATAAAAAAGAGTTAAACCAAAGGTACATAAATTAATTAGCCCAATCAAAAGGAAAATGGTCTTAAAAACGTTGTTGCTCATGCCACAGATGAACTGCTAAGCAAGTCTTGTTCTTAAGGTAACACAATAAAAAGGGTAGAAGTAAAGACTAAAAAATAAGGCCAACATTAAAATAACAGTTACTTTGAATGTTAGGTACATATTAGCTATTGGCTAGCATAACGGTTAGCTTAGTTAACATGAAGAAACTACTACTTATATACAATTGTCAAAAAAGTTTTCTTTGCATGGGCATATATTAACAGAACATATTGATTTTTTTGGAATGGTAGACATTTTTTAGCCCATAAAATATAATACTAAATGAGCTATAGATTGTGTTTAACTAATGTACGCTGCAATGGTTAGACCACCCACTCAGCTTATCATCTAATGTTGCAGGAAAACAACCATAGCAAACTAATTTTTGTGGGGTTTAAGGTTTTTGCTTCGCTTTGCTTAAAAAAAGAATAACTATCATAACTACCATTTCTCCACAGCATGAAAACAAGTCCTAGATGTTCCTCTAGCTTATTGGTGTTGGGGTAACCTGAGCGACTCTGTCCTGATCTATTGGATTTGGGGAAGTGGACACTACTGTGTATCATTTCAGTAAGTTTTCTATTTGCTCTCATTGTAAGTTCACTGTTAATGCCTTTTTGTCTAATAGCAGACATCAAGGGCACATTTAAACCACTTGTCACAGAGCTTTCAATTTGAAATAAAGCTGCTGGAAAATTTGTATATCCAGTCCACAGAGCTAACATTAGCTTAATTAGCCAGTTGATCCCTGGTATCAGCTAGTACCGGTAATAAGAAGCAATTTTTGTTTACCTCTGTCAGAAATTGGCAACATATTTTTCAAAAATAAGTTTCTGTTGTAAATTTCTGGTGTTAATCTGAGTAAATCTGACATAACAGCAGCAACTAAGGAGCAGAGCTTGAAAAATGGTCATTTCCTTAGTATGTTATATGATATGTTATATCATAACAATGATGGCCACAAGTATGAAGTGATATAACTCAGTTTGCCAAAAGAAAAGCACTTTTTTCTTAACTGTTATCACATGACACATGAATAGTTAAACGAGTTTATACTTGTAGGACTTTATGCCTATCAATGCCTGATTATTTAAAGGCACACCTGATGGCACTTAGCACAAAACAAATTTGCTGAGGCATAGTGCAAAAATTGGAGTTCCCTCCTCCTGTTTCTAATTTATCTTAGTTACAGAGTCAGTTTAAGTATCCTGGTATTTAGTGAAAGTTTTATTAAACTAGTTTTATGTTTCGATATTTTCTTCTTTTCTTCCCAGCAACATTACTTTCATTTTAACTCTTGTCCTCTGATTAGTCTTTACACAGATTTTCCTGACTTCAGTAATTACGCACAAAATCACACACAAATTACACACAATAATGCCCTTTAACCATCTGTCTTCACTCTACCTTTCTCTTATCTTGTTCTCTTTCAATGCCCCTTATTTTGTGCCTTCTCTCTCAACATTTTCCCTTCTCTCATTTGTTGTTTTATACTCTCTCCTCATATTTTTGTTCACATCACTCAGCTATTTCATTGTATATTTTTCTATGAAATATTAAAAGGAGTCAGTTTTGATTTGTCCAGCGCAGCAACAGACATACCTCAATGCAAAGTGTCTGAAAAACAGAGTGATGAATGATGTTGGATTTACGAGCAAATTCTTGCATGCATGATTTTCTTAATGCCGACAGGAGAAAAATTTCTGTGTTTTTCTTTATTTGTGTTCTTGTGTGTATGTTTGTGGGCGTGCAAATGCTGCAGACAGTATCCTGTTTCATTTGCAAGGTCATGTTAAACTGCTCTGTCATCAAGATGAGCAGCTTTTAACGGGAATACAGCACACACTGGCCATGTGACTGGTACCCACAAAAAAAGAGGATGATTGGAAAAGTTTGTCAGTCTCTTTTGTGTCACTTATCACTACCAGATAACACACTTTGTCTATTAACAGTGTAGTTCCATGTGTGATTCCATGAATAAACTTTCAAATAAAAGAACCATTTACCCCTCTATCAGTTTTTCCCAATAAACAGATTAGCAAATATGCCTGCCAGCTTGTCTGATCTAGACACATCAGTTTGTCACTTGACCTATAAAAGAAAATATATTGCTTTATGTATAAACTTTATGCATTTATCCTGCAAAATGTATTTTTTTCTGCATCATAAAAGCTTTGGTATAAACTTTCAGTAGCATGTTGCACTATCCAGGTACTGACATTGTAAACTTGAAATATAAACCCAAAACCCCAGTTCAACTTTAACCCACTATTGTTACAGTACACTGAAGTTACAGTGAATGTTAATGCTTTAAGTTACCACCCCTTTTCACTTTTATGAAAGTGGTTTAACCTTGCTTAACTAGCCTTGTATTAAATCTGTCTGATCCTTCATGTGGTTGCCTATTGCATTGTGTTGTGTCAAGAAGATTTATTGAAAGCTCATAATCTCTGTAAAATACCGTAACCCTTCACCAACTAAACTTGCAGCTTAATTTAAACTTGTCCTAAGAAATCCACCACTAAAATGATAAGTGAAATGTTACACCTGTTGATAGAAATAAAATAAAATGTGACTTAGAGGCCAAAACTACTGAAATGTAACCCAGGTTGCAAAAACACTAACTTGTCGTCTAAAAACTGAGAGCGCACATCTGGATTATAAATATAAAGCTTAAAAGGTAGCAGTTGGTTGGAGAATTTTCTTATTAATCTCAAATGCCATCCTGAGGAATATCAGTGAGCACTGTGAATTTACTTAATTCTCGAGTCTCAGCACTTACATACCAATTTTGCATCCAATTGAAACTTTTTTGAACTTCAGTTACAAAGACAAAACTTTTAAGCTTTGTTCTCTGATTTGATGAAACTGGATTCTATTTTTTCGTCAAAAGGATCAAATACATTACAGATAAAAACAATTTGGTTATAAATGGTTAACAAATCAGTTATTTGAACTGCCCCATGCAATGTGACAAGGCATTAATAACTTGTTGCTCTTTGTATTTCCTCCAAAATTGTCACATGGAGGCCTGAATGTCAGGGAAGTGTTACAACACCATGATCTATGAATTAATGTTTGGACTATTTGTTCTCTTCAGTTATCATTAGCAGTAATGAATAGGACCATGGCCTGGGATATTTGATTGATTATGCAGAAAGTTTGAAATTAATGAGTTCTCTGGTTTCTGGTTCTGGTTATTGAAAACTGCAAGTCAAAACCATCTGAGGAAATGGATAACATGTGCCTTTGTGTGTTCGTATCTCTCAGCCACATTTGAATTCAGCCTTTCTCGTCTTCACCATACTGTAGGCTGCCCAGTGTGAGGATGACTGTCCATTTTCTAAGACAATGATGAATAGCACATTTTCACTTGCCCAAAACAGAAATAGCACAGAAGTTATTTAATTCATGAATCATCACTCAGAGAGTCGAACTGCACATGTATGTAACTGATTGTTATCATAAAACTCATCTGCTTTTTCATTAGGCCACAAAATGTATCAATCACCTCACAGTCTGCAGTTCAGATAAGGACAAACACTAGCCCCTCATCATCAAAGCACAAAGCAGAGGAACAACATTTTCATTGAATTTGAATAAAACCTTTGTGTAAACGTGAAGTACAAATAATGTCCTCTAGGAATCATGCAGTAATTGATAATGGTATAAGTACTACAGTCCTTCCAAGGAACTGGCTCACAGTCGATGGCTGCAGCTACAGTAACTGATCCATGTCTGAGTGCATTTTCCGTAGAGTGATGGTGAGGCCTTTTCTGCAGAACACACTGTCGTCAAGCAAGAGTCCTATAGGAAGTAATTATTTCTCTAAATGTAACACTAAATGTAATCCTTTGAGGGAGATTCAGTATTTATTTTTCAGTATTAGAATTTCTTTTTTAGAAACTGTCCCTATATTTTTTATTATCTCTCACATTTTGACTTCATTTTCCATCCTCCACCTATATGGATGTAATGCTGGCAAGACAAACCACACTTTTCAATGTAATCCAATACAAAACCATACAATTTATTCTCCCTGGGGAAATTCCATTTCCAAAGCTCTCACTCTGTCAAACATTTACAAACACTGAGCTGACGCAACCTTATTTCTCTCTCCCTCTTTTCCTCTGTCTGTTTCTCTCTCAGGCTTTTAGATCCCATGGCAGCAATGCGAAGTGGTTGGGGCCCAGCAGGAAAAGTGTGTTAGTATCAACTGCTCCCAGGGAGAATGACATCTGGGGAGAGCTCATTTGCCTTCAGACATACAATGTGAGTTCAGCAACTTGATCCTAGATGCAAGGAAGTACTGCAGTATAGATTTTCAAGCATGCCGCAAGGCCAGCTGGTTATGATGACCTTCAGGAGACTTTGAATGATGAAACATGACTAATCATGTGTGGATACCAAAGAAGAGATAGTTATTGTATGAGCAGAGTGCTGAGATCAGAGGCTACTGTAAGGATGCTCTCAATGACACAAGGCACATTTCACTGGTAAAACAGCGAGTAATCGTCTCAGCAGTGTTTTCTAGTCTTTCTGTCAACTTTTCAACTTTCTAAATGAGTAAACACAGAAAATCTTGCGGTTGCAGAAATTGAAAATTGGAAGACACTGGAGCATCTTGTCTAAACAAGACAACACGAAAAAATTAAAACACTGTTGTCTCATTTGTTTTGCAAGACTATAAACCAACAAACTATCTGCCCAAGCTTTCTCTCACCACGCCTTCACTATCTTGTATCCATTCACTTTATACAGACGTAGGAGGCACTTCAAGAATTGTATTCTGTATTAATAGCGTGCCGAAAACATATGCTCCCTGTCAGCCAAAGACAGGATCACAGTCATGTCTGCAGGCTCGAGCAAGGTTCCAGCACCTGGTGCTCAGCCCAGAGATCGCACACAGGCTCTCGGCAGGATAATAATCTGATAATGGCAAACACACATTAGGAGTTATTATGCATAGACAGGCATAAGAAAAATACTGGATGATCAAAAGAAAAAGGCAGCCAACAGAGTGATGAAACAGAGCAGGACTGACTCAGAGATTATTTCCTTCTTCCTAATGTTTTTGTTTTGGAGCTGGCTGAGGGAACATATGAGATCCAGACCTTTTCTCATAAAGTAATTATTAGTTTGCAAGGTCTACTGAGTCTGAACCAATAATCGTAAACCGTTAAACTTAATGATTTTAAATTTAAAAAGGTGTGCAGTGCACAAGGTTACAAAACCCACGGTCACTGCAGCCAATGTAACTGTTAATCTGTAACATAAAATAACAGAACAGAACAAAACTGAAAAAAAACAGAACACAACACAACACAACACAACAGGAACAAAAACATGAAAATAAACAACACAAAAACACAAAACAACATAGCATGAAATAGCACAACATGAATAACACAAGCTCAATAGATATTATAAACTACAACCTATAATGTTATAAAGGTAGCATTCTTCACCTGCTAAAATATCACTTGACTTTAATTCAGTTAAATTTGAATAAAAAATGAGTATGCTTCACTGTACTGTGATGAAATGATCTAAACTCGCAGCCCCATTAACGTAAAAAGAAAACCTGATCACAGTGATGCATTAAAGTATTATTTATTCAGTCTGTAATGTAGCTATATGATGTGTATCTTAATAAAACAAAATTCAATATGTTCCATTCATATAAATGCCGTTATATGTACTGAAATGTGGAAACATCTATACATATAAAGCCCCGGAGGCAGAGCTGTTATACAGTCTGCCTGGATTGTATCTATGGGTTTTATCTTCCAAGAGGAATTATATCATGACCAGAGGGACATATGTGGCGTCTCACATGTTGGAAAACCTCTTAGCAGAAACCTAAAAACAGCTTTTAACCTGCTTTAAAAATCTCTACTAGGTTTGTGAGTATTAAGGGCCCAGCATTCAGTGAATTAATTTTTGGACTGTAATGAGCACAACATGTGGGTACACTAAAGTGCACTGCAAATTGTATTACTTGTCAGTCTAAGTGTAAAAGTAGGAAAACTGCGATGCAGTGTGATTGTTGCTACCATGAACTGTCTCGTGTGTGTTTGCAGTTAGCTTGCCAGGCCCAGTGGTTTATATACAACATCTACACTCAGGCTAGTAACCAAATAAAAAAAAAAAAACAGAATTTTGTTTTTCAACCAGGGTGACACCACCCAACTCAAGAGGCATTTAAGAGACATTAGGAGCTGGGAGTAATATTTTGAAAAGAGGGTGTTCAGGTGTTCTTGCTTAATTAGGGGACTCTAGACCAAAAAAAAAAAAAAATAGCATTTTAGCAAGCATCTACTTACAAAAAGAATTCAGTATGCAGCATAAAAAAACCTGACACTTTTACACCATGCTACCTTTTCAAGCTAAACTAATTAAATGTGAGAGTATTATCTGTAAAATTTCACTGACATGGTGTTAACTGTGACAGCTCAGGAGAATTAGGTCACTACCTATGGAGGAAATTAGGCATTTCTTGACTTACAAAGCAAATATTTTCCCTGTGGTTACACTGTGATGTGTCATCACCATGTCCCAAAATTTACGAGGTATCTCCCACTGACAGACTTCCTGTTAAAGCAACCTAGCATCTGGCATGCAGACACACACCTAAACACTGTTTTTTTTCATTTATATGTAGGCAATGAAATAAGAAAAGAATGTATATGGGAGTTAAAATTTAAGCTCACCTGTCATGTTAGCAGATAGGTTTTTCTTATTTTAATAAATAATATTTTATCAATTCATTAAAAAACAAGTCTTAAGAGAAGAATATTTAGGATTGACAAGATATTTCTAATGACTAGACTAGAACCCAAGTGTTTACAATTTTAAGCCTTGATAGGTTTCAGCTGTTGAAAATGAAATGAGGGGCTGGTGGGATTGCACAGTGACCTGTAAAAGTGGCAGGTGAAGAAAAAAACTTAATTCATAACTTTTCACATAGCTTATTTTTTCTCCCCGTTTTTGTTTTGCTCCTTGGAAAACTAATTATTGACTAAATAATTATATTCTAAATATCAAGTTAAATAAAATCTGTTATTTGGCATTCAGTGACATGCTTTTTAATGATGTGAATGGATTCAAATCTACATTATTATTCAGGAAAAGCAGTTGTGCTAGATTTTATCTGATAGAGAGTGCTAAGAGCGCTGGATAATAGAGAGTTTGTTTCCAAAAAAGACCGAGAACTACATTCCACAATAGCATATTTTGTGAAGGTATTTCTGGAATGAACATGTCTTTGTAGTTGGTCCAACATACAAATTTGTTTTATTTTCTGCTCTCGGTTAATTGATTTCTTGTACATTATCATTCTCTGCAATTCACCTTCACAATAATAACCAGCTTCTTGTAAAGTTCAAACAAATCTGCTTTGAAAAAGTACACTAAACAGTTATATAGTTTAGCTAGTAGATAATTATTTTACCAAACATAAGTAAGCACTCACTCTGCTTTGTGTGTGCAGACCAAACGTTTGAGCTCCGTTGGTTTCATGGGTTCAAACAACAAAGTCAGGTCACATCTAGAAACACTAACTGAACTTTCAGGACTAGTGAGTGCTTCAATGCAGACCTGCACTGATTGTGGCTATAAGATATATTATACGTCCCACTTTGTCTTTCATTTCAAGTCTGTCCCACCAATCAAAGTGGGAGATATGTGCTCCAACGCAAAGTGTCACGTCTAGACAAAACCAGATACATGGATAGCTTCTAGTAAGGAGATATATATTTAGTTTAGTCAAATTTACACCTAATACTCCAGATGTGAAGAAATCTCCAACAAAGTCCTTTATCCCTTCACATGGAAGAACATAATCTTCAACTTGATGTAACAAATGCATACGACTGAGCTCTGAGTCACAGTCAGTCATTAAGGCTAAAACACGCGATGGGACCTGAACGACTCAACATCCCAGTAAAATGTCATTTTTTATAGAATCTTATTCTTGACCTTTTCTGATGCAATTTACCACGTCTTCCAAACTGAGGTCAATTTTTTTGGCTGTGAGCTAAATAAAACTGAAAAATAGGTGCTTGATCTGGGTTTAGATTCACACTCACCAAGGGACTGTGGTATTATTAAATCACTTGCTTAAATAGAAATAATGGAAGCAAATGAACTGATGTGCTAAATGAACAGTGCTCATGTCTTTTGAAAAATAGAACACCATTGCATCACCCACTAATTTAAAAATATGGTGTAGGGTGAGTCATGCGGTCATATGATTTTTTTTTCCCCCTTCAACATCTCTGTAGAGCAGTTTGTTTTTTAGACTAATGAACTCTCAGGCCAATGTTCTCACTGCCAGATCAGGGCAATCCCCGGTCCGAGCCCCTCTGATGCTGGTGAGGCACCAGAACTTGGTTGGTAATGTATAAATGCCTGAAGAAGACTGACTTGTGCACTCCAGCAGAGCATTCACTGACGTATGTGTCCAAATTGCTGAAATTGTCACTTTACAGAGACAGGGAAAACATCAGCTAATTTCAGTGTAATTTTAACTTCAGCTGCCATTATCCCAGGGGAGAGGCCCTGCGGAGGCTTTTTCCACAGAACACTTACTGATGTAAACATAATGGGATATAAACATTACGTATGAGTTGTGGAGAGGTGAATGCATTTACAATTTTTCATAATAACATCTAGCGAGATTGCGTCTCGCCTCCCGAGGTGGTTAGAGAAATCGATTTTAAATCCGTCTTGAATGCTTCTTGGAAGCATTTACACTTCGTATTAGCTCAGCTCATGATGCACGAAGTGTCTCTGTGTAAATAGGGTGTCAAATTTGTATTGGAGTTTAAGCACTGAGACTTAATTAGATTTTTTTCTTTGTCTGTAGTTTTTAACAGACTGTGCTTATTGACACTATTTTATTATGTCGTAAGTATATGTGTTTTGAATAGCAATTTTTATATCAGTGCATTTTGTTCCAAGTCTATATTTATATTTTATTACCCCACCTCACATTTCAGGTGAACTTTTGCCTTCATTTACTCAGATTGGTTAGACTGTGGGACCATATATTTATATTTTAGGAGTAGCCTACAGTAAATTAGCCATAAGCTAGCAAGCAATTGCAGGCCCTCATGCAGGATGTGTTTTTGTCTTCAGTTCAGTCTCTGACTGAACTCAGAACTCACCAGTATCTGCTTCTTTTGTTTTTTCTCCTTATTCCCCTCTTTTTTCTCATTTTTTCATTAATTAAAGGATATATAGCCCCAGTAATAACAACACAGGATTAACTCTAAACTCTTTGTCGCCATCATCATCATCAACAGCTGTCTGCCAGTGTCTGTCCCTCAGCTCCATTTGTCCATCCCACGCAATTCTTAAGCCCAAAGATACACAAAATTGGCTAATAGTTTGTGTCAACACTATGAAAAAAGGTTCAAAGTTTTAAACAGCCTGTACGGACAAAGTATTTTTTATACATATCTAATTATTCTCCGATTAATCCGAATAAAAACGCCACATTTTAACTTTCTTACTCAGCCAAACAAGCAAACTTTGTGCCTGAAGGATTTTACGTTCCATTCCTTTTAAAAAGCCTGTAATAGCTGGAAGAGCACAAGTGTAATAACTGTGTCTGCATTCCTTTCTGGTTTGGTGTCAGGATCATTACAATGGAATGGAACCTCATTATTGTTAACTGTCTAATCAATGCTTTGCTCTTCATTTGTCAGACTTCTTGACTCATTTATCCTTTTTTCCCTCTTTCATTCCTCGAAATTCTGTCGCTAGTTTTTCTCTGTATAGCTCCTGTGGTGCAGAGGTGCTCTGACAAGGGAGACTATCCGACCTCCATTCATTCAAGCTTGCTGTTGTTTCTTTATAATCATGCATGACTGCATGATTAACTTCATTTTTCTTGTCTTCCCAGCAAGAGTTTGACATGTTAATTGATTAGCCTATACTTCGTCCTCAACTACTAGTCAACAGATAATAAAAATGTCAAATCAGCCTAAAGGATTGTCTCTAAGAACTAATGGCAGCTCTGTAGAAAAAAGGTCTCACAGGACACTGTACAGCCGCAAATCACAAAATTACAAATACACTGACAGCTGCAGTGTCATTCCTGAGCAATGAGCTTGTCCACATTTACCAGAGAAAATAAAAGTTGCAGAAAAAAGAAAAAAAAATCAATCATACTCATTCCATGTTACTGTAAACTTAACAGATTCAAATGTTTGTTTTTTTCTCTTCTGTGTTTTAAAACGTTTTGCATGTTTCCATCCCTGATTATGCAGGATGCAACAAATGAGCTGCTTATATTTGCAGGACTTGACCTAAATTGCCCCTCAAATAACATAACAGAACATGTGTTTTTCTAGTTGCGATATGTAAGGAGTACAAGGTTGGCAAGCAGAGGGATATTGCACAAGTTGTGCTGACCACAGCCCAGTCACCATCAAATCCTTGTAATAACAATGCAATAGACAGTCTGAAGACACAAAGTGTTAAAGTACACTCACTTTAACTACTTTGACTCCAACCTCTAATAACAAACATATGTACAGTATCTTACAGTACAAAGTGCGGTGGGAGGAGAGGGATTTGAATTCCTATTGCAGTTGAGCCAAAACTATAATAACAATGGGAGATGCATTTATATGAACTTGTGCTTTTAACTTGCATTTAATTTATGTGCACATTCAGATAGCCTGTATAACACACCGATCCTGCTGATAATAGATATTTAATCATTAAAAAATTCACTGTGTAGCACTGAAATCATCAGTTCACCAATCATCGGTGTGTAGCAGCTGCATATAGGAACGCATTGACAGCAGAGTATGATCATTTCAACAGCTAAACCTCGAAAAACAGAAACCCTGATAAACTGTGACACTGATATATGTGTAACTAGGGTGGAATCCATGTGGCACAATATAGCTGTGGTTTGGAGAAGCACTGTGTTGATTCCACTTACAGTTGGCGCAGGAGTCTTTGGTTTTTAAAGAACAACTTCCACAAGACAATTTATCATGTTGTGTTTGCATAAGGGAACCTAATTGCTAATCTCAGTGCCCCACAAGTTTTTTTGTCAGAGGTCACATGCCAAGTATTTTTTGTTGAAGCATAGCAATAATTCATATACACATACTTATAATAATGAATCAAATGACTAAGTGTAATATGAAAAAAATCACTTGTACTGATTTATTCACAGAGAATTACCGCTTGTGCAGTTCCCCCTGCTCTATGAGACATTGTAGCTGCATTCAATTCATTGCTGTGGTTTTCCAATAGGGAGCACCAGTAGTCCCGGTTTTCCAGGGCCATTCCCTGTTTTTGGCTACCCATTCGTAGCCGGAGCTGTCCCTGGTAATGTCCCCATTTTTAACTGTGGTAGTGGTGGTATTTCCTTTTTATGCAAATTTATAGTTCTGTTTCCACCACATTATATGGTGTGCTTTTAAATGTGTCACTCTGGTATTGTTGCGTGTTTGTCCTCTCTGCCTTGTGTTTAAAAATAAGTAATTAAACGCCAATAAATAACCCACTGTAAATTGATCATGATATTTTTGGAAATTTCCAGTCATTCTATTTTAAACTTTAATTTTTACAACATAGAATAAAAGCTTCATAAGGACGACATAGTTAAAACACATGAATCCTGAATTGCCTTCCTTTTTTATTTAATGGATAATAACATTGGACATTTTAATGACATTTTGCCCACTAACCTGGAAATATCCCCAGTTTTGATTTCTGAAATCTGGTCACTCCATTTTCCAGCCCACAAACTTTACTGTTGTGGTTTACTTTCACTGCTCTTACAGCGTTGTTTTTGGCTGCAGCATTAAACCATTTTCAGCAAAAAATCTCTAAAGCCCTCAAAATATTGACTCCCTAGCACCAAGCAACAAAAAGACAATGTCAAAGAGTATTGGATTGATCTAAGATCATTCACAGCAATGAAAAGTGACCTCAAACTAATCGTTGCAATCAATTGTGTTACAGCTCTTAGGCTGTTAGGTTGTTGGGTCGTCAGGCATGTGTCACCCTTTTCTTCTCAGTGTGACTGGCTCTAGTTGGTCATAGCCGCTGGCTTTTTGATGGATTGAGCATTTTAAATCAGCATTGAGGTCACTGGAAAGAGAATAAAACTTTGTTTGGTTGTTAACTTATCTGGTGAACTATTTTCAATGTCAGTTCAGAACTAGTTGACCACTGGCTTAAGTCTTTCTGGTGTGTTTAAGTGCAGCCTTTTGGACAAAACACAAAAGTTTATTCTCTTTACGTAACACTAAATGACACATGCAAGTAGGGCCCGTGCTTGGTCTGAAAAAATGGCACCCTGTTCATTAATATCCTTAAATTACAGACGTATGATACACTAATATTCATTTCTGGAAAGTTTTGGTGGTAAATAAGCAGTGTGCCAACAAATTATGATAAATATTTGATCTACATTGTCTAGTTGGACATTTTGATCTGCATTTTGTGAACCCTGTGAGTTGAGTCAAACATATCTGCAAAAAACCAACACATGACACGTGACTTTTCAAATCTGAACCATTCGGCACTACTCTATCTGTCATCATATCAAACCTGACCCATAATAGATAATAAACTGTTGTGATTGGCTCAACATTGACCTAGTTGGGTAGAAATCTTTCTGAATGGGAGAGAAGCCAACTGCCAGAGGAAATAAACTATGCGCTCGGCAGATTGGTCTAGTTCCCGAACTAAGACCGAAATTCATCCATCTTTATTCTTGGCCAGTGTCGGAGTGTAGTCTGAAGAAATGGATTGATAGTCATGCATATGCATTGTGAGTTGGCCACATTTGACATTATGCAAAATTATTAAAACTACCAAATGTTTTTGCTCAGTCGCCAGATGTCAGGCTTTGATATTTGAGAGTTCTGTATCATTCCTGCCTACAAGTTTAAATCCAGAGCTGAGAAGAAAAATATGCTCAATGGCAAGTTAATCTCAAATTACACATTTACTGTATTCCAAAGCAGTGATTTAGAATTACTTTAAAGGGCCTCTGTAAAATACACATCTTGGTCAACTCAGAATACCACAAATCTTGTAACACTTAGTCCAAGGAGGTACTTCAGCATTTAAAGGTCAGGTGGCTCAGTGGATCCAGTTGTTAGCTGCAAATTCCACCTCTACAAGGTCCTAACAAGCTACCAACAATCCATTTATTTAAAATATCATTTTGATTATTTTAACGAACAATGAAAAAATGCATAAAATGCAACTTGCTATTTACAGTTGAATTTTAGAATGAAATAGGGCCGGGACTTTAACGCGTTAATTTCGATCAATTAATTATAAAGATTTTAACGCGATAAAGATTTTAACGCGAT
>JAQMCX010000023.1:12345646-12357082 GCA_029814765.1 Acanthurus leucopareius | reverse complement strand
CGATTAATTTCGATTAATTAATTACAGACCCTATAATTAACTCGATTAAAAATTTTAATCGAGTCCCACCACTAGAATGAAAGCATGCAGGTGTTTGTTGCTCCATGCCTGTTTTGAGAATCTGTTGATGGAAGTTTGTCAGTTATTCTAGCAGGCACTTCTGCCAATTTTAATCGTTACAGTTAGACTACAAGCAATATGAAGGAATATTACTGATGTGAAGGCTGCAGCTTTAAGAACAACAAACCGGCAATTTTGACCGTCAGGGTCAGAAGAATAAACTACCTGGTAAATACAGCTGACTGTAAGATATTATGTGACCATTTTATAAAAAATGGTATTATAAAAAAATGGTATTATTATCAAATACACTTTAGACCTTCATCTTAGTATCAGGCCATGGGCTACAAAAGCCACCATGACCAGAGGTGATGCTCTGTTTGTCAAGTACCAGAGCGCACAACTACATGAGCATGCATACACACATGGAGTGTTTCATATCATGGTCTTGTATCCCATGTTTTATCCAGTCATTTTCATTTTTTTATTCATCACCAGTGATTCATTCTGCTCACTGCAACATTCACACTGATCCTGACTGTTCCTGCTGCTTGCAATTTACCACCCACCACTTACCAAGCCTCCTCTGGCATTGAAATGTGTGGTTTCCAGAATTTTTTCAGTCTGCGTTCATGTTCAACAAGAACTGCATCAACTGTGCACATCAAAGTCTGAAAAGTACATGGGTTTTGATAAGTGTTGCTGCATGTGTGAAAGAGTAGTAAAAACAATTCTGCCGCTCCAGAGGGATTTGCACAAAGTTTGATAAATTGCCTCAGGTGATGTCACTTAAGTCAGCATCTGTCGTACAGCTTGATTTTTTTGAAAAGGAGTCATTATTCTGCCAGTTATTATTTTTTTTGAAAAAATGCTGCCATTCAACTAACAATGCTCGTTATTCATCCCTTAACAACAAACTACTGAGCTGATGAAGGCTGTGCTGCACATCATCTCACCATCTTGACCGGTTTTTTAAGCCTTCAGAATCACTTCCCTATCCCTGCAGCTGTTTGCTAGCTACACATGTTCCTCCACTACACATGTATCCAGCTATCTTTTTCTTAATGGGTGGCTGCAATGTCCATATTCGATACATGTGCTAACAGACTGAACTGATACACAACACGACATCTTACTGTCTGCACTCAACTCAAGTTATACAAAGTAAAAGCCAACCATCTGCTGAAAGTATGGCAGGAGAGAGAGATAAAGAAGCTGTAAAAGATAAAATGAGGAATGAAGGATCTAGTTGATCTATTAGAAGGGTTTCCTCTAATCAGAAACATATGGAGAGAGAGAGAGTTTTGTATGGCAGGACTGTGATAAAACGTTTTTGGGTGGGAAATAAGTGTAGATACTCCATCCCGTGCCTGTAAGCGAAAAATAAGAGGAGTTGTTTCTAATCTGGGCCTTTGTTGATGTCAATATAACTCGGTTCAGTTCCTTTTAGCGAATGAAATACATTTCTAATGTTTTGTTTTCTAAACCAGGATTATATCAGAAAGCTACAGCCATCATCAGTGCCACTTCATGTGACCCAAAAATGAAAATATTTTCAACAGCCTTGATTACAGAAATGGTTCTCTTTGCTGCGAAAAACATCAGAGAAGACATAATTTTTTGACAAGGTGGGGAGGTGCCCTTGAATAACACCCTGAGGAAGTGAAATTTTCATCTTGTACAAGAAAGTCCAGAAAAGCGAGGCATGTTCAAAAAAATATTGACCACATGCTCTTCAAAAAGCTTAATTAAAATAACTTCTTTTCTGAGAAAAAAATAAAATAACAGAGGTCAGGAGGAAAAGAAGAATGAAACAGCATGTCGAAACAAATGATCCCAACACTGCATCTGTGAGGTTTGCCACATGTGGTTTACTAAAAAAATCATATGAACATGACTCATTGACTTGCACATATTTGAGAACATACTTTCACATGTGACTATACCAGAGTTCAAAAAGGTCACACAACTGCATGAGAAACCTGGGTTAAACAAGGTCATAAACCCAATCCAAACACTGATTATAACATTTGTAATGGCTTGATTTCTGAAGTTATATCCACGTTATTTAACTCCAAAAAGCTGACACAAGGCGAGGATAATGCGCAACAGAGATCTGCCTAAAACTCACAGCAGCAGCAGTCAGAAGTATGAAGACATTCCTCTAAACCGAATATAAAGCAAAATCCCAAAATGCTCTGTTAACACCGCAGTTCTTTTAAACCCATTCATAAGTGATTACTTTTTCGGCTAAAGTCAGACTAAATTTACAGCCATTCTTACTAAACTTGTTGCATGTCTGACTCAGACTCAAGAGATCGGATGTGATCCATATGGATGATTTGCTCAGCAGTCGTGGCCCTTTAACTTTAACCATATGGAAAGATTTCAAGACTAAAATCCAGCCAAAATGCTGGCTAAGTGTTTGTTATCATTCACAAGAGGCATGAGACAGTACAAATATGAACAACATTGAGAGATTTGAAAGTACAGGGATTGCAGAATGATGCCCCCTGCTGAAACTGCTGCATTTCATTATAGAATATTTCTGTTGAAGTCAAGAATGATGGATTTATTTAAAGTATGTATATATTATTGCTATTCATTTACTGAATGTTTGTGGAGGGATAGAATATTTGAAACATAAATTCAACTAAAATCCATCAAATTAATGAATGACTTTCATATATTTTAGCTGTCATAGATGGTCAGATACATTTTTGATATTTATTTAAAGGACATTAAAACTATCACATTATAATGGGTTTAGTGCAGCTCTAATCTTAGTGATTATGATAAACTCCATAGTTTCGTGCTGTAAAGTCGTACTCGCTTTACTCTTCCACATGCATGTCACAGGTCAGGTGCTGCTCCAGATGTACTTTCCCCTGGCACACTTCATCAGGGTGGATGTCTTTCATAAATGGGCTGAGAACCAGAATATTTCTGGCGGACGGATCCTCTCAGAAAACTGCACCTGTCTGCTTCCCCAAAATGACCAGGTTTACTATGCTAATCACTGCACTGGTTTCTGCTCATCAGATAGCAAGAAAAACCTAAATTCACTTGGATTATCAAAACAGTTTGTTCCCTTTACAAAGTTACTCTGTTGAATAACACTTTAAAATCACAAGGCCGTGTAATGTAATTTAATAGGCTATATCTAAATAGTTGATTTCATTTGCTTTGATTTACTAAAATCAACATAACCAGACTGGTGTGAATCACCAGGGAATCATCCATAGTGTTTGTTTTAAAATATAATGAATCCTGTGTGCCATCATACAAGAATTCACAATCACAAAATTCTCTTCAGAAAAGACAGATGACTGCCTGTTCAGAGAAAAGCTGGGTGACTCTCCTTTCAGCACCAACCAAGAATCTACACATGACCGCAAGAGTTACTTTGCAGTGAAAACACTGAGGTTTTGTCCAAGCACTTCTTAGAAATTGCCTGCAATGATCAAGAAAGTTGTTAGTGAGTTACAAGTCCTGAATTTGGTTTCGATGGAATATATGTGTAATTATGTGTGTGTGTGTGTGTGTGTGTGTGTGTGTGTGTGATTCAGCTGTAATGCTGCATGAACTTTATATGTTGATTTGCCTCACTCCTCTAATATAGTAAACTACTCAAGTCTCACTGGTCAGTCAGATTTTTTTTTTTTTTTTTTTGGAGGGGGGGAGGCGTGCCCTGACTTAAAGAAAGCTGTACCAATCACAGAAGGGTAGTGCAAACTTATTTCCAATGTCGAAAAAAACCTTCTGTAATTATCAACTGTGTGGTCGTTTGCTCTGACCATAAAAAAAACTCTACTCCAATACGTTTTTTAAAAAAACGCGCGTGATTTATTTTCAAAGAATCATCCTTGAACCGTGCGTGATTAGGTTTCAATTCCCATGGCGGATGTAAAGTGCGCAATGGCTCCAAATGAAGTTATGACAATCACAAGAAGGATATGGAAGCATTTCCACTGAGATGCCGGTATCTGCGCTCTATACTGAGCTGATTGCAAATTTCAGTGGAAGTATTAGTGGGCAAAACGCTTCCTGTAACTGCGTATAGATAAATGGAGTAACGGAAAGGAGGAGGGGGCGCCGAAAACTTCACACAGCGTTCTGGTGATGGTCAGTCAAGTCAAGTGGGCTTTCCGCTTCACGAGTGCCAATAATGCGCCTTATTGTCATCACAGACACGGCGGAGTAACCCACAAGGGACAGGTCACCGCGTCTGAGAGACAGAATAAAAAGTGAGCTTCACTCCAGGACGACTGATCAGCCTCTTCAGCGAGGACGCACACGGGACTTGGAGCACCGGATCCTTGAGCTGCTCGTCCACTCTCTCCACACAGTCGGCTGGTGTGCACAGGATGACCACAGATGCTCAACGAATGCTCATTTGACTCAAGACGCTTTGCTGTTTCCTTCATAAGAGAAGACTTTTAGGGAGAATATTTCAGACCGGACAGAAGCATGAACCTAAGATAAAGTTACGCACAGTTCCTCGTTTCTATTTTCATCACTGTTGGACGCGCGGAACATTATCATAAAGATCTGGAGAAGGCAAACGAAGCCTGAAGGTAATTTCATTTTTATCATTCTTTCACTTATATCTTCTCTGAATCGCTTTCTTTCGTACCGATCAGTTCCCAGCCTCAGGCTTTGTGTTTGTAATTTATTGTTAACTCTCTTTTGCAGATGAATTTTTAATCTTATAAGATTTTTCTCGATTAATTAAAGAACTAAAGCCACAACGTTGTAAGTAAGGCGTACAGCCTAATTATACACCTGTAGCCTGCTTATATTGATTCATGGCCAATACAAAATCCGGTAAACGGTATGTTAATCGGGTTTTTATGAAAGAATTCAGAGGAAAAAATTGGCTCAACTTCAAAATGGAGGATTTGAATATTATTGAGAATGATGCGGGACACGTAGCATAACTTTTACAAGAGAACTTGTAACTTGGCTGAACATAGTGCGTAAATTCTGACGCCATGTGATGTATATTTGCTTGTCAAATCAGGTCATTTTTTTAATTCACTGAGGCAGAACCACAAGACTTGGACAACCTTCTAGGAAGTCAGCAGTTAAAATACTTCTTCACTGTGTTCTCGGTGGGTTTAACGGGGGTCTGGATCATATAATAGTGGCCTAAAACACATGAGAAACACTTTGATCTGACATTCATTCTCAATCTCTCTTGCAGGTGTCCGGTCAAACTTTTTTCCCCGCAGAGGCGCTGGAGAAGGAGTTCATTTTTTTCCCCCCTCACTCCACGGGAGCTATGAGTGGACTGCGCAAACACTTCAATATGGGACTGGTGCTACTGATGTGCACGCTGACCGGCCACTGTAGCGAGAGCGCGCCCTCGGCGGCCCCGGCGGCGGCAGCTGCAGCCGGCAGGGACGCGCAGCAAGACTTAAGGCGGATAGTAGAGATTGTGAAACACGTGGAGGAAAGCCGGGGTCGCCCCAGCGCGAGAACGGAAGCCCCGTCAACATCGCTGGCGAGGAGCTCCCCAGTGGAACCAAAGGATTTACGCAACTTGAAAACTGAAAAAGGGGAAAAAGCTGTCGGTGAGTGACGGCTTGTCGTCTGGGCGTGGTCCCATCATGTTGGATCTACAGAGGATGCTGTGGCCTGTAATGAAGGATGTAGCCTGTAGAATGTTTATATTGTCTAAAAATATATACTGCAAAAGTCCTTATAGACTGATAGAATTGACTCTGGATTAATTTTAAGGGTCTTTGTACCCCCCAAAAACATAATCTTCGATCTTTACTGAGCTCTGTTGCTTTGTAGACATGCAGATATTGGGTGGGAAGGAGAGATCTCAGGCTGATATTTAAAAATCTAGACAAAAGTATCTACACAGTTTGATATTACCAAAGGTAGCCTGGGTGTTGGGTGTTCTTACTCTAAAATGATTTCCTTAAAATATTCTATGTTGTTTTTATTTGCCCATCACTGGATATCAAAGTTTACCCAAGTTTAATTTACAAAGACACACATGCTATAAGTGATGTGATTCCACTTGATAAAAACTAACGATAACAGGCTTTAATAATAATATAAATGTCTGTGCTATTCAAAGGCAGCTACAGAGTTAAACTTGACACTCCTTATCCATCTTCTGTCTCCACAGTTGTATTCCCCAGAGATCTCAGAAAGAAGGAGAAATTTCTCAAACATATAACAGGTGAGGCCTCACTGTAAACTTCCCTGCCACTGGTGCTTGAGTGTAAAGAGTCTGAGAAAGTCAGAGAGGCGTTTTATGAAAGAAAAAAGAACTATGGGATGGAGAGTGAGGTAGTGAAAAACACAAGAAACGTAATGGCTTTAGAAACAGATGTTAGCAGGTGGCTGTGGAGCTGGAAATGCGCTTACAGCTTTCTCTTTTCCCTTTCAGGTCCGCTCTACTTCAGTCCCAAGTGCAGGAAACATGTGTACAGACTCTACCACCACACCAGAGATTGCACGATACCTGCATGTAAGCTGCAGTTACACTGGCCTTTTGACACCATGAGAAATGACTCTCTTTGTTATCCAATGTCAACACACTGTGAGAAAGGCATTCACTCATACACAAATCTCTCGTTTCATCCTCTCCTTCTTTCTCCACAGACTTCAAAAGATGTGCGCGGCTTCTCACACGACTAGCCGGCAGCCCGCAGTGCACAGAAGGGTAGCACACACAAGGTACTACAATGTATTTAATCTCTAATCCAAACATAAGTGTTTAAGTTTAACAAGACGTGTTTAGCCAGGACAAAGTGCTGCTCTGTTGTACTTGTGAGATTAAAAAAAAAAAGAAAAAGAAAAGCAGCATCCAGGTAGGCTAGAACATGTGACATTGTGTCCGAGAAATGCAGGTTAATGCAGGAAATTATTCAAGATTTATACACTTTTTGCATCTGGAGACAGTCAATTCATACTTGTGTTATTAACAATCCATATTTCACAGTGGTGATATGCGTGCTGTGTCTATACATGTAGGCCTTAGCTGCGGCACAGTATGAGCAGCAGATCTGTGGCAAATCAAGTTTATTGATTTATTGTTCACGATTCTTTTTGGAAAGGAAAGAATTTGTCAGGTGCTGCCAAGTTGGAGACTGCACTGAATTTCACTTCCTTTTGTTGCAGGTTGAAGCCAAACACAAGTTCTCCAGAAGAAACAAACTTGGGAAAAAGTACCTTGGACAGTAAGAGGGAAGCCTAAAATACTCTGACCAGCCCCAACTGATATTAGGCACAACAAATGCCCTTCAGTGAGGTCTGTTCTGCTAAGGCATGGATTACTGCCACCCACTGCTCTGGCTGGGCCTCGATGGTTGTGTGTCAACACGAGGGAGCAAAATAACCAGACCAAGAAAAGATGATGACACTGAAGAGCGGAGAAGAAAGAAGAAACAAGTGGCTGAGAAAACCAAAAAACATGGGGCCTTTTTTTTTTCCTGCTGCCATCTTAAAAGATGTTGCTAAAACAAAAACAAAAGAAAAGGGATTGCATATTTTTATTTTGTTCATTTCTTTAAGAAAAGAGCAAAATCCAAATGTACTGATTTTAGTATGACTTGTTTTCTGCGATTGGTTTGCTCTGTAGGAGTGTTTGGGGTTAAGCCCATCCCTTCTACTGCACTACCCGCTGCGCAGACAAAAAGCTCCTATAGACCCCTGGCTGGTAGACACGGCATAGTTTCACTCACTTGTGCTCACACTGAGAAAAGAACTGTGATTAAATTATTAATTGCATGAACATTTCTCAGCGTCTTTGCAAGACATGTTAAAAAAGAAGTGGCAGTTGTAAGTCACAGCCCTCCTGTGGATCTTGGTAGAACGTGGTAGAGTCTATATTTATATATTTGAGTTGTCACAAGGTTCCACTGTACATACTATAGACCATGACCACATAAAACAAGAGAAATATGTACACACTGTAAAACAAAGGATAAGGGGAATTGACCCTCCAACCGCTAACTACCATAAATTAAAGTGACTGACCTTTATCTAATGGGTGAAATATATAATAGAAACATATTTAAATAAATTATAAGATTGGTACAAATATGAATGTTTTTGGTCGTTTCTCGCAGTATTTTTTCTAACATTCCTGTCTTGAAATGTGGAATGCTCCAAGAATGACCACATGACTGGACCGAGTCCTTGGACTACAGATTTGGTGAACTTCCCTCTGTTGTTGTAGACAGAGTGTTTAAAAGAGTCTGAGTGTGTGAAATGTTTTTGTTTGAAACAGAAGTTTGGCAAAATAATCTTAATGTGGACATTTACGAGAATGTGAGTCAACATTTTTGTGTATTGTTTTATTTGAGATTTGTATCTGAGGTTTCCGCTGCTGCACAAAAACAATGGAAGTGAATGGAATTTCATCTGAGGGACACTCAGCACTGAAAAATGACATTTGGTAGGGAATCAATTCATGGGTTTAGGACGCCAAAAAAGACATAAATATCTATGTCACAGTTTTTAAAGCTGTGAGTGAAATCCAATTCACCTTCATTATTTTTTGTGGGGCTGAGTTTTAAAAATGTCGGAGACAAACTTCTCTGTGAAAGACTTCAGACCTTGCAGATTTAACTGGTACATAAGGAATATTTTTTGGAAGCAGGTATTTGTTTGGAAACATTATTTTTTTTGGAGTAAGATAACAAGAAAAAATATGTTTGGATGGCTTGATGGACATTAAGAGGAACAGCTCAACATTTTGAAAAAGATTGATTCCTCTTTAGTCTGTACATTATACAAGAAGTTAGAGTAAACAGACAATTAGCTTAGCACAGAGACTGCTGAAATGAGACAGAAAAGGCTAGCCTATCGCGACCAAAGTTTGTCCTCCAGCATCTCTAAAGCTCACTAGTAAATATGTTGCACCCTTTTGTTCAATCCTAAGAAATAGCAAACTATAAAAACTACAATTTACTATTTAATTAGGGGTATATGTGCTATTTCTTGGCTTTTGGCAATTGTAAGTTCACTAGCATGGACCTCAAGAAGTTGCTGGAAGGCTTATTTCTTTATCTCCAGACAGAGCCAGACTTGTAGTTTCTGTCAGGTCTCAGTCTTTAAGCTAAACTGAGCTAAGCTAAGCAGCCTAAGAATATAGCTTCACAATTGGTGTACAGACACGAGAGAGATCAATATTCTCATCCAACTCCCAGCCAGCTAGCTAATAAAGACATTTCAAGAAATGTCTTAAGTGTTCATGAAAGCCAACTCAAAGTTTTCCATTTTAAAATGTCAGCAATTTCTCAGAGATCATAATTTTCTTTTGCCAGTGTGTATTTCTGCAGGAACGCAAATTAATTCCTAGTAGTGCATGTGTGAACTTGAACTTGGGAAATACCTTACCTGATGTGCCTCATTTCAGAGAGCACAGACTGGATCGTGTTGTGCTCAAAAGACTAAGATCCATTTTATCACACATCAAGCCCATAATAGATATATTTCCTATATTTAAAAACTTTCTATACTAAGTTTTGCTTTAAAGGCAATTTTCTTTACAGTTAAGGCCCTACTACTTCTCCAGGTACACAGGAAACAAAAACAAAATTCTTTTACTATTGGAAAACCTCCAGTCACCAGTTGGCTCATCTAATCTTTGGCTTCAAACTAATTGGATGATTTACAACTCTTTTATAATGTCAGCTCTACCGTGTGGAAGCTAATCACATTAAATGATCATTTGTCTTGGCACTTGATGAGTTCTCTCATATGGGATTACCACCATTTGAGTTGTGAATGTTGATTGGCAGACAGCAAAATAACTTGCGTTTTTCAGGGAAGGAACCTTCATGTGAAATGATAAAGATCTCTTACTTGTTTTCAAATATCTATCAGATGTGCTTGATGATTAATGATTGGGAGAATATCCTGCAGTAATAGGTAAGATAAAAAAAAGAAATATATACTGAACACATCCAAAAGCCAATGACAAAAAACAACCTAACCACAAAGCGCCCGACAAAATATCCAGGAAGATTAGCATTTAGGCCAGCATTAGCGTTGACCCCAGTGTCGGCCTTTGACCCGTAAACCTAACAGACGTCCAGCTTGAATCATGCATTAACGTCTGCGAGATACCACTGTCATTCATATAAACTCCTCAGCATTTTCAGAACGTGAACATGAATTATATGTGTATAAAAATAAATCTTGGCAGTCATGTTCACTTATCCATTTTATTAAATCACCAGAATTTACAGCCGACAACCCATATTTTCTAAATGTACACAATGGATGGTTTGTATAACATTTACAACACAAAGTGTTCTTATTCATTCACTCACATCCTCAAGAGTGTAATATTGCTTGTGTTAAACAGCCAAAGCATGTTCAGTTGATTTTTCATGTGCATCCAATAAATTCAGCCAAGATCTCTTAAAGTTTAGATGTTGTTAGGGGTTCATCTCCAGAAATGCTTTGCAGCAACGTACACACTGTTGATATACCTTCTCAAAGTCTTCATCACTCCCCTAAGAGTTAAAACAGAAAAAAAAGAGAACAGAAAAATTAGTTCCAGCCAGGTTCTTGATCATTAAGTACATCTGTTTGTTTTTTTTAGTGGCGGTGAGGAATTAAAATAAACTGAAATACAATACAGCTGTTGATATGTAGGGTCATTTCTGTGATGTGATCTGAAAAAACATAGTAAAGTGGGTTTTATTTTCGACTCCTCGTTCTGAGCGCCACAATGTTGAGTTCTGTGAAGAAAACGGATCCCAGACAGCCAATTGGCTTCAACAGAGCACTTAAGTGTATGCTTGAGCACACATTCAAATTTGGTAACATAGTATTTCCAAAGGGAGAGGAAGAAGCAGAAAAAAGTACTTTCAAATTCTGATGTTGACTGTGTGGAGACCTTGACAGATTTTTATGGAAAATCTCTTTTAACCAAAGCAAACTTCATGTTGTGTGATTGTGCTGATTTGAACAATGGTTTATATGTGGGATATCTGTTACATCCCCACTGCTGACGTGATGCAACTTGTATTCAATTTTAAAAATGTCAGAAAATAAAGAAAAATGCACAATTTCCCAGTGTTGCAGACTCATATGTCAATTGTTTTCAGCCAACAATGAGTCACAAAAATCAAGATTTTCAGTTCACTTTTAAATAATATGTATCAATATTACACAATAAAATGGAGCAAATCCTCAAACCAGAGAAACTGGAGACACTGATTTTAAGAGGATAAAAAAAGACTAATTAATTATCAAAGAAGTACCAAAAATAATTTATGTAGATTTTCTAATAAATTAAATGTCTGATTTTTTTTAAAATACCTACCGTATTTTCCGCACTATAAGGCGCATCGGATTATAAGGCGCACCTTCAATGAATGGCCTATTTCAAAACTG
>JAQMCX010000023.1:12270241-12345546 GCA_029814765.1 Acanthurus leucopareius | reverse complement strand
CCATAATTATCCAATATTGATCCATATATAAGGCGCATCGGAATATAAGGCGCACTGTCGGTTTTTGAGAAAATTAAAGGCTTTTAGGTGCGCCTTATAGTGCGGAAAATACGGTATTTAAAGAATAGTCCGTAACACAATTACAAAAGACTGCGGCCATCTTTGAGGTTGGATTTTGGTAAAGTAGTATTTTAAGCTAACAACATCACAACAAAGACAGTACCAAAAATTCATGGAATAGTTGCCATAATACTCAGTTTGAACTAAATTGGTGCCGTCCCTAGAGGCATACAACTACCATGTTAAAAACACATGTATCAAAGCAAAAGCCACAATAAATACTTTGTTAGGAAAGCTGGTTCATGGAGCATCAAAAGCCAAGCATATTTCATCGTGAAATATGAATATAAACTATCAATGTTGTCAAGTAATAAGACATAAGAATGCCAGAGATGAGAAAGATGCTTCAGTGCCTCCGCATGTTTGTCATTACAGTCACACTGAAGGGAGAACAACACTTATGTGTCCATTTATCCAGACACATTGCCGGTGTCAGTCTGGCTCCACTCTGGCTCACTTTGCTGTCATGCCATGTGGTTTCCTTTGCGAGGGAGCACGATTCCAATACTGTCAAGTGTCCAAACCACACTGATTGTAAAAAGCATTAATTCACTCCTTTTGGCAAAGAGCAACTACAGGACACACTCATGCGGATCACAACAAAAATTAAAGTGCCGTTTAGAGCCAAAATCTAAGGAAAAATAATGTAGCAGACTATAGTCACATAAACTTTGGTCAACCACAATGTCCCCTTCCAGCCACATCACTTATAGTTTGATGACTGTTTATTCTTAGGATCCTGGTTCCATAAAATGTAATAGACCACTGCAGATGGGCAGAGATACATTATAATTAGGCTAACAGAGGTTTGACTGTATATCCCCCAAAAAGATCATTCGGCATAAAATTAGTTTCCTAGCCACATTAGTATTTAGTTAAAAATGTTACTAAAATACTAGACACACGGTATCAGAGATTTTTTTTTTTCCTGTTAATTAATAACTTATCTTCACTGGCAAAACTTTCAAGCTTTCCAATCTTTTACTCCGTCCATGTTTCCCACTCTTGTCTTTTCTCACCCATAACCCTCAAGGAGATGAAAAACCCATGTCCAAATCATTTGGCAGGACCTTCAACTGCAGAAAGCACATTAGGAACGAAATGGACGAGTGAGCCATGGAGCGTGAAAAGGCAAAACAATCTGAAAACAGACGTCTTAGAGTGATGTTTAACTAATCGAACAAATGTGTGAAAATAATTCATTGTTGTGTGGTCTGGGCTAAAGGGCTGATTATCAATGTTTTATGGTTATAATTTTGGGAGAATTTCAAAGTTAATGATCAGAGAAACGACTGTGCTGCTTTTCTGTTGCCGCAGTTCATTCAATGTTTTGTTTTGGTGCTGTTTAATTCATGAAATGTGGCTGAACATGTCTCAATCTTAAACCACGGAAGGTAAACTCACGTCAAAACTACTACATGTACCAGAAGAAACTCATGTTTTAAGTGAACTACAAATGATTGTGCACAACTTTCTGTTGCTGTTGTCTGTTAACACTTCTTATGACATTTAGTATTCTGAACAAGTGCACAACCTTTGCAAGAAGAAAACATGAAACTTTCATGAAACTTTTTTTTTCTCATTGCAGCCTTGTACTGATTGGGGACTGGATCATATACTGAAGAGTAAGGGTGTGATCAACAATTGTTTTTCCTGCACAATCCTAGGGTGGCATTACTATTAGAATCAATATGCTATACAGGTAATTTTCATAATTGGTACTCTACTGTGAATTTAGAAATGTTTCTGGTGGAGCAGCATGTCCGTCTGCTGAGCCCTGTTAAGGCTGATGCCTGATAAAAAGGCAATGAATGTATATTTATCCACATTTTGCAACCTAGGCAGAGCAGAGTGTGCAGAAATAGACCCAGAGAGCATCTTGTGCTCCAAACAGACACACTCCTTTTGCACTGTGTTTGAAAAACTGAGCTATGCAAAGAGGGTAAAACAACAACCCAATTTCCCAACATGCTTAGAGCTGGAATGAATGGTTTGTTGCATTTGCCTTGCGAGGCAGGGGTTATATTTCTTGATAACAAGTCATCCGTGCTAGCATTTCACTGACGTGCGGTGACAAAAACTCCCACTATCCCCTTCCTACTCACACTGACCCTTGCCTATAGAACAATCTATCATCAGTCTAAAACAACCACAACTGGACAATATGAAAATAGAAACAATTCCCCGACCCAGATTCATGCACCATCTAACAGTTTTGAGTTTAGTTTGAAAGGCCCCCATGCTAATTCTTCTTGACGTATATTCAATGAAAACAGGTCAAAGACTACATTTAATTTTATGCTGAGATTCCAAAACTTATGATTTATTTTGTCTATTACCACTGCTCCCCTCCATCATATTTAATAAATCATCCCAAAACAAATGAGAAACATCTTAATTGTGCTTGAAAATACTTAGCTTGAGAATTTGCATAAATACTTACATAATAAGGGTCTTTGATGATGCGCTGCTTCTGAGGGTCATATGAACCAAGAAGCTCAATCTTTGCTGTGGGGTTTTTCACCAGCTTTGCTTTCCTGTTCAATTCACTGTGAAGACAAGAGAAATATATAACTCCAAGAGGGGGAAAAAAACCAAGAAGAAGAGAGTTGAAGGTTTTAACGTGACCTCAGCACCAGATTAAAAATCAACTCTTTTTTTAGACTGAGGAGAAGAAAAAATTTTTTAAGGTACTGAGATCTGAGGTAAACATTCATTATAAACCACATGCAAAGCTCACATATTAAAAATGCATTAAATAACAAATGGGGCGACAATCACTCAATAGTGACACTGACGCGACTAACTTCCTAAGGGTTGTATAAACTTGATTTGGGGAATTTCTGAAGAGTAAAAAAATTCAACTCAACTTTTTTAATCCTATCTTAAATTCTTTAAACCAAATTCAAACATACAGGAGATCAAACAATTAAAGAACACTTTGTAAGTTGACAACAATGAGATTGGTTCTGCTAAAAGAAAACAAAGCCCAGACTGAGTACCTTTTTGTCTCAGACGGGGCCTCATTTGCTCTCCCATCAGCTTAACATTTGTGGAGAAAAAACATAATGTGGGAGAGAAAGGGGAGAAAAACTGCCCAAAGAGCATCAACGAGGCATCCAAAGAACTTGGTAAGCTGCTTACAGATCAGATCTGCCATAGGCATGTGATCTCAAAATGATCCCTAAACGTTCAAAGTATCAAAAAATATCCCTCCCCCTGACCTTTGGAAAGAGCTTAAGAAAGGATATTGCTCATTAAAAGGAGGCATTAACCTACAAGTTAGTTATAGCACAATGTTACCACCGTTTTAATGTGCATGTGAAGAAATAGCACAGATTACAATTGAGACAGTTAGCAGGACAACCCAGTTTGACTCCTTTCAAGGAAAATATTTTTTTGATCCCAGGCAACCGTTAATAAGTAAGGTGGACTCTTAACACATGACACCAGCTTTTGCAGGGACTGCGCGTCCAACCGAGATCCACATTTACAAAAATAACAAACAGCTGTTATAGAATAAAACAACCGTACCTCAAATTGTTCTCATCCATGCAGAGAATGTACGCAAAGCTCATGAAATCTTCCTTGGTCACCTAGAAGTGGGGAAGAAATGAAGGACAAAACAAATATTACTTTTGGCTCTGTGAGGAAAAACACAGTACGGCCTGCGGAGCCTCTCTCTGGGCTTTTAGAAGAGAGGGTTTAATCTTATGCAGTAAAAAATCAATCATTTCTTATATTACAATAAAGACAGTTTGGTCACTGAAATACACATTTAGAGCTGTAATGCTTGAGAACTTCATGAAATCCGGCCATGTTTATTATACTACAAATGGTTAGAATTCTTTAAAGAGTAGCTAATCTATTTACATTTTTTAATTATCTTGCTACATAGAAATTTTATCTGTGATGGTGGAGTCCACCATTCCTGCACTGGAAGATTCACATGAAACAATGCATTTGGTTTAAACACAACCTTTGCTGATTTCCCATTAAACTCCACAGGACACCTCTAAGTTTCTGCTAATGCAAACATGCAATGATCATTTCCCGCAGTTGTTTTGCATTAAAAGCTTTCAGTCGGTGAAACACAGGGTGGCTAATTGTGAAGAAGCCACAGAAAAGGTTATGGATTTGTCACAAAGGTTCGCTCTGACAGCAACTGTTTGTCAAAACAAGTCAACCAAAACAAGAGAGAGTAGTTTTCAGTTTTTTTCAGCCTTCTGCCATTCTCAGTTTTTGCAAAGAAGTAATGAAACAAAATGGAGCCAAAGTTAGTTGTTACATGACAGGCTACATATCTCGTATTTCTTAGTGAGATAATGACCTTTACTTTGCTTTTCTGTTAAGTGGAAATTTGAACTGTGCGCAGCATGAATTTATTGTTGACATACTTCTTTGTTACAAGAATTTAAATCTGTTTGGCTAAACTATGACCAGAAGGACAGATATTTTGTTGCATTTCTGACAAAGGAGGTGCTTGAAGAGTTTTTGATGAAGTATTAAACCACATTTGCTGTTACCAAGATATCCACAGGTTTTGCCAAATCAACCAGGGCCAAAATCTTAAAGAAAACAACCTCAACATGATTCTGAACTTACAGAAAGCAAAGTGTAATGAGAGGGACCTAATGTTATGTTTTTACTGCATGGTACGATTTGTTCGTCTGAGCTGTGCGAGCTGAGTCAATTCCACACAATGGAGAGAAAACACTGCGGAGTACTGATTGGTCAGAGCATTTACACCATAATTGTCACTTGTGACACAGGAATCTATAAGGGCTGTCAAATCTTCTGCACTCTATTATAGGATTTCCCAAACTTTCCTGTGTTTCTTTGGGTGTACTGTGTTTTCTGAAACAAATTCTGTCTTCTTACTGTGACAAAGTAGTATCAAGACATTTTCACGCAGTGTTGCTATGATGACCAGCAAAAAAAAATTTCCTAAGTTGAAAGTTGAAGTTGAATACCTGCAGTGGAAAACGTAATTAAGAAGGGTACCTGGTACCAAAGGTGAGTCAAGTGGAGCTATGCTGTACCATGCAGTGGAAACATGACATAAGCTGCACATCTGTAGGCATGTGGAGGGGTGTTGTGCAAAATATTCCCCCGTGCATGGTGATGATTTAACGGAACAAGCAGCTGTAAAAAAACAGGCAGCACCCTGAATAGTTAAGGGTTTACGAAAGTAAATTTAGAGGAATGCAAAGGAGGCAAGGGCAGCAGGTTACTAATGAAAAAGACACATGAACAAAAGAACAAGAAATGAATAAAACTTCTCCGGTGCTCCAGATGTTGAGAACATACATACGTTATCACAGAAACAGCTGTGGCCGTTCATGTGACAGCAGAGGAATAAACAGATGTTTATTGTGACAGTTTTGAACCTATGTTTGTATTCCCAGAGTGTCGGGTTAACTATGAGGGTCAAATCACTTTATTTTCCATTTAAACACTCCCACACCCTTTCTCTCACACAGGGTGATAATAGGTGGCGACGATGATCACAGCAGCTGTTGCTCTCTCTGTTCTTGTCTACCTCTCACTCTCACACTCTAAGTGAAACCGTGGTTATGCCCTGTCAAAGAGGGCTCATGCAGAGCACTCTCGCAGGCCTGACAGTGACCCTTGTTTGATATCTGAAATATCTGGCTGAGAGTACACAGGGAGGCTGTTACTGTAAATGAGGAATGAGCAGGGAGACACACATACCATAGTTAAAGATCAGCAAGTTCAAAAGATAATAAGACCCTGATAAGATGTGAGGAGATATCATAAAACTGTTTGAAAATAATCGATAGCACCCATTTTTCATAGCATGTCACAGTATGACAAGTCTGGTGTAAATAATAAACAATAAATAACATATAATAAATAATAAAAATAAAAGTGGTGCAATTCCATTTAGCTGGCTGTCATAACTTACTGGGACCCTTCACTTCCAAAACAGAGCCTTAATAAATGTTATTAGTGACATCTTTGCATTTCCTACTCTGATAAGTTAAAATGACAGCCATGAAAAAGGCCCATTTACATTTAAAAAGTTAAATATTTAGAATTAAAACTGTGCTTTTTATATATTTGAAACTCTTTACTTCAATATAACATGCAATGTTTCCACATTAAAATGTCTTAAAACTACGATATCTTTGTCATATATTTTGTTGAGTTGCTATCTTAATTACCCTAAATGTTTCAGACAATATTCAAACCCAAAGAAATTAGTTTTTTTACATGGTAAGAGTGTATTTCATTTGGCTGCCTGTCGCTAACAGCTAGGGTAACACTAATCAGATATTGTGGAAGGAGGTTGGTAAATGTGTCTAAATGTGATGTGAATAAAACTAAAGCATTACATATTCTGTGAGCATCTCTGCTTGATTAAGTCAAACAGATTTTCATCTGCAATGGTGGCTGTTTGACACTATAAACAACTTCCATGATCCCATGCTTCTTCAGGTCATCAAACTACATCTTTTTTTTCATAATGGCAGATATCACATAGTGTGTGTATAGGTCCCCATTTATGCTTTTATGTCTTCATTGAAGAAGATAGAATTGTGGACAAATAACTTAAGTTAGTTAACATTTATAAATTTCCTTATATATGCATATAACTACATATGGTCTGTCAATGAAATGGTTTTATTCAACTTAAACATGCTTAATAATATGATCTTAGTAAAACAGTACCAATTATTTGAATACTTGTCCATTGTGGACTTTTTTAATATAAAATGATAAGTAATATAATACAATGGAAAATATAATACAATGGAAGTGTAAACTAAATATTAAAAGTGTTAAAATTCAAAACTCTACATAATATTTAATCCTTTGAGACAAGCAACAGCCAATTCAACTACAGAACAACCCCTTTGCTGTCTCTGGATTGTTTCTCAGTCATTCATTTCATTCATTAATATATTTGAAAGGTACAGTATACAGCTCAAACATAAATGTCCCAATTTGATGCATTGTAGCAAATTATACCTTAAAGCTGATTGACATCTGTAGTCCCCTGGCAGGTCAGAGCAAAGAACCAGCTCAATAGCAAATAGTACAGAGTAAAACATACCAAGCAGTGCAGAAAGACCCCATGAGACAAACTGTACAAAAATACACAACAAAGCACATTGCAAACATATGCCTGTCAAATGAAAGTCTGGGAGATAAAATTTCAAAATCAGTCAGTGCTTAGCTGAGCAGCTTTCAGGCAGTTTGTTTCATTGATTTGTGGCTGTTAGCTTAAAACATTTGCAACCACTTTATCTAAATATTGACTCAATGATAACATATTGATGAGTATGACATAAAAATCTCTGCTCTCCTAAATCTAATGTCTGGATGGCATTTTCTGATAAGATATGAAATATTCCACATACTTTATTACAGATCACTTTGCTGAATGTTTGCTCAACTACAGAAACATGCTTGTTAAAGTGGGGACACTGTGGTCTCCAAAGCATCTACTGCTCGACCAGTCCGCTAGGATACCGCCAGCGCCAGAGGTTCAGCACAGTTCAACAAGTAAAAAGAGAAAAAAAATAATAATATGGGGGAGAGGGAGGAAAAACAGAGGGTGGGAGCAAAAGTCAGTGATAGAAAGGAAAAGGGTGAGAAAGGAAAAGAGGAAAAGAGGAAAGAGCAAAAGCTTGTCAAAGCTCATTGTAAGGATTTGGCTGGGTTTAAGCCAAGGAGTGAGCCTCCCCATCCCCGCTTTGAGGAGATTAGATGAGGATCTGACTAAATGGTTTGCAGAGAGACAAACCAACAAGACAGCAGATCTCAAGCACATGGTGAAACCCCTGGAGTTCTCTCAGGGTAACATAAAAAGAGTATTTTGAGGGCACTGGGGAGTGGGAGTTGCACTGAGGATAAGCCAACACAGCATAAGACCCAAAGGCCCTACATGGACAAACATCTTGGTGTAATTATAAGCATGTCTCTGGATTTGAAACACATGCTGCAAGGTGATACAATGATTGCTATATTGGCTCTATCTATATTTCAAACACATAACGGGTAACGTCAGTTTGCACAGCGGTACAGACATAGGCCTGGCCAACAAATTCTTTGGACTTTCATAGACGATGAAACACACACAAAGAATATTTGCAATATAGTAACAGTAGTAAAAATAGTTTTAAAATCACCTACTACCTATTACTAATTATTTATTACTAAAGATACTTCTAATAAAGTTCCTAAAATAGTTAAATATGAATAAAAAGTACACTTAACTGTCACAAGAGGTCACTATATCTGAGGTTTGAGCTAAAACCTGCAGTACACCGTTTAACTAAAAGAAGAGTGAAGTATACCTGTCTTTAAAGAGACATTACTACTGTTCATATCAATTCACCACATATGGCATGATAAAGCCACATTGCATTTAAATGTATATGTTGTGTAAGAACATTTTAAATGTGAATTCTGAATTAAAGAGCAAGTTATGCATCAGATATTCAGAATAATATTGAAGGTGAAAACTGTTCCATTATAGGATGTTAAGATATATACAATTGCAATTATTTATGTTAGACCAGTGACTTGAAACCATGGGGTCAAGGACCCCCAGTTAGTTGCACAATAAACATAAAATGTCATGATAAAATAAAAAAGTAAAAAAGAAGAAAACACTTTTAAAGGTATGCAAAATTTCCTTTGATTGTAGAAAAAATAAAATTTTTAACTCAATATTAAAAAAACAAAACAACAATGTCAGTCTTTGGCTGAACTGGCAGCCACACACAGACATATGCAACATGTAAAAAGAGCTCACAACAAGGCCCCATTTTGAGGGGTGGTTATATGCCAAAAAGGTTAGAATCCACTGTTTTAAATCCATACCACTTGATATTTGTCCAAAGGTACAAAAAGCCCATCTATGGCCAAGTAATTTTTTTCTTGCTGTTCTCAAGTACTTAAAAAAGAAATTAACTGAAATTAAATGCCAAAAAAAGTGTACAGTCATTTTAATACCATATCAGTTGATTCAGGTCTTGGCACAGGGTTCATTAAAACCTTTTTCTGGTTAAGAGTTTGGAATTCATTTTTAATTTGTTCAACCGGAGTGTAGTTGATCTATAATTAACCTTATTTTCTATTCAACCATTTACAAAGGAGGACAAGATCAGTGAACACATTTAAATCACTTTTACACGCATTTGTATTTCCTGGCATTCCTCTGAATCAACAGTGTCGGCCAAACCTCAAATCAAGTTCAGCTGCAGTTCAGATGAACGTGCTCTGTCTGACAGAGCAAACACATGGAACTTCACATACAGCTGTAGCAATTTATTTGAAGGCCAAATTACAGGAAAAAGCTACAGTGAGCTTGTCATATGCTAAGTGAAAGAGGAAAAGCAACACCTGGCTGTGTAATGGGGCTGGGCTGTAATGAACGAAAATCACTTCAATGTATTTTAAGGTTGAATGGCAACATATGATACATATGTTGGTATGGTATATGTTACAAGAAGTTGGATAAGGTTCCGATCTTATTTTAATATGCCATAGAAGGGCTAGGTGATTTGGAAAAAATCAAAAATTACAACATCTTTGACCAAATACCTCAATATCTGTACTGCCAGGATGACTATTGGTGCTTTTGCAAAATATGCATATAATGAGATTTTTTGATAAATAATCATTAGTAATACAGATATAATAACTCAGTAGATAAAAGCATGTACTACAATAGATGGAATAGTCTGGTTCAGAAGTTCTGAAAATTACTTGAGCTGACAGTAATGCAACTTTAAAATCAGTAAAAGACAATACTTAAGCTAGGAAGATATCTAGTTTCACATAACAACATTAATATAATATGAATATACATTTCCTAGCCCTGGTGTGTGGTAGGTATCATCTTACGATCATCATCTCAAGCACACCAACATCAGCCACCGGACATCTGATTGTACCTGTTGGGCCCTGTGGCTGGTCTCAATGCCATGCTTCCTTAGGCAGGCCAGACCGCGATCGTCCGGTGAGCTGCCTACATTCCAGTCGGATGTTGCACCACTGTCTATGACCCACTGCAACAACAGAGAACAAAAAGGGGGTGCTAACTACCGCTAAGAAAGGTGTAGAGGAGGGTGGTCGTACCTGCCTGGCCACATGCCTCATGGGCACATCATGCTTCGTCATGCAGGCTTGACCGCGGTGGTCTGGAGAGCTTCCTATCTCATAGGTGGATGTGGCAGCACTGTCTATCCTCCACTAGACAGAGCAGAGCACGGGGAACAACAACATAGCAAAAATGATTCATCCTCTCACTTACAGGCATGTGGTAAATGGTGCAGCATTTAAAGGACGTTGTATCATGAGGACAGGATTATAAGTGAGGCTAAATAGCCATAATTAAGGACAAATGTTATGAAACACATCCTGCCCTCATTCATAACATTAAGGGCTGCAGTCGGGTAATTCTTATGTATAGTTAGGCCTATGACCTATTTCTCTCCAGTCTTTTACCCCAGTTTAAACATCTTATATTAATGTTTTTCTTTCTTCCACTTTTACCACAGTGTCCCATTACAAGCCAGTATTTCATGAATGAATATTTCCATACTGTTAACAGCTATTTGCTGTATTAAGACATTGTTAAACTTTTTGTATGACTATCACGTAGCTTCATTTGTATACGTTTTTTTTTAAATCTGCCACCAATTCCTGCTGACATCAATAAATAAAAACTGGTATGGTCATGGAATGTTTTAGTGTGCTCTGTAATTTATTGCTACTGCTAATTTGACAACTGGTTATGACAAACTTAGGAAAAGGAAAGTTGTCTTTGTAATTATAAAAAGTGCTTATTCTCACATTAGCTTAAATTTGTCAGTAGATGAAATATTAAGGAAAAACAGTAGCAATGCAATGAAAATACTCTGGTCAATTCAATGATACAATGATAAATTACCTTATCAACAACTCCAGCATCTGTTGCCATCTTCCTGAAGACGGCTTCAGCAATAGGAGATCTGCAAATATTCCCTGTTCACACCCACAACCAACAAATAAAGAGTTTATAAACTGTTGGACAAGAAACTGTAACACTGAAGGTATTTACGACTGTACTACTACTATACGACTAGTTTAGAAGCACAGTTTATATGCACATCTGACAACACAATAGCATGATCCATGGCCAAGGCACATCCCATTTGTAAAATGACAATATTTTTAATTTTTTGACCCTCAGAGGAAATTCACTCACAAATAACCACAGCATATGTCAAGTAAAGTCAAACAGCAATTTAAAAGAAACAGTTGCCAAAGGAAAACAGTGGCAACAAGAAATTCTACTACAATACCATCTGTATGAAAAATGTTGCTGCTTGACATAAGGCTGCTAAAAATGACACAAGGCACAACTGTAGCAATGTTAGCTATTGTAAGGTATTATTTCCAAATTATAGGCAGACTTTCATGGAGCGTTTTTTTTTTCTGTGTTCTGTAAATGCTTGCTAGGGTAGCATGTCTACTTCATAATGCAGCAGTTTTTCTCAGTCTTACAAAAGACACTGGCAAAACCTTTTAAATATACTGTTTAGAATTGCTAGCTGAGCAATGTGCACAGGGCACTTACTTTTTCATATTTAATTCATGCGCATTAATAAAAGCATTTCCTCTATTTATTTTTTTCCTCTAAACAACTGCAAAACTGAATTTAAAGGGGAAATAATTCATCAATATACACAGTGATATCATACAGTGTATTTTAAATATTCAAATAAGTGTTATTTTATTAATATCACCCAATCCTACTGAAAAATCTCACGCATTATTGTTTGAGATTGTTGCCTCTCACAAGCTGACGTCTTTCACCAACTCACTGTCTTTTTTTTAAGTTACACGTCTCACTGAAGTATAACATTTGAACTCGTTCCACTGCGTTTAATACATCTTCTGAAACATAGTATAGAGACAGCATCAGCAAAATCTCAAACCACTTTTTTAACTATGAAAAGATAGCTATCACGATGGACTCTGACCCGGAGATGACAGACAACATGTACAGGATGCTGTCAAAATAACCTCCTTCCTGATGTTTATCAGGAAAACGTGACTCAGGCTTTTTAAAAAGTTATGTTTCCCATCAGCTCATCACCTCTAAGTCAGAAAAAAACCAAGCATACCAGCAAAAAAAAGTGGTTTGAGTAAAAAGATTATATGTCAGTTCACAGCATTGCCCTTAATTCATTCATTTAGCGACCTAACTTGCTAACATATTTCAGCTAATAGCCTACTTAAACCTAATAACACCTAAATAAACTACGAAAGTGCTATAAATAGTTATATGAGTAGTAAATTATATCTGTTTTTAAATGGCCACTTTCTCTGGGGATTAAATTGGCTTTTTTAGAGTAAATAATGTTTCTTACCCAAACAAACGAACAAAACCGACTTCGTATTAGTGGCCGCCATGTTGCTTTAAAGGGCCCCGTATGACGCAAGAGGTGGTGGCCAACTATCGCCTGCGCAGGAAGTTTGAACAGTTTTTATAAACTTTCAAATAAATAATGCGGATTAATTAGATATTATGAAAAGGCTACAATATCATGTATCATGGACATAATATTAAGTGCTAAAATAATTTCTTTAAGTTAGATAAAGCCTTTAAGATAAGTGCATAACCTGAAATATTTTATCATCATTAAAACTTATATTGTTTAATAATGTGCTACTTTTCTTTTACAATTTGCACAGGTGAAAAGTAACTAAGCACATTCACTTAAGAACTCCTTTACCTAAACAAAGGCCTACATCTCACTCTAATGCCATGTGATATGAGTTCAAACAAACTAGGTTAAAAAATTAACCCTGGTTAATCAACAGCACTTGGGTTTCACTCAGAGGCCAGTGAAGGTAATAAAGCCATTTTAAAGAAGAGCGATGCTTTAAGGATGCTGACATGCTGTAATGAGAGAAAGTCCCTCCTCTAGTTAACATTTTTGAAGTCTGCCTTCCAGTCAAGACTGTAAAATAGTCTTCACTTCTAGTTACAAAAAGTGCAGACTGTTTTACTTCGAGTTCTGTTGCCCATGGCTCCCATTTGACTAAATATTTTCTACAGAAAGTCTTATCTCAGCTCCAGCTCTTCTTCATGGCTTGGGAATTCTTAAAATATGCATTTTTGAAATTCTCTTCTCATTCAATGAGATGATGGTTTTTGCAGGTGCCTGCACTGCACCGCTACATAATGTTTATTTACTGACACTGATAAAAATGGAAATATTTCACAGTGATATCCTGAATTATGAGCAGTCTCAAAGCTAATGACCTTTCCACCTGCACCTTCAACAACATAATGGATTGGTCAACAGCCCCAAACATCTGGATGTGTGAAAGAAAGATGTGGAAGATCATGTGAAAGAATAGTGCAGCTCTATTTTAATAGCATTCATTTATGTAATTAACCTGTTAATTTATTTATTTGCTGCTTTCTTCAAGTCATCTTAGATGGAAATCTCACATTGGTACATTTTTTTATCCAATAAATAAAACATTCATTTTTTTCTTGAAAAGAAAAGTACAATATCTCTGATGATTAGAAACAAATGGAAATCTGACACACAAACTGGTTACATTCACTATTATTTTATCTCTGAATATGTCATTTTGGACTTTAAGGCACTGTTAGTTAATGATGGAGTTGAAGCGGAGAAAAATAACCCTTTTTAATTTTGCTAAAGCAGTTCTCAGATCTCTCTAGGATATTAGAGACACAATCTGGATACAGATGTTCTGATAATAAGTGTAAATCACTGTCACACTCAAAGAAATCCAAACTTTGAATGATGTCAGAGCACAGCATTGACAAATCAGGGTTTTGACTTCTTTGATAAAAACAAAATGTTCTCTATATATAGATGTCTGGAGCATCCCTCATATTGAGCAATGTTAATGTGATTTATAGTATGAAACAAGCAGGTCACAAGAAAATCCTAGACCAAGACATTTATATAACAGATTATCGGGTGTTGTACAACATTCTTTTTGAGCTGTGATTTAAGCTTTGACTCACGTTTATGGAAAAATCCTAATTCCCAACAGAGATAGAGGCTCAATGGGTTTTGTGAGATCTTGATAAAGATTAAAATTACCTACAGGGTCAAAGCTCTCAGTTGATTGACACTGCAACTCTGCTGAAGTGTGTATTGCCTTCATGTAGCTGCTCTTAACCCTTTCCACCCACTGCAATGATAACCAGTTAGGGTGCCTGTAATTCATAGCCATACTCAGAGCCATAGATTCTAACTGGAACAAACCTTGTTCAGATGAAGGTCTCAATGAGAGAAACAGACCAGAGTAACATAAGCAGGTGATTCAATAAACCTGTTTTATCAAGAATGATTTCCCTGTGGAATACAGATTTTTTTTTTTTTATCTGATCATGTATACGGATAACCAGGTTTTTGTCACTTTACAGAAGTAAGAAAGCAGTTTCTCTTATCGAATATATTTCTTTATTACAGCTTATCTTGTAAAATGGGAGTTTTGGGGCTTAAACCTGGATAAACTAATGTCTTTGGCCCCCTAGGGGCAGTGCAAAAAGATGTTACCCTAGCACAGCTTATTTAAATGTTAGATGTTGAACCTAATGGCACGTTAATAAGATACAGAACAACATTTAGCATTAATTTAATTCATGTTTTTGTCCATTCAGAATTTATATTCAGTATTCAAGTTCTTTTTGGCTCTGTTTGGATCTCCACTAATTTCTGAGATATATATTTGGCTCTTAAAATGTCATTCTGTTGTGTTCATCAGCTATTCTCCTCACTGTATTAAATACAAAGAAGAGTCTGTTACTGTCCTCAGATGAACATGTAAAAATTAAGTAAAGGAAATTTGATTTACAATGAAAAACACTTCACAATTAATTCTCCAAACACAATTGTTTTCAGAAATACAGTAAGATGTGCTTGTGATACATAGACATCAACTAATAAGTGGGAGGTGACCTTATATTCCTTGTAATTAGCACTGCATGCATAATTGCCACTTACCTGTTACTTTACATAACACTCAAACAATAAATGCAAGCGAAAGATGCCTGCAGCAATCAGATCTTATAATTTGCAAGTCGATTTTAATTGAGTCAGCCAGTTTCATTCACGTCTCAGGGATGAATGGCAATTATTGTGAATGACTCAATAAAAACACAATTAGCAGATGATGCCGCATCACATTAAAGTGCAGAATATGTTTGTCCAACTACCAGCATAAGTTAAGAATTAAATAAAATTGAAGGAGCTCAGGGGAAAAGTGACTAATGGTGTCAGAGCTCATGTTTACTGTGCTCCTCCTTTATACCTCCCTGAATCTGCTTGCTTTCTCTTTTTTTCCAATTAAGCAGAAACAGGGTTCACCAATCAGTCAGACAACATGCTAAATGAATGTAAATACTGCCAGTGTTGTTAGTCTCATCTCAAGAATCTTAATTAATTTGACAAAGGAGTCTTTGAAGTCATGTTTCCTCTTCTAACCTTAAGTAAAAAGGCAGAAAGAGAGTTTGTGTGTGTCTGTGTACATGCGTGCGTGTGTGCGTGCGTGTGTGCATGTGTGCATGCATGCGTGCATGCGTGCATTTGTGTGTGTGTGTGTATGTGCAAGTGAGAGAGAGAGGGAGGGAGAGTGTGTGTATTATAATGTTTAACAGATGTATTACAAACCTTCATTGTTCATTAAAACCTCAATATGTTTTATTTGGATATAAAATTAATGGCAAAGCAATTGGTTATTATTGTTTAACATGAAACCACTTATTTACAAAATGATCATTTTAAGACTTTCATTTTATGATGCCCATTCTTGTGAACTATACATGCTACTTGGTCGCAGGGATGTTGGCTAAGGTTGTTCAGTAAAACATCTCAACATCCACTTCATGGATTGACATGAAGTTCAATACAGTCATGCACATTCCTCTAATGATGTAGTGCAACATCTTTGGTGATATCTCTGCTGTTTGACAAGTAAAATTGTCAGGTCAGAATGATTAAAACCCTGCAAAACTAATGACTTTCCCATGGGCCTCTGATGTAGTTGGTGTTTAGCGCTTATTGACAATGTTAGAATGCTGGACATAGCAAACATTATAGCTGTTAAACATCAGCATTCAAGCATTGCCACCGTAAGTATATGTTAGCATTTAGCTTTGCTTTAGTACAGACTCACAATGCCACCACATTTGCTTAAGTCTTGTTTGGACAAGAATTAGTTGTGCAGTATTTCACACATCAGTTTTCACAACTTAACCAGAATTTTTTTTATTTAATCAATATTTTTTTGTTTAGGAAAAAATGTGATTGTGACGGCAACAACATGCATGTCCATCTAATTCAAATACTCATTAGATTCAAGTAATAATATAAACATTCATTGGCATTTTCTATCTTAATTCTTGTAACTTTGCATAACTCTCTCTTGGTCAGGTCTCCCACATAAAAGAGATTTTCATATCAAAGAACTTTCTGATTACTTAAAGTTTAAATTGAAAGCTATGAAAACATTCTACAAGGATTCAGCAATCATATTGACACTTTGGCATACCTCTGTTTTTACAGGACTTTAAAACCTGAGAATGTATCTTAAGAAAATCATTGTTCATTTTTAAAAAGGTCAAAAAAGGATAAACTTGGGGAAAAAAACTTTGTAGCACTCCCAAGTGAACTGTTTATTCTGATTTTAGGGAAACCCATGAAAAGAATTACACAGAATAAATGCAATCAACATGAAAAACAGATGTGCTAAAATGATAAATTATGACTCAAAATTTGAGTTAAAGCTTTTGGAGTAGACATGATTGATTTGAAAGGAAAACATACAAAGGCCGTAAGGGCCTTGTTTTCTTTTTTAACAAGCACATAAAAATTATGTCTTATTCTTGATGCTGGATAAATGCAATGAACATGAGGTGTTTGCTCTTAAAGGAAAGGAAATACGTGAGGACTTGTGGACAGTTTTGCGGGGTAATTAAGCCAAGTGAAAGACTTTAATAACTGTCGCATTTTAGTGTTGCCCTCCACCTTTTGAGCATGCTGACCTGGTGACTCTGTAAGCTATTTAACAAGTCAAAGGAACTTTTATTTGTGTTGTTTTTGGCGGCCCCCTTTGGACAAAAGTGGAGGTGTTTGCCACAAATACTGCATTTCCCATGAGCACTACATCTCTTGTCATAAAGTTCTTGATCTGGTTAGCACATGGATTTGTTTTGGAAGTGCTTAATAGAAAGATCTAGGTATTTTTAATGCTATTTTTTCTTTTATAAAAACACAACTGATTGCAGGAAGTAGCAATGTATCGATTTAGGGCTATGTAAGACCGTCATATGACAAAGGTCAAAGAAAATCAACTATTATGGTATTAAATACCCATCTAAGAGAAAGAATTCAGGGTTTTGTTTTGAATGGCTTTAAATCCATCCTTTCAATCCATCTGTTGATTTATTGAACAAGATTGATTCATATCGGCTGTCGCTTTCAACCTTTTTATTTCTTCTGTAAATTCTTTTCTTTAACTTTTTTTTCTCTACTGATCCTGCGGCCATATGTATCAGCCATATGCCAAAAATTTAATATCAAATCTAAAATTCTTTAAAGAAAAATCTCCACCTGCTTCCTTTTATCTTACCAATGTTCTACTTATTGCAAAACTTTGCATGGATAAATGTAAATTTAAGCTCTTTTGGTCTGCATGCCGTAAATCGTTTCTGTCTGATTTCGCAGGGAAACTGGCCCAAGAACATGCATTAAGTATAACTATGAAGAAAGAGCCAATCATCTCACTGATGCTCTCTTTGCCAGACATAAGAATTAAAATGAGACCGTTTCAAAACCAGTTAAAATGCCTTGTAGCTGTTTTAAGTTGCAGTTTATAACAGATGTTTTAGATTAGAGTTCAGTGAATGTTCCCAATTACATTAGAAGACAAAAATCTGTTGTTACCTCCCAATTTTGGTGTTGGCTTGTGGATTTGTTTTGTGTTGAGCCTCTTAATTTGGCTGAAAAGACCCAAAACCCGAAAGTGAAGTAGTGGGATCAAGAATAAAAACAAGCCTGCTTCAACAATTGAACGGGTAAATGATCTGGATTGATTTAAAAAGACTTAGTAAGATTTCAAAAGACTGACCAGCTGTTCCTGCTTTGATTAATTGTTCTGCCATGTTAAAATATTTCGTATTAATGATCATATCTAAGAGAGGGCATGACAGCTCCCAAAAAGTGAAGCCAAAACATCTGAGTGGTCCATTGGTGGTTGGCCACAGTGTGAGTCAAAAATCCTGCACCCACCATTTGATCAGATAGGACATGGGCCAAACCAAAGAATCAGAATGCATGTCAAAAAGTATTTTCCTGGAAAATGGTTTATATCATTTAAGACAGTTCTTATCACACTTGTGTTTGGTCTTTAATTTGTTACTTGATGGTATGAAGAAGTGGTAAAAATCTAAAAAGTAACACAAACTTAGAGTGGTAGTGAAATGCTGAAAACTAGATGTAGACATAAAGATGTAAAGTGTTACATACCCTGACATTGTATGTTTTAACTCCCCAGCCTCAACAAAAGATCAAAACTCTTTTTGTGATGAAAAGTGGGTGTAACACTATGATTTACATATATCGGAATCAGTATTTTACTAGTAATTTTAACAACTGAATAAAAACTGTATTTTTTTTTTGTGCAAAAATGAAGGAAGCCCAGTATGGTCAGACCACCATGGATTTAATTAGAAGAAGTACCATTAAAAACATTACAGTACATCAAGGCCTAACTAAATTGTAATTTTTTTTATTTTATGGTTTCAGTACATTGAAACACATGTATAGTAACAGGCTCACATGGAACTATTATGATTGGAAAAGTACACTGAGTGAGTTAGATTATGCTTTATACATCATAAAACTATTTTTTCTTTTAATATGTTATTTATTGCAGCATTATATCATTATATCCAGCATGTAGGCATGTTGGAATATATCAGGATTTTTGTCTGGTTTATGCTGTTGCTTTGATCCAATATTAGCATTGCTGGATTTAACATATATCAATTTTTTTGTGGTGGCACATCACAATACTGACACTGCCTGCCACAGTGATTTTCTTTTTTTGGAGCTGCACATTTTGAAAATCTTATTCTCACACAAACAGAAGTTTGTCCGAAAGTAACAGCGATGGATATAAAGCTGAAAACCCGATGTTTGAGCTGACCGGTGGGTGTCTCATAGCTTTAGCCTGTTCAGCCCTTTTTATCCCAGTTTGGGAAAATTTATTTCCAACTCACCTTTTTTTGTCTTTTCTTTCAGTGCAAAACATAGCACACACAAGTTTAACAGGCAGACGATGAGACACTGCCTCCATGTTTGTTTTTAACAAGTAAAAATGAATATGAATATGTCCTAAAATATCCACTCTGAAATGATTTCTTTTGTTATGTCAGTCACTTAAGATGTGAAAATCCAGTTGTGTTAACCAGATCACGGCTATTATGTTGCGCAGCCACACAAACACTATCTCTCACACACACTCACACATACAACTACCCAATGCCACCTAGCCAGCGTGAGAGTGTCATTCTGTGGGAAAGACTTCATTGCTACATCATGACCTTTGAATGGGACATGCTCATTGTTCATAACATAAAAGACTGCTCGCTCCTGCACTGTCAAATTAGTGGTCTGGGGGATTATCTTTTAAGCCTTTAACTATAGGATGCAAGAAAACCTCAAAATAATGTGGTGATAATCTAATCACCCCAAATAAACCTTAACCTTATCCCTGCTCATTTTCAAAGGATCACTGGACCCAAACATTAAGACACATTTCCTTGGAAAAACAGAAAACTGAAATCTTAAGGCAATAATCAATCAAACCTCTTTCCTCGTCGATTTTTTAGAATTGCACAATACTGTTTTGATCGCTAAGCCAGATAAAATTGTGACTACAGTCCCATTGGAAGACATCACACACCAAGTGATTTAAGGATGAATGGACTGAAGTAAACATTTATTGCAAAACATTTATACCGTAAGGAGCGCCAAGCCTTTTTGGATGAGTCAGTGCTGCTGGTAAATGATCAAGGATAGCAAGGTTGCTTTGTTAAGATATAAACCTTCGATTTTCTAAGGCGATACAGTAGGATTTTGTCCTTTATTGAGCAACAAGGATTAAGGCCACATTTCCACAAGGACAAGAGAAAAAAAAACTCTGCAGCAGTCTCAGCTTTCACTGCTCACACTTGTGATGGTATCAGGTGTACTTTGAACAAGCTTGTGTTTGGCTAAACCTTACATTGCGTAGAATGGGTGGGGTAATGTGTTTGAACAGACAAGGTGAAGTCTCCAGTGGTGATACGTGCTCAGGCAAGGAACAGACTTGAATGGAATCTTTTACTTCTAACACTGAAGAGATCGCACGCTAAAGGATTACCCTCTCTTTGAAAACAACTGATTTGAATCATCATTTGAAACCACAATGGAGGTAACCAGTGATACCACAAAAATCCTCGAAAAGGGTCCTGAATATCTTCGGAAGCAAATGGAACTGGAGAGTGAGACAAAAGGACGCATGAGTGCTGTGGAGAGGCTCGCTGCAAGCAAACTGAAATACGTCAAAAGCCAGCAGGTGGTTAACTCAACTCAGGAGCCACTTATCAGCCTCGGCTCAGCCTCTGTGAGCAGCACTGGGTCTTCAAACCGCAGCTCAAACCGCAGTGGAAAGCTTGTCATGGGAAGTAACTCACCAGAAGCTACACATGGTGTACAAAACTCTTCACCAGGGCAGGTACGACGGTCCAGCTCCAAAAAAAGACCAGACTCCCTTCTGCTTTACAGACAGAAGTGTGAGCTACTGAGAGGGTCAGCAAATGACCGCAAACACCATATAACTCGTAAACTGCTGCTCAGCTCTGTGCAGAAAAATGTTCCGTTACCTGAGGTGGCAGATAAGGAATGTGAGGCTGAGGGCAACAAGGAGAAAATCGCCACACCTGAGGGAATGGCAAAGGAATGCAGCTCCCATGAAGCTGCCCCTCAGTCAGAGAAGAGGAGGGTTGAAGTAGCAGAAAAACAAAGCACAGGTAACAGTGCTGTCGGAACAAAGGTGACAGGTGGTGGTGGTGTGAATAAATCTGCAGGTCTCTTGACTGTTCCTGAGTGTGAAAGGAGGTCCGGCAAAGGGGTCAGTCGTTCTCACTCTGACATCAGCTCCAGGTACTCCAAAAACTTTGCTGACTTTGATGCTTTTTTCAAGTACTGCGGGCTGGGCGGTGAGGTCATTGAGTCTCTGGGGAAGGAGAACTTTTCGGCACGCTCAGATGAAATTGCAATAAATATCCGGAGTGTCAGCATCTCTACGTCAGACGGTGGCTTCTCCAGGAAAAGTGGTGACAGCGAAGGGCTGCTGGAGGATGAGTTACATGAAAAAGTACGTCAGGGGACGTCGGTCATTGAGCGCAATGCAAGAATTATAAAATGGCTGTACAGCTGCAAAAATGCCACAGAGACTGGAAAAAGATTAAGAGACCTTAACTGAGATAACTCATTATATCAACAGAGATAACATACTTTCATAAGACTGTTGTATAGATGATGTATTTTGTCAGTGCTTTATTATTGTTACCTTTGGTTTAAACATCCTATATGTCTGCTGATTTCAGCACACCTCTGCTGGAAAAAGCATGTCTGTTTCTGTCTAAACTTGCATATAGAGCTGTTTTCTGTTACGTTGTGGGACCCTGAGAGCCCTGAATTAAACACAGAAACACAAAGCTGTTGTTTTCTAAGCTATTTTATCTTAAAAATTGTGAATTTACAAGCAGCTTTTTAGCAAAAAAGAGCCACCAGGCAAATGTACAAAAACACAAATATGTGTCGTTGATCTAAAACTAATTAATTTCACTCTAAATTCAATTAATAGTAATTTTTGATTTATTTATTACTTAATATTTTTGCTCTATTAACTCAGAACTACTTAAAATATAACCCTCATACTGTAAATTTATGGATTTTTTAATGGTTAATGCTTCACTTGTTATAATAAATAAGCTTGCCTGAAGTGCTACCTCATCATTGTGGATAAGAGAGCAGACTTCTCCTTTGCACAGTGATTATTTGTTCACAGCTCATTCATTTGACTGAATTGTGAATCCATGTGCAGATGTTGATTTAAAACTTACAAAAAGGTGAGACTCATCTTAATGTGCTTTGTTCAAGAGAAATCACTGCCAGACTAACCAAGTCCTCTTTTGTACTGGACAAACACGCACCAAAAGTCTTTGACATATGGACTTTGTCTTCAGTGGGATACAATCAGATTTATTTCTGGGTCAAATGACTCTCCACATATTTCATCCATCTCCATATCTGCAGCCCTTTAACATCATTATGTTGATGTGGAGGACTTTTATATGAGAATCTATATTTTTGGAGAATTTCTTTGTTTTTTTTTGTAAAATACTTGCACTATGAACCAGGGATGTAATTTTAAACAGTTTGAATGTGTTTGGGGGTTTTTTAAAGTTATATTTAACATCAACCAGACCAAAAGAAAATTGTGGGATGTTCTTACTTCCAACGAAGGAAACAGTCGGTCCCTTAGTTCTGTGTTCTGTGTGAGAGGAATGTACCTAATGATCTGATAGGCTTAAGTCCAGTGACCCATTTTAACTGTATCTCTGCTTTCCTCCTAAATCCTTGTCTGCTTCATGTATTCACTACTTTCTCTTTCTGTGTTTTAGCCCACTTTCTGTGCAGTAGCACAAGTGGGAAATAAAAAAAAAAAAGAGAGCGACTATTTCATGTGATAAACAGAAATACAGTAGCACCCACTTGGTTTCACCTCCACACTTGCAGAAATAAAACAATGGTTAAATACAGTACATGTGAGCAGATAAACATCATTCCACTGCACTCATGTTGCAGAGACTCCTTTCACATCCGGGCAGGTCATGTCTTGCCCTCTTCACTTGTTTGTGGCTAGAACTTAAAGTTACTTCTTAATTCAAATGAAAATTTTCCCTTACAACTGATATAACTGACTTATAACTAACAGCAGTCCACACTGTTAGCATTGCTCTTGGCTTGTAAGCATCTTATTTTGTTGCTGGGATTTCTACTATGTAGAAGTGGGGGGGGTTGTTCTCAGACAGTTTTTTGTTGGTTAAAATATTACTGCTGCGTGACTCTTTCCAAACCAAGGTTTAGTCTGTGCTGTTACCTGTGCTCCATTATTTTACACTGACACACGGTAAATTATGTAAGATTTATTAATTAATAGATTTTTAATTATTAGCATTTTTTAATTAAGATAATGCTGGATGACTAATTTCATTGATCAATTCCAATTCAAAGGAAAACAAAATTTTATAAATGTGACACTATTATTTGAATGCAGTATTTATATAGTGGCTGTGTTTATAAATAAGACCTATAGAATATGTCAGTGGGATTACAGTACAGCATACTGCTTGTGGGGACTGAAAACAGCCTGCATTTTCTGTATGCAGCCTAAGGGGGGCAGTATCTAACAATACAAGTGAACTTATTTACTTTTTTAAAATCTAAGCGCCTCTATGTAATAAGGCCTTGACTTTACTGTAATCACATATACCCACGATGCCCAGAGGAATAGTTACCAACATAAATCAGTCTGGGAGGATGCTTGATATGGATTGCTATTTTTAGTTTGATGAAGACAAAGCAACAGGTTTTATATTAGTGTTTTGCCTGCAAAATCATAATGTCTAATATCAGCAGCTATTCAGACCTTGTCCCTCCAAAATACCAGAGCCCAAGACTTGAACCTCTTTTTATTAAGTCAGACTTATGATACAAAAATTAGGCCTCAAGATCTTGACCTGTACTCCACTGCTCTAAGACTTAAATTTCTAAAGATCTGACTTGAGACTTTATAGCAGAGGGTTTTATATTTTCATATACAGCATTTATAAAAAGAAAAGACCTTAAAGAGTGGCTTTACATAGCCTAAAGCATTAAATATATGATATATGATATATGATAAAAACAAATGTTTTAAGATGCATCAGTATTTAAAACATGTGAAAATAATCTATTTTCAATCATCATAACAATGAGAATATTTGAATTTGCAAACATTTCCTCTTTAGCATGGCAATTTTCTTTCTTCAACATGAATGTTAAAAACTATCTTATGTCTAATTTATCAGATTGTCTGCAATGTAACACGTCATTGACAGAGCTTTGAAAAAAGTTTCATAGGTTGTGTCATTTTGTGTCATTCAGACACCTAAAATACATTTATTATGAGTTGTAGTTTGTCTATAATTATTTATTACTTGTGCTAAATTTGCTTTAAAGGACTTAAGATTTAAATAAATACTCTATAAGGCTTGATGCTTTACTATGAACTCCTCGTAGAAATTGGTTATTAAAACAATGAATTGAAAAATGGTAATCATTTTTCTGCCATAACTTTTATAATCATACCACTGTAGATCAGAGTCGAAACAATAGATACGGTGAACAAATTATAACGTCTGAGCTTAAGACGTGAGGTTAAAACAAAACTGGATTACAACATTATCAATATCTAGATTTTTTTTTTAAATTCCTTACATCAGCACTCAAACAATTGTCCAGGGGTCGTTTTCCCATCCTCCATCAAAAAATCAAAACATAAGTACATGTGCGCGGTCGCCTGTCACGTGTAGGAGAAAGCCCCATCAAAACAAAAAGGATAAAAAAAGCACATAATTGACAGCAACTGCCAGCCAATCAGCGACTCAATTCTGGGTAGCAACGAGAAGAGTGACGTCTCGTCCAATAAGAGCGCAGCAGGGGGCGTAGACGCATTCGAGTTCTGCACTGTTTTTACTTCCGTCAATATTTGCAGCTCAGCTGGCAGAAGAGAGACACAGAGACTGATACAACAAAGGAGTCGCTTAAGGTTCGTATAGCTGTTATGTGGAAATTTGCAAACGTTTTATAAGATTGTTGACGTTTTACATTTTCCTCTTGTTCGACTGTATGCGTTGAACCTACTGACAGCTTGTCTTACCGTATTTTTTTTCACCGTTAAGCGTTAAAACCCCTTTGACAGCGTTGACTGACGATGTTATTTTTTCAAAAGCTCAAGGTAAATGCGTCATAGTCGTTGTCATGTCTGTTATTAAAGCAATTTTGCTAAATATATCATTATGTTTACCCGTTGTATCACGAAAACAAGCTTAATATACTGTGTACAGCGGATATAAATCTACTGGCCCTCTTGTTTATGTCAGACAATAAGTCATATGGCCGTGTAGTTGTTGGTCGTAGACTAAATCTGTGGAAGCATACAGAGGACATTTAATTTTAATCAAACTTTTTTTCTGATTCAACAAGCTAAAGGCCCTATGATTAAGATTCTGTTGTGTTTGATATTTTTTTCTCTTTCTCAGGAGGTAATTTCAACCTGTAGAATTTTTAAAAACAGGAACAAAAATTCAGATTAAATGACCAAGTTTTCAGTCTTTGCTTTCATGGCCCCAGAGCGCAAAAAGATCAATCATGCTTCTTGTCAACGTTTCAGGTGTTTGGAGTGTCAGCGACGCCCCCCAGCTAAAATGCCTTTCTTGGGCAAGGACTGGAGATCGCCAGGATGGAGCTGGACAAAGACAGAGAATGGCTGGAAGAGGATTGTCTTTTATGGAGACGAATTTGACGATAACAACAGAGAGATAGAAGAGTATGATCAGATGAGAGAGTAAGATCATAACTTGTTCCCTGTCATCATTTATCTACCATGAATGACACCTTTATACCAGTCCTGTCTGTGTAAAACTTTATGGACAATAAGATAGTGCGTTATCAGATTATATTAGACTTCACTGACAGAAAACAAGATTGAGTTCTCTAGATAAGGGTTATAAAATGACTCCATAAGAACATTTACTGACTTTAAGTGTTATTCTGTCTTAATTTTATGATTATAATGTGTGAGTTTTTCAGTAGTCCAGAGTAATTAAAATCTAGGACAGTAAGATAATTGAGTTTTTTCTTTACACCTTTTAACTGATTATGATTTGACTTTCAGTAATTTGTTGCATTGGACACCTATGCGATTCCAATATTTTATAATCATTACATGCTAATAACGTAATGATATTGATCTTAACCAAATCATCCAGCTCTCTGCTTAAAAGCAGCAATTTGCCTGTGATCTTTTAAGTTTTACCGAATTACTGCAGACTTTATTTAGAGTCCATCAATTAGTTTAATTAAAGTAGCATCTAAATGTGCCTTTTATGCTGTAGTATTACTTAAATAAATCAGCAACTTAAAATAATTAAGTAAATTAAAGTGACACTGTATATATGTATTTTTTTCTGAGTCCATCAGAGTTGGAAGTTGCTCAGAGTCTTAATACTGTAAATCAGTAAAGCCAAGCATAGACTGGATATTATTAGCTCTGAACCTCTGCACTTCATCCAACTGACTACAGCTGACTGACTTCCAAGGCTCACTTTATGTGTTTACTTGGTTTGCAGACATCTTCCAACTGCCGCAAAATACCTTGAAGTATTTTCAGAAAATTTTATTTACTTATTAACGAAAGGGCAGACAGGAGCTTTCAGGAAATTAAGGGAGAAAGTGAAGGGTTAGGACATGCAGCAGAGGCAGTACGTTGCAATCGAATGGGTCAGAGTCTTAAACCTCCAGACTACAAAGATTGCCATGCCTGGAAATTATCTGGTTTTTTGTGGATTTTGCTGCCTATTGGTATATTTCTGTGAGCTACAGTGTGAATTAATGCCCAGCTGCAAAGAAAAACAAAAACGTAAAGTACTGATAAAAATCTTGTTTAAACCAGCACAAACTGGACCAATCATTTTTGGTGGAAATGCCTTGATCGATTAGGGTAACAGTCAGAAGTGGTGGGAAGTCAGTAGATAATAATAAAAAAATGGCAAACTTCTTGACCAAGCACACAGATAAGGCAATAGCTACTCAGCATCAGGAAGAAAAATCATTCAGCCAAATTTTATCTGAGCCAAAGCAGAGAGACTTTGATGAAGTGATTTGCATCTCTCAGTTTCAACCTGTTTCTTTTCAGCAGGATGTCATGGTAACAGACAGTTAAGTGCAGGGTTGGGATTAGACACAAAAGAGGGTAATTTTGCATAAGACCAACAAGAATTCAAAATAATTTATGTGTAAGTTCACAAAATCACAGATGAAAATGTTTCAGAGTTGACGTGTTAAGAGCAGAATGTGAAGTATTGAAGTCAGGTGTTTTATTGTGTGAAAGTTGACTCTTTGCTGCAAAATATTCTCTAAAATCAAAGGCACACACAGTGGTTGTTAATTAACACACACTCAAGAAGAGCAAGTCATGCAGCCTGGTTTTAATATCTGAACTGATCCGGCATAATAACATAAACATCAACTTCAAAGTCCTGTGTCTTGATCAGAAAGTTAAGGGTGTGAATTATGATGTTATGGAATTATTTAAATACAATAAATCAAGTTAGGTTTTAGTTGTGGTTAAGCCTCAGGGAACAAGATTATGCCTGATGAGTCACATTTTAATTCTTTAGTTTTTACTTAATGAACAAAAATCTCAGCTCAGTTGTTCCACGACCTAACTGAGAAGGCATGCCAGGACACAGTGGAGTTTGCCTTCACATAAAACCTTAAACACAAAATGAGTAATAACTTTGATGTTTAAAGCATGTTTTTTTCAGATATCCTAAAATCCTGCATTAGAGCAGAAAGTACATTTTCTGACTGACAGAGTTACCTTTTTAATTGTGAACTTCATCCTGTCACAAGCTCTTTTGCTTGAGCTTTTGTGTTGAATGTTCACATACCAATTCTTCTGACAGGAACACACTAGAATAACTAACAGTCCAAAAAATACCTGTTGAGTGCTTTTAAATTACTTGACCTCCCAAAGGTGTTCAGTGGGTTGGACAACAATAATAACCACTGTTTGTTGAAACAGCCGAGCAAAAAACAAGTTCTGCTTTGCAGTCTTTCTGGTATGTGTTAAATGTGTCCTGTGTCTGTTTTGCCTCCCAGCAGGTGAGCTGGCCTTGTTATCTGCAGGAAACATGTTGATGCACTACAGCAGGCGTTTAGGTGTAATTTGTTTGACAAAGAAAGGAACAATTCAATACAGCATTTTCAAATATTCTATACGTATTGCGATAATATTGTCATCATGACTGTTTTGGGTCAAAGTAGTTTTGCTGTAAAAATCTGTTATTGTAACAGCCTTAATGCAGCCTTAGTGGAGTTTCTTCATAAAGAAGCCTCACATAAACAGTGAGCAGGGTGCTGGTGTCCCGCTGGTCCCGACAGGGTTAAGGGTGCCAGCTGGTGATATCTTCCTCACGTCACAGTGTCGCCCTCTCTGTTGATCAACCGACCGCCCAACAGAACCTTGCAGTGTCACATTAGCCTGTTAGCATTTTTCACAGGAAAAAGGCAAAGGACACAACATAAGACAATAACTAATGACCTCATCTGTTAGACTCGCTCAGAAAGGTCAGTGACTTCATGCGACGGAGGTACTTTTGGCAGAATGGAGAGCATTATGAGAGCCACTGACATGGTACGCAGTGTTACAGCAGAAGTTTAGATCAGTTTGTATGTTCTGGCTTCAACAGACCTCTGACACTTATTATCTGCAAGCACTTAAGCGTCAGACAAGTGCTGGAAAGTTGAGTGTCGGCTTAGTTTTTGAGCCTCACTTCAGATGCATCTATGTGAATCAGCTCTATTTTGTGATTTTTTAGCCATCTTGCACTTAACAAAGGACATAATAGATACCATTTAAAGGCATGTATCCACAGTCAGTTAGCCAAGACTGAAAGGGGAAATTTTTCCCCATGTTCATGATGACTTCCCTACTCAACCCTGCCCCCATTAGCTCATGTATTTCAAGATTTTGTTTAAATATCCACAAATCCCTCTGAACGTTCTGGCTGCTGCTGTGTGATGTCTTTTATTGGCTCTGTGGAAGCTCCGCATGCAACCTGTGTTAAAAAAAAAAAAGCCATGCTGTTGCATTCCTCCTCTGTAATTCACTGTGACAGATCACTGTGCTCGCATGTGTGTTTGTGTTTATGCCTGTGCTATTGGATAAATGGAAAGAGATGAGGGATTACTGTGGGGCTCATTCAACCTGAGTCAGTTGACTTCGCAGTCGGACGAGCATAAACATGCTTTCATTGATGTTGGAAGAAAAAAATGACTTAGGTACTTCAGTCAAAAAGCACGTGTGTTGAAATTTCCCAGATTGTGACTGATATGTTGTTCAGCTTCCCTGAATGCACGTCATCCACCTTCTGAAGAGTTATGAACAGAAAATAGCTCTTTTATCATAATAAATAGCATGAAGAATATACTCTGGGACATGTTGAGGTAACTGTTACTTGTTACAACCATCCTCGTAGTTGTTCTCTTAAGCAAAGCCTTGTGAATAATTTTCTTTAATTAAAAAAAATATTTATTTAAATGTGGGAACCAGAAACTCTTCCAGTCAAGTTCAATTTTACATTGATTAAAGAACCTTTGGTGCCTAGTTTGTGTAAAAAAACCCCACCTCCACTGCAAAAAGACCAAAGCCAAAGAATTATTAATGCATAGCGAGTCAATTACTGGTCTGGTCCAGCCCTTTGATCTGTCTGTTAAAGGTCATTAGAGAAAGGCCAGTTTGATCTTGGTACGGATGATTTTATTTTATGTAATCTGACTTTGTTTGCATTAGAAAAAAAAGAGATTGCAAGTTCCGACAATAGTAGCACTCTGCAAAGAGACCTGCAATGTCACAAAGTGCACAAACACACATTCATAAACACTTGTTCATAAATAACCTGCTTCCTTTATATTTACATGCTCTTACATGGTTTCATTTGGGTTTCTGTTGGAGTCGAGTAAATTCAAGCCTCCCAGGTCAACACATGGTATGTAAAGTTGAGGCCAGCTGCCAAAGTGTTAAGATTTATCTAACTGCTGATAATAAGGCCACTTACAAAACAGGCAGGCCCAGATGCCTGCCAGAAATAACAAAGACTGGATAGAGATCTCCTAATGTTTTGACTGTTTTCTGAGTCACATCTACAATTCTGTCTGACTCTAATATATGTCTGCCATCTGTGGTGTTTCCTCCACCAATAACAGACACTGTGAGTCATCATAATTTCACATCTTGACTATTTTGACTCTTGTAACTTTTGTCTTAGCCTGCATATTATTCTAATTTATCAAAACTGCTGCTTGTTGACCAAAATAGTTTAGAACTTTTTTATCACCACTCTTACTTCCTGGCTACCTGTTTGTTTATAATTTTCAGTTCTGCAGTGCTTTACCTGCTTTGTATTCATCATGTTGTGCAACACAGTGATGCAAAGGGCATCAGTAAATAGTCTCAGATTTACTCCAGGATGCTGCAGCAGAGTGGAATCTTTTTAAGCGGTTTGTAATTATTTTGTATTTCAGGTGTTCACACTTGCATGCAATGCTATTAACAAATTTCCCTTCCATTCTTTCCATTCTTGCTCCGTCCTGACAGGCTCTGCAGTGACAACAAAGAAAACGTGTTTGTTGAGGATGTTTGTGAGCTTACCAGCATGAAGAGGAAAAAGGACCTCTACAACAATAACACCAAATCTCAGTGTGAGTCTCAGCAACACATTTTTTTTTTTTGACTTGTGATTGCAATTCTTAGTCCAGTTCCCCAGGTCTTCAGGTGTGTATAAGCCCTGTGCAGCACTGCTTGTAAATGATGAAGCCGTTTGCACCTCTGTTGACCTGACCTGTACCATTTGAGATGAGGGCTCTGATATGGCTTTCACCTAAACAGTAACAATGTCTTGTCTTGTTTGCCAACAGTGCCTGAGGGTCAGTTTAGCTTCGAACTCGTCTGACATGTCAAACTTGCTTAAAAACAGACATTTAAGGTTGTTTGCTTTGTCAATCCCCCCTTCCAGAATTGTGTCCTTGTCTTGAATCTTCGTACTTAAGAGTTTATGTAGTGTCCAATTTAGGACTCATGTTGTTCAGCACAGTGAAAAGCAGCATCCTTTGTGGTTTTTTGTCATGCTGACTTTGCTGTAGCTGTTTCTATGTTTCAAATATTAGTAGCTGCATTAAAGGGAAGGAACATAAAAAGAAGGAAGTCCCTGTGCTGCTCTCTTTCATTTTATTGATTTGTCATAATCCTAAAAATGGTTCCTGTGTTTGTTGTTTAAAAGGTTTGACCTTTTGCCTGTCCATTCATTTTAATGTTAAATGATAGTATAAAGAAGTTGAACACTGTTTACAACCCTGCAGCAAATTCTGCATATGTGGAGGTCCTGTGTTTGTTGAAACTGTTGCAGAGTGAACTGTATGTCAATTTTGACCTTTTTCCCCCAAACTATAGGAGGAGTTAAATAGAAAGGACACCATATAGTATACTACAATCTAACACAAAAGCACAACAGACTATAGGTTTAAAAATAAATAGAATTTTACAATAGTTAATCCATACAAAGGTATAATTCACTGTAAAGGGTTTTTTTTTGGTTTGCATGCAGTTACACAGATGCTCATCTCACTCTGTCTTACTGATGCACAGTATATACTTTTAAACTGAAACACAATAAATAAATTGTTTGGGGTTTTTTTGTCCAGTTGTTTTTAGGGATAAGTGGATCTACGTTCAGAAAGGAAGCACAAAAGAAGTGAGTGCAGCAGTTTTTTCTGGGATTCTTACTTTAAAAAAATGATTTGCAGTTAATTGTAACATCAGAATTTATTGTAATTAAATAACTGTTTGAAAAAAAATGTGTGTATTTTCATGTTAACACACAGCGTCATGGATACTGCACACTTGGTGAAGCCCTCAATCGTCTAGATTTCTCCAGTGCCATTCAGGACTTGAGAAGGTTCAACTATGTGGCAAAAGTGAGTGTTGATGATCAAACATGTTGATAAAGAATCCTGTATCCTGCTGTTTCACTTGTAAAAGTGACTCTTCCTTTAACTGTCTCACTCTGTCCATCTCTCATAGCTTTTCCAGCTAATAGCCAGATCTCAACTGACTTCTTTGAGTGGAGCTGCCCAGAAAAACTACTTCAATATTCTTGAGAAGATTGTACGAAAGGGTAAGGAGAGCTGAGACAGGGATGAGTGACTCATTCAGTGGACATGTCATTCAGACAGATGTTTTCAAAGCACTCTTTCTAGTGTCAGAGCTTATCGTCACACCCTTGACTTTAAATAAGGCTCATGTTGTGTTTGTCAGTGTGGCTTTATATTTTACAGAAACATGTCTTTACCAAATGGCAAGGCAAGATTGTGTTTTTAAACTAATGTTCAGTCACGTCAGTGCTGTTACACTGAATGCATAACCACAAAACGAGTCTGACCAGTGTGCTCCATCATTATGGGGTTGTGGTGCCTGGTGGAGGAAAGCACAGATCTAGTTTGTCACATGTACAGGGGAATATGTGTGGTAAAGTAACGCATAATAAAAATTCTGCAGTGTTCATTAAGTACATGGTTTTGTCAGCAGTTAGCTTTAGATACAGTTTTTAAACCATGCTTAATCTTTAATCTTTATATTTTCCTGAGATCCAGGTATTTTTTTCGAGGGGGAAAACGAAATATCCACTCCTATTATGTGCAATTTTTGACTTATATATTTTATTTATTTGTTTTTGTTTTAGTTCTAGAGGATCAGTACAATCCGCGTCTTGTCAAAGAGCTGCTGCACGACCTGAGCTCCACACTGCACAGTCTGACCATCCACGTTGGCAGATGTGTCCTTGTGGGCAACATCAACATCTGGTTGTGCCGTCTGGAGACCATTCTCAAATGGCAGCAGCAGCTCAACAACCTGCAGATCCCAAAGGTACATTGTAGTTTGTATGTGTTTATTTGCATGGGCCTGTTGTGTGTTTACTGTTGTAATCCTTTTGCAAAAATTAGTTCAGCATGCTTGGGGCCTCAGCACACTTCCTAGTCTTCTTTGAACTTCCTCTGTACATCTAGATGTGACTTTTAGAAAAGGGAAGGTGGCAATAAATGTACACTAGGTATGTATCTAATGCTCTGAATTTAATGTGTTGCTCTTTATTGTCTCCTCAGCAAATGTGCAATGGCATGTCATTCAACGACTTGCCGCTACACATGCAGAACAAGATCCTGTGCAAGTTATCTGATGCCTATGACATCATTAACCTGGGACAGACCACGCCCACTCTGCAGCTTCTCAGTGAGAACATGACACTGTGGAAGAAACTCTGCTACTTTCACTTCTCAGACAAAGAGGTGAGAGAACAGCACATATGTAATTAAGTCAGAGCTGCACAACAGTTTTTTTCAGCAACATTTGTTATTTTAATACTAATTTTAAAATTGAAAATTATGCTTAAAACTTCCAAAGGTAGCTTGTGGTAAAGCATCCAAAGAGTTGAGGGCTGCTAGATAGTTCTCACGTTGACCACTTGAGGGCAGAATTGCTGCAGTTTGCTTACAGTTATCTCCCCCTCTTTGACTCACATACTGTCTTACACATTTGTGTAAACATCCACTCAGGATTAGCGTTCACAACAATTTGTCCTTAATTATATCTAGTTACACTTTTGTTCCAGTTATAATTACATACCCGTCCCCTGTGTTCTAAATGGATGTTAAATGGTGTTTTAATTATGCATTTCTTTCCATCTTTTCACAGTACTGTAGTAATTTGGTCCTAACCAAGAGTGATAATGTGGACTGGAAGCTGATGTACTTCACCCTGCAGAAACATTATCCAATGAAGGAGCAGTACGGAGATACCTTGCACTTTTGCAAACACTGTAGCATCCTCTTCTGGAAGGTAAATAAACACACCTGAAACCACATTTACGTCATGTGGCAAGTTGGTATTGTTCCCACGACTGAAGGTATATTACAAACTGTTCATAACATTGCATGTATCAGTGTGTTAAGTACAAGTATAACTGATTTATCAGACCTTTATCACCTTTCGGTGTTGTACACTATCATTAGGCTACATCCACACTCCTATTGTATAGTCTTTAAAACTAAAATCATCTCCAAGCAACAGGCCTATCACATCAGTATCAAATCTGTACCAGTACACATTGTATTTCCCTGGTGAAAGGGACAAAACATCCATTATCATTTGCTACATTTAAGAGATACTTTGGTCTAATCACACACACTTCTATCTGTTTCTAGCATGCAGGAATTAGATCTTTATGCTAAATATTTTTCTTTCCAAAAGAAAAAAAGAAAGAGTCCTAATGTTTCTGCTTTAAATAATTACAGATCAAGTTACTGTTAGAACTTCCATAGCTACCACCAGCTCCATTTTCAGCACAATGTTGTGATTATTCAACAGGAACAAATGAGTCACATTCATAAGTACACATCATCACTGTTGGTAATGGTAATCCCTGTAGTCAACAATAGATTCTGTGTACTCGAACATGTATACGTAGTAGGCAGAGGTCAAACAAATAACTTATTTGCCCTCAAGAAGATCTGACTGGAAACCATATCTAAATTGCCGAGTTGTAGTTTATAACTGTGTGGAAGACTTGGATGAAAAATGCCACTGTTCGGATAGCATCTGTCCCCGCTCCTTGTTTCCCACAACATGTAATCCTCCTTGACTGGGTCCCTGTACTTTTTAACCTCTGCCCTCTTTGCTCCCCTCTTCTTGCTTGTCCCCCCTCCTTCCTCCCTTTGCTCCTGGTTCCCCTCCTCCTTGACTCCCTTAGGATCGCCACCTGGCTTTGTTATTCAAGGTACTTTCTGTCCCATCATGCTTTTGAGTTTTGTTCGGTTGCCAGTTTGTCGCATGTTTCCCAGATCCAAGTTAAAACAGTACTCATCTTTTTCCATGTGTTGAGCTTTGTCTTGCACCGTTGTCTGTTCCGCCCGATGTCATGTTTTGCTTAAGGTGTGTTTAGTAAACAGAACCACTCTTTCCGCTGACTTTTCAATGGCCTCTAACTGCATTCCTTAAAAAAAACTTGTGCTGTCGGTTCTTAAATTCCTCTTAATGTTGAGTTAATGTGTCTTGAAGAAAACCGTCAGTTAAATATTTGACACAAATGATTCTTTGTGTTTACTAACATTCAAGATCAGGTTACACAAGCTATTTGTAAATTAAAAGCTAACTGTTTGTCCCAGGTTCTCACCACCTAGTTCAAAACTATAGCTTTAAAATTAGCAACGTCTTTAATATATTTGCATGGCAGATTGGTTGTTCTCAACATTTGTGGTGTGTCGAGTTTCAAGAAGTGAATAATTTTTAATACATATTTAATTAACTGGAAAAAAATTGCAATGATGTTGGTTAATTCAGGTTTCTGATTACAGTTACTGACATAATGTTTGAGTGGAGCCATTTTTATCACAATTTTCATGTGTAATTTTTGACAGTAAAAACAGGCTAATTTTGTTTTTGAATGTTAAGCCATGGCGCTGCATTGGTTTAACATTAATGTCACATTTTTGGGTAAACAGCGTTGATGTTGTTTACCCAAAAATGTATCAAACAGTTCAACTACTTGTTTATGGAAGGCAAAGCTCTTTCTTATTGTTTGTTTATGCTTCCCTCTAAGTGGCCAAAAAAACTCTTCACCGGCATTATAACAATACCAAATTTAAACTTACAAAAAGCTAATGAAACTGGCTTCAGTGTCTTACAAGAGTTGGTGTTAGTGAACTGTATTCAGCTGTTCCTCTGGTCATCTGGTCCCCCGCTCTTTCTGACTGTGTTCCAGGACTGTGGCCATCCATGCACAGCCAATGACCCAGACAGCTGCCTCATGCCCATCTCTCCGCAGCACTTTATCGACCTCTTCAAGTTCTGAAACCTCCATGTTGCTCTTCGAGCGAGGCATCCGTTTACCCTCTTTCCCAGCCCGAGAGTGTGCGTGAGATGTTGATGTTGTTTACCCAAATACAAGGGCTTCAACTGAAAAGACAAGACTTGTAATGTCCTCATTTTTTTTCGCACAAGTGTTTTCAACGTTGGGAAGATTTAAGGTTTGTTTGTTCATATTAATATTGTTGGTCACAGGCAAAATATATCTTTCCTCCAAACAAGTGTTCATCCTCTTGACTAAAAATATGGCTATTGCTGACAAAGGAAAAAATAATATTTAAATGTACAATGAATATGTGAAAGGATTTACATGTAAAAGGAGTTGTAGCATGTTTATGGATGTATAAATGATGATAGGTCATGTTTTTGTAAAAAAGGACAAAAGGTAAACATTTACATTTTTGCAAAACAAAACCATTTGTTTGTTACTTGTGTATTTATGGGGTTAAACTAATCTGCTTTACGATCTGTTGTTATTTAGTGGTGTTTTCCTGCACTAACTGAATGCATGTTGTGTTCAAGTCTCTGTTTACATACTGTATGTTGTCCTCTGTGAATGTTACTGTGCTTCATGTACATTGGATGTTACAAACTAGAAAAAATAATGTAAAACTCCATTAGTCGAACAAGTTTTTACAATCTACTTTTGTCTAAACTGTCAGGTGACAGAGGGTATGTAAAATATTATTTATGGGGAAAAAAAGTTTTGTATCCTTCCTCCAACTTTTGTAATATTCCCTTGCTGTTCCCATACTATTGTTGGTACTATCATGACTTTTATGGGACATGAAATAGCTGTACAGTAATTAAATACTTCTAAAAACGTGCTTCTTTTTTTTCAATTTATACAGCATCACAGGGAATTACCTGTACTTTTGATTACTGTATAAAGATCTTTCTCTTAACTTGACTAGTTGTTTCAGTCCTTGAATTTGAATTTAAATGTCTTTCTACCTGAAACAAAAAATACCAAATAACATAGTTAATATTCTTCTCACTATGATCCTGTTTCTAAAGGCCACTGAAAGGGTAGTTAACCTGTTTGGCAGAAAGGGACATTTAAAAAAAAAAAAATACAGTGACAAGAAATGTCACAAAATAGTAATTTTTGTGTACCAACCCTTAAATTTGATTATTTTGGCACAATGACTGTATGTCATTGCATTATACTTTTTGATTAATATTACTGGCTGCTCTAAGAGGAACTTAGGTAGCCTACTTCTGTTTTGGCCACGCTGTCTGCAAAAACCATCTCAGAGGTAAATGAAGGCGGAGGTTTACTCCAGACTGTTGAAAGAAGCAGAGCCAGACAGTCAAACTAAATCTTTATTCTGCTTGAGAAAATGTGACCCAGCCTCTTAACGAATAAATACAGGATGCAGGCATCCCTGTATCCTGGACCTGCGTCTGTGTAGACTTGTGACTGCAATGGAGCAAACTTCAGTGACAAATGTCAGCAAAGAGATAAAAACAAAGACGATGAGAGAAAAGCAAAAACCAGGGAAAGTTTCACATTCACCAACAAAAAAACTCAATGTAGAAAAAAAATTGAAGAAAATAACATTGTCTCAGTCTTTTTCAGCAAACAGATATGCATTAAAGAACTGACCAGCTTTTATATGATGGAACAAACAAACAAACAGCCATGCTGCTCCTGCTGGTTAAGCTAAAAGACATCCAGGGACACTGGTTTTTAACCGGAAACCTGGAAGTGCCTCAAAGGCTGGTGCAGCACAGGTGCATGATGGGTGATCCGCAGGCACCTGCATTGTCATTGTAATGAGCACGGCAGGTTTATGCTTAGAGATAATTTGGTCGGGTTCAAATTTACAGCAGACAAATGATGTCATTGTACTGATACAAGGCACTTCACACAGAGTTCAGCTTTTTTCTTTTCGTCATCACAATTTTTGATAAAAATTCAGCATCAGATTGAAACATGTATCAGTCTATGACACTTATGTGTTTGCTTTGATTTTTTTTTTCACATTTATCACCTCTGCACACTCCAAACATGACAAAAACAGCTTTAAATGTCCTTTACAATGCCAGCTAGGACTCACAAGTGAAACAATTGTGCATACATTTTCTTCTACAAACTCTCTTCTCTAACTCTTCACCTCTTTCCATGCACACAGATGATTGCACAGTTTTTAAACCCATTACTAATGTATAAGTCAAGGCTTAAGACTCACATTCTTCACTCATAGGTTGGAATTGCATAGACACAAAAGAAGTGGAAACCAATATAAAGTCTTCAGTAGCAGGTTTGCATATTCTTCATTAATTCTCTACTATTGACAGCCACAATAATTACAAGAAAATCATTCTTATTCCTTGGAAATATAAAATATCTAAATGCCAGGCCAGTGGCAGTCAAAATTATACAGTAGTTTAAGGCTGTTGATGTCAAAAGCCCATTGATAAAACTGTCTTTAAGGCTAAAATAAGAACAAACTTTATGTGTTAGGTCATGTCTTTACTACAGCATTTCAATACCAGGTGACGTTAACACCGGTTGTGTCCATAACTAGACTACAGAGAGAATCAGATATTTGGTTCAGGTCTTCATCCTCAAAACTGATGGTACATGGGTGAAGAGTGAGGGGTATCAAATGGAATATGACTACTATTTAAACCCCTCCCAAGCGCTCTCCGACACAATCCCTCTGCTCATCCTGCTGATGCCAGCCAGCTTGACTTTGGCCCGGGCTGTCCACCTGACAGCAGCTGATGAATCCTTGGAGTCCGACAGGTTAGCATAGCGGGAGGAGTCCTCCTCAAGACCCCGGCCCGCCCACGAGGCCAATTCCAGGCCTAAAGAATCAGGGAAGGACACTGGCAAGTCCCCTTTAAGGCTCTTGTCCTCCAAGCCTTCATCAGTCCCAGTCTCAGCTAAGTTCTCCAAGTGAGGCGGCTCCCAGCCCTCCATCTTCTCCAGTTTTTTGGTGGGTGAAATCTGCCTCATTGTCATTGTGACACTCTCCCAGAAACACAGGCCCTTTTCTGGTTTGTCCTTCCTTTCCTTCTCCTTCTCATCATCCTTGATTTTCTTGTGAGACCTTGAGAGAATAACAAGAAAACAACATTTTAGTGTAAAGAACAAAACGGTAATAGCTCACATTTTAACCATAGTTAGGATCAACTGAGTGTGTATGAGACATCTTTACTCTGGAGAGTGAAACTTTCCCCGTAAAGCAAACATTGTATAGAGATCCTAGTTGTTTGTCATAGCAGTGTCTTTAGTTTTAGGTTTTTTCCACTATTTTATGTTCTACTTCCTCAAGGGGTCTGGAAGATAATAACTGCTGGCAAATGAAGCTTTGTCCCTCATATAAACAAATACAAGTGGTTGGACATGACTCTATTAATTCTAATCAAGTTTGTTAATATTTTTGCGACACACACTTGAACACTAATGGCTGCCGAGTATATGTCCCTTACAGTGATGTAAACCAGATCTGAGCAGGTCTGGCATACTTTTTACAGGCTGTTTGTGACTCCAACATTTTAAGCACAAAGCTAGTATTGTGGAAAAGTAACCTAAAAATTACACTTTGATTACTGTGAGGCCAAGTTGACAAGCTAACAATCCTCCACAACCGACTGTAAATCACTCTCAGTGGCCCTTTTATTAGATAAGTCTAAACAAATTAAAGCAATCTGGTGCTTTTATTAAAAAAAAAAACAATATTAAAAATATATATATATATCACGACTGTTGAGTTCTTAAACATTCTGTCAATAAACAGTTCAAATGTACTTGAAGGAAAGGCTGTGGGAAATACACATTTTTAATTTTAATGGCAAGAGTTATGTCAAGACAGATATCGCTGTGACTGTGTGTTAAATACCTGAATGAATTGTGATGAGACTAATCTTCATGTAACATGTTGAATATATGGAGTAACATATGTGATGAGTTACTGTGCAAACTCACCCTCTGCGGTCGGCCAGCTTTACCCCTGTCAACAAGAAGTGCTCGTCATCTTTGGAGGAGAACATTTTCTTCTCCTTCCTCTCTTTCTTGGACATGATCTTCTTCACCTTGGCCTCCTGATAGAAACCAGCAGACAAGAAAGCTTTTGATTTTGAATTGCAGGGCTAAAATGATTACCCTCATCTGTTGTATGTTAGCTTATTATCTGTGATGCCTATTTGTTAGTGATTTATTTGCTCCCCGAAGAGAGTGATTTCATAGAGTCGGCCTCACACCAAGTTAGAAAGCAGCCTCAGACTGATTAATGTGCTTTTACAGTCTGCTATAGGCTTCATTGGCTCTGAACTAATAAAAGGTCAATCAATCCATCCATCCATCCATCAGTCCATTTAAATTCATAGCACATGGGTGAAAGTTTCCAATATTTTTTAGAAATATTTGACTTTTTGGGATCGTGTTGTTTTTTTGGTTTTTGGTTTTTGGTTTTTGGTATTTTGCAGACAGTTGGAAATTAAGATTGATGGCAATATTTTGTCTGCATGCTAGTTAGGAAGCTACTGTCAGCAGCTAGTTAGAGAAGCTAAGCACAAACTGGGGCTAGACTGGAAACAGAGGAAAACTACATGCCAACAGTAACAAAAGCTGTCTGGCGAATCCACCTTAAGCTCAGTAATTAACATGTGAGGCTATTTTTTGTTTCTTTAATCTGTATTAAAGAAACAACGTAAAAGGGTTTAAGAGCTTTAAGTGTTTCTTGCCAGGGTGCAGTGGCTTCTTGAAGTGTTTGGACGGAGTCAGACCAGCAATTTTTTTCCAAAATATAATTGTTGCTTTGGTTTTTAGCTTAATATGTACTATATAGACAAGAGAATGGGACCATTCTAATCTAGTTAGCTTAGCTTAATGCAAAGGGGAAAAACATGTGGAAAAAATTAGCTAGGCTCTGAGCAAAATCAGTGCAGTATAACTAATTAACACATTTCATCTTATTTCTTATTCAGTTTTCACAAAATATTTGTAAAAACGTCAGGCTGTAGGTTTATATCTCCTGAAAGTTACATCACTAGTGGGCACATTTTGTCACTTTTTGATAATCAGGCTAGCAGTTTCCCTATGTCTTTATGCTAGGCTAAGCTAACTGTAAGCTGTAGGGGAATGTTTGTCATAAAGGAAGTGATACTGATCCTTCCTTATAACTCTGGGGAAAAGAGCAATAACTGTTATCGCCAAAATGATGAACTTCACCTTTGAGGTAAATTTGCTACAACAAGACGTGCCAGGTGGCTTTTTTGTTATTATTGGTCCAAAAACCTTATATCTAAGGATAGATAGATCCTTAAAGAGGTGAGTGGCATTGACTTGGCAACCTACGGCACATTCCAGTTGAAGAGCCTCCACTCCCTCTGAGACTCCCCCGGACTCCCCCGTCACATCAGAATTCCTCCCTGCCCTTGCAGCTTTCCTACGAGAGCAGATACCGCCCTCCACAGCGATTATGGAACAAAGTTTTGGCTCCGTTTCTCTCCATGCCTGGGAAGAATTCCCAATGTCAACTGCCAAGGTCATAACGTTTACTCCTACTCACATCCGTGCCTGCTTTTGCCTGACCGCTATCAAAACATTCTACGAATTATTTGATGAATGCACCTGACCTTGGCGACCCCTGCTCACTGCTTTCTTTTTTGTTTCTATGTTTTACCTACTGAGGAGCAGATGCGGTATGAAAACACATGTATGTTTCATCTCTCCTCGGTCGCTCTCTGTGTTCGAGACCGGAGGATATGAGAGTGGCTACAACAAGCAAACAAATGGCGGGACATGAAAGCAGCCATGTCTCAAACCAAACAGGAACATGTACAATAAGATCTGTCAGCAGGTCTGAGATCAGGTTTTCAAAATGTCACCGTTTAGATAACGTGATCGTTAATAGAGAATAGTTTGTCCCTCTGGTTCACAAGCTAAACAAGCTCAACGTTTGATCCCACTTGCTCCTCATGTTAAAAAACTATGTGGCATTTGATGGATTTGTAAACACTGAACTTTGGTCTAAGGAGACAGGCACCACTGCTGATAAATGAAAAATCAAATCCTCCTCTTACCTCTCAACGTCATAAATAAGTCTGAGAGCAGGAATGCTGCCAGTTTCTGAGAGTATTTTTTTTTTCTTTTTTTAATCATCGAAAAATATTTATAAAACTTTGGTCTCAGCTATTTCAACACCCTGTCTGTAGTCTTTCTCTGTCTTTCCTTGCTCTGCTTCTGTGTCAAGTGTAAACCATGGATCAGATTTACAAGTGAGCAGAAACCAGAGATGCCAAAACAGATAGAATTTATCCGTATTTATCCGTGTTGCATATACGTCTACATTTCAGCTGTGTGTTTGCATGCATGTGTGCACATACTGAGGCCAACCCATTCACTATTCTCCTCAGCAATAATAATCTCTGGGCCTCGAGGTCAGAAGCAGCTCAGTGCCCAGTAATCTCACCGGCCAAAAAGCAGGTAAACCAAGCTGCTCACTGAGGCTCGCTGTGTGGGGGAGCTTTACCTACAGCTCCATGCCTGGAGGAACAATAGAGCTTTTATTGGACCAAATTCTTCCATCCATACCCCAGAGATGGAAACTGTGAGATTAAAGAGGCATTTGAATTGGGAAATATTGCTCATCGTGGTTATTAGACACAAAACATTCCTTTTGAAGGTTATTTGAAAGCTTTAACCTTTAGCCAATGGTGGCTCCTCATGCATCTAACGGCTTCTGATCTTTCTTCAGCTTTTGTTGCTCGATAACTTTTTTTCCTGTGTTTCACATGCTTTGTAATCAGGCTAAATGTAATTGTTATTTCTATCGTCAATCATTCTGTCTTTTTTAATCGTTTAATTATTATAAAATAATTAAATTTTAATCACCATCATCCATAAAGTTGGAATAATGCTTCTCTAATGAAACATGACGAGGACTCTGTGATCCTAGAAAAGAGTGTTTGTTGGTAATGTAGGAGCTGATACATGCATTTCAAAAATATTAACGAAATGTTGTTGGTTGATCAACTTGTTGATGATCAGCAAAGTTAATCATTTGATTCAATCAGTGGGAAGCAGATTTGAAATTTAAACAAATGTACAACATACAAGTATAAAAGAAACAGCCACACAAGAGTAGGTCTAACTGTCTGCCTTGCAGCGTTACAGCTTTAATTGTCCACTGATAATCAAAAGTGCCCATCATAATTAACTCTCAGGGCATTTAAAGCAGCAAAGCAGCAAATTCTCACTTTTCAGAGGCTGGGATCAGTAAATCTTTAGTATTTTTGCAGAACAAATTACTTCAAATAGTTTGACATTTTATGAAGATGCACTTATTTGTGTCCTTGCAAATAGTTAAATGCCATCCATTAAAAAAATAAACCTACAGTATTTAGGAGGAAAACAGCTTTTCTACTTCTGTCTGATGGGAACAAAATCCACCTGACCTCCCTAATCAACAGATTTAATCTGTTTTTGTACACACAGTTTAAAAATGAACAGACTACTTAGGCTATCAGTGCTATCAAATATACAGCATTAACACTGTTTATTGGTTAACCATGAAATTTTTGAGTTTCATAGTAAAGTTAGATTACCTTCACTTAACAAATGACAACTACTGTTCTGGTTTTACCACCAGCAAAGAAGTGAATAACATCATGACACGGTGTAGTGTCCTTTACAACATCTGTTCAAGAATTATTTGTTTTTAACCGATGAAATCAGGACTGTTAGTCAAGTGCTTGAGGCTGTTTGATGGAATTTATGTTGGAAAATCGTCATACATCGGTGAAGAGTGAAACTCTCTCCAACTAGAAATGGAATAAGCCTTTTATAGTGAAAGGTAACAAGGACTCCATGTCCACTCAGCGTGTCCTAATATGAACAAAAAACAACGGGTGGTGGTAGAATTGTATAGCCTTCCACAGTGTCAGAGAAGTCTGGGGCTATTTTCAGCCTTGTTTTTCTTCCACGGTGATTGTTCCCATCCAAAAGCTCCAGCTCCTCGAAAGAATGCTGTGTTTCCTTCCCCTCTAAGGCCCAGCCACCGGTATCCTCACAAACAGGACACGTCACTAAGTATGTCGTGTGAACTGAGCCACATACAGTAGCTTTACATAAAGGAGAAACCCGTCTAGAGTTCAGAGGTTTGCACTGGAGCTTTAGACGTTCAGAGGTGTTCACACACAACCACACCTTTGTGTAACGACTTCTTCCGTCTGTCCAGATCAGGTAATGTTATGTATCTCTAATAATCAGCACATAGTCTCATTCACATTGTTTGGAGTGGTAACTGCTGATAGACTTGACTTGTTCTCAAACCCACACAATAAAACTAATATTAAGAAAAACAAATGTAAAAAAAAAACAAATCAGATGTTAATGGTTTGGCAAATTCTAAATTGAGTTACACCATCTGCGTTTGTTTAAAAAAAAATCCTATCTTAATTCTTTGTATTGTCTTGATTGTAAAGCTGTTAATCAAAATCCAATCAACAATGTTGACAGGGAATCAAAACAATATCACAAGCTTAGATATTAAAAATGAAAGTTTTAGGAGCAAAGTGATTAAACTTTATTGCCAGTGTTTTGCATGTTTTGTTATGACTTTCTTTTACTCATACACATGTCCACATCAAGAAATATGAGTTAGAGTTAGTGGTAATTATCGATTTAGCTACACTATGCTTACAACATTTTATGGTTATTCAGTCCAGATTATTTACATAATTTAAAGTATAATGGGATGTTTTGGGTCAGAAATGTCGACAATAGGCCATAACACCCTTTAATCTTTGCTCAAAACATATTACACAATCAAACTGACACTAGCTTAGTGTTAGCTCAGTAATAGCTTACAAAACCAGAATTTCTCTTTCCAGTTCCAAACTTTGAGCTTTACAATGAAGATAACAAGTAGTGCATTCAAATGTACCATGACAACAAACAAGACAGTTTTCCAGTGATAAGGCTCGAGATAAAGCAGAGGGAGACAGCTGTAGGGTGGTGTGTTTACAGATAAACACTGCACCCTCAGCGGTCTAACCCTTCTGCTTTACCTCAGCTGCACTGCGAAATACTTTCTGCTCATCTGACAGGAAGAAGCTGTGCACTGAGAGGACTGGGGTTAATCAATGGATGTTTTTGGCGGGCAATAATAACCTTAAATGTAACACCAAAAGTGTGTTATTGTGAGTGTATGTTTGTGTGTGCAAAAAATTGATAGCACACATCTATAGATGGAACTCAGAGGTAAAAAAATGTGTAAATACATTATTAGTTTGGAAGCAAATAGTGTGTTTGTGTCTGTGTTACATCCAAATAGCTGTGAAGTTGCACTGTTTACCTTGGATACTGTGGTGGCAGCTTCCTCCTCCTCTTCCTCTCCTTCTATGTCTCTATCCTGAATACACACACACACACACACACACACACACACAGCAGCAGCAGTGAGTTAACACAAATAGCAACCCCCCAATACAAACATACACACACACCTTCCACATTTTGCGAAACAGGGTGTGTGTGGCGTGTGTGTGTGGCATGTGTGTGTGGCGTGTGCACAGGCTTTCCTGTAAAAGTGAGGGCAGCCTTTTTAAAGCTCTAACATAAACATGCTGTGTTTGTATGGTGAGACAGAGGGAGGGATGGATGGATGGATGGAGGACTGGAGGAAGATGAGGGGAAGTCACTGAATTCAGAGGGCAGATTTAAACAAAAGAAGGAGAAAACAAATTCATGACCTACTGCATGACACAGTTTGGGTTTTTCAAGTGGAGCTATTTCGGTTCCATTGTGTGTCTGGCCCTCTTTTTTCATCTTTCCTAATTCCTTTTATTGTTTATATTTTTTCAATTGAAGCACTTTGTAACTATGTTTTGATTAGTACCATGGATCTATGAACCGATCTATATCAATACAAAGAGCTGTACACCCAACACTTGTGAGGTTTAACCTGAGGTTTGACTCGTACTGTACTACATGCGTAAACCACACAGTACACTATAATTATCTTAACGCTTTAAATATTTTACAAATTATAACTTGTCACTGTTATTTATTATATACCTACATTCTACCCCTTTAATACTAATTACAACTCCCCTCTTTTTCCTTAAAAGAACATATGGGGCACTCTCCTATATATATGTTTCTTTGACGTAAAAACTAATGGCTGATACTTCTATTCACAGGACAAAAAAATCCAGAAAATCTGTCTGAACAATCTCTAGTTATTACATTGAGGGGTATATATCATAAACTTCATCATAACACATCTAGGTAATTTTTTTTAGGCTTATATTCAATAAGAAATCATTTTGACTGATATTTTACAATGTAATAAGCTTGCACTTTGCATGTAAAACCTCATGACTCGACTTGGACTTGCCCCAAAAGACTTAGAAGCATTAAATCATAAGAAGAGGGCAGCAAGAAGTCATCAGACGTGCAGCTGAGCCTGAGATTACTGAAGTGGAGCCAGAATTCCTGTAAAAAAATGATCAAAGCTATAAGGACTTCTAACATGTAACGACTCCATGAGGGAGAGGTGGAGAAACAGTGGTTGAACATGTCTGAACAAAGTCTGCGAGGTCTCCGCCACCTGAGCTGATCAAAGACACACTTGCGCACACACTCACTTACTTCTGACTACTGTTAGAGCGTAAAAGCATGAACAACTTGGAATAGAGAGAGTGTGAGGGGAGGGGAGATTCAGACAGAGAGACAGAAGTGTTTGAGGGAGAAAAATGCTCCCAAAAACAGAAAGAAAACGTTCTGCTTTCGCACCTCAGGGGGTCATTTTTTTCCTCAGTCTGTCTCCCTTTCCTTTTTTAACTAAGTCCGTGTGTAAGTGTGTAAATTTTAGCACAGTGTTGTCTTTAAAAAAGCCAGATTGCTAGGCAGTAAAGACACACAGTGAATTTTAATACCAAAGTACTAACAGTAGTTTCCAAAAGCCTTTGCTCACCAACAATACCCCACATTCTCTAAGTACCAGGACTCAGAAAATGGTATTTTCCACCAATGACACTTATTTTTAAACTTTCTTGAACAAGCTCAGGTAAGAGAAGTGACAGCACTTTCATTTGTACACTTTAGTTGAAGGTTTACAGCAAGGAAATGGCTAGCTTAGCTGAGAAAACAGGAAGAAACAGCTTGCCTGGTGTTTGCTGTATTCTCACAATGTCAGCAACAGCAGGACAACCGGTCTAATATTTCCGGGATGGTTCCACTGCAAGCCTTTTATATATTTGATATTGCCCTATATTCAATTATTTTCTTCTTATATGCACATTTAAATTATTGAGCCTTACTGTAGAGACTGATGAACATTAGTTTGACACTTGAAGTATGTTTTCTTATTCATCTGCTAGCTGAAAAGATGAAAAGTTTCTCTGTCCTTATTAAAAATCTGATTTTGAGACGCAGGGCTATAAGCATAATTTACAGTATCATAAATAGTGATGTAGAAACCTGAAGTTACCAGTGTTTTTACACTGAGAAGAGACTTAAAAGTTGAGTCTTCTGTCCAGCAGAAACTTTAGAAATGGACAAATTTTTTATAATTATAGATTCTTGATTCTTAAAGAGGTAAAACAAGTAGATGCCTTTAGGTATTTAGATGTTTATTATGTAAATTGAAATGCAATGCCTTATTTATTGTTGTAAAAATGAGAAACTGTGGTATTACAGAAGGGGGGAAGGTGATTTCCTGAAGTCTTTGAACTGAGCCAGGATAGCCTTTTTCCATCTGTTTCCAGTCTTTGTGCAAAGCTATGCTAACTGTCTGCTGGCTGCAGATTCCCATTGAGTTTTCAGGTACAACTGTGGAATCGACCCCCTGGTCTAAATCTCAGTATAAAAGCTAATAATCAGATTTTGAAGGATGTCCAACTTTTGCTTTAAACTTACAAAGGCCTCAGACAGCTTCTCTTTTGTTTTTTTGATGATTCCAGTTTGAACTTGAACTCTCAAATCTTTGATTTCTACATTATTAACCCTCTACCCTTCAACTGATTATTCCCTCAGCTTAACCTCTCTTATCCTCACTACTAATTTAAATATTAAGCCTGAAGTTTGTGCTTGGACCAGACCTTTACTGTTATGATCCCACTTCACAAAGAGGGCTCTGAACGGCAGAATTAGAGCAATGTTATTGAAGTATTCAGGTGTGTCGCTGCTCAAAGCCAAAGACAAACAGGCACACGCACCTTCTGCAAGCTCACAGCTGCCTCTTACAGCCTATTGAACTTCAATGGAGAATGAGTGGTGAGAAAGCAAGCTGCGGCACAGGGCCTGCAGTCAGCCTAGAGCACTGAAGAGGCACAAATATTCAAATCCTGCATTTTTTTCTCCTCCCTTCGCTCTTGGTGCTCTCTTTATAACCTCTTTTCCTCTATAGTTTTATTGATGTATTCCTCCTTTATACTTGTCTGTCTCACATCATGTCTTAATATGTCTCGATTCAAAATAACTTTACCGACACTCAAGGTTATAAATAATAATAATGAAAAGCAATTATTGTTGACAATGTAAATGACTGTAATATCAAAGTAAAGAATCAGCCACCTTATGTCTAAAGCTACAAAATAAAAAGATAGAAAACAATTAGTCAATTCATTGATAAGTCTACAATCAGAATATGAACTAATAATAATTTTTAGACTCATTTAATTGTTGGGGTCATTCTTCAAGCAAAGACTTACTGGTTTCAGCTTCTGTCAAGAGTTGCTGCTTTTCATTGTTCTCTAAGAGAAACGACTATGTATTTTTGTGTTTTGAAACGTTGAACCATATCAATATGTCAGCTTGCATTCTGAGAATTTTTTTTCTGACATATTACAGATAAAATAATTTAGATGAATAGATAGCCCTATTTTGGATCCGATCTATCTCTTAAATATCATTCCCAGTTGAGCTTGATATGTTTAATTATCTTTGGTGACTTCAGGATCTCCAAAAGAATTTTAAAAGCATTTAAATAGGTATTCATGCAATGTGACTGTGACATAAAAATGCTGCAGATAATCTCAAACCTCTCTGTGCTGGAAGATCAGATGGTGCAGCCACCACAGTTTGAATGAGGGGAAGGAAAGGCCTGCATGTCCAGACTGTTATCATAACTTTTTATCCCGGCTTCATCCTGCACCACTCTTCACTGTGTTTACGACATTTTATGATCGAACCCCTGACCCCTGGATGTACTTTATTACCATGGCGACTCGAGGAGACCTCTCTGATGACTTTCCCAGGAATTCTGGGGGAAGAGGGTGCAGCTCTGATCTCAGACCAGCTCTTATCGCCCAAGTAGCTCTGGTGACGACTGGAGACGGAGTCACACATGCTGAACTCAAAGTGGTCCTAAGAGGCAAGGGCCACATGCGATGGTTCCCAGGGTGGGGGTTAAGAAGGGCCAATAAAAGCAAGCAAAGGGTCACAGAGCTCGACATTATCACAACAACAAAAGAAGAACGCTGGGAAATGGTGTTGGTTGATCTTCCCAATTGCCTTCTACATGACACACTTGTACATCTAATGAATGCTGCTAAAATGTACCCTAAAGCAGCTACAGGCAGCGAATAAAATCCAATATGGTTTATTACTGGAAGTCCCCAAAGCTTTAAAATGAACTTTTGAAAATATTTTCCCTCTTTTCAAATTTAAAAATGAACGAAAAAGTCTCAACATCTCCTCTGATGTTCTTAGCTCATTTGCTAATGTGCAGTTCCACCAGTTCCACCACTGTTTTATATGTCCCATTGACATGTCAGTACACCTCTGAAAGCTCCAATACCCTGATCTACATTGTCCATACAAGCTTGATTTATTACACACTTTAAGGAGGTTTTTATCAAAGGAACAGAGAGCTGATAAAGCTCCTCAGGCATGATGATAGCACAGTATTTTGACTCCATCGTGACTCCAGCCTTTGAGAAGATAAACTACAGGGTGAGTTTTCACAGCAATATCTCTCCAGAGATTCTGAGGTTTCACTGTAAATCTAAGTACAGTGAAGAATCTGGAATTTTTGGAATTCAACTTGAAGTCAACACCTGACATTTGTCCTGTTTATATTCCACTGGGAAGCTGATCTATGCTCCAAGTGTTAAGAATGAAAACCTCAGAGAATAAACATGTCAGCTTGCTATTTCTTATGGGACGGAGCTGCTGGATGTCTGTGTGTGTGTGTGTGTGTGTGTGTGTGTGTGTGTGTGTGTGTGTGTGTGCATGTGTTATCATGGATCCCCCCCCTCAAAACACCTTGACAGACCCCAGCTGCTTGCATGTGCTGATACAGATGATACGGAGACTCTTAGACCTCACACACCGCTGCTCACCTTTGAAATGTGGATCTGTGTGTGTGTGTGTGTGTGTGTGTGTGTGTGAGTGTGAGTGTTTATCATTCTCTTCCCAGACAGTAGAAAATGATGAGCTGTTCACTCTCTACAAACAAGACACGTCAAACTAACATACCAAATAGCCAATGATGACCTTAATTTTATCAGTTCTCTGTGCTACAGTTTCAGTTGTATTTAATCATAATATTCATGTTTCTACATAAGGGTTTATAGTGTTACTGATGCAATCAATCATATTTTAGCATTGGCCTTCATTAAATTTTACAGTGGACATCTGAAACGTGTTTAAATTGGTTTGGTTTAACTTATTTGACCTCTCAGCATTTTCTGTCACTTTCCTCCCCAGCTGACATGAAGTTTTGAGTTGTAGCACTTGTCCTCCTCCTCCTCCTCTTTCTGCACTACAAGCTCACTGTAACAGCATAAGATGTATTAGCCTCTGTTTGAGAAGTTTAGCAGCTTTAATCAAGGAAGTACTTTTAAACATCACAAGATAAATTTCAAACTATAGCTAAAACTTTGTGACTAATTTGGTCATATCTATCCAGCATTATTTGGAATTATTACTCCAATACTACATATTAATGTGTGTATGGGCTCATTTTAAATCAGTCACCTCTTTAAAAAATCATTTATGCGCTTTTAAAATGAAATCTGGTGAAAACTGTCACACAGTGGTTTTTGAGTCAGCATAAGCCTCATTTTCCTTAAAAAAAGAAAACCTCCTGAAACAAGTGCAACAGTGTGTCAGACGAGTGTGATTGGCTAATATATTTCAGCAGAGCTATTCTCGATTATTTAACAGTCCCCAGCTCTTAACAGAGACACCAAACATTCCCGCATCTCATTGTTCGCATTGTTTGAGTTTCGTCTGTCCGTCTCTTTACCTTGTAGGAGTGATGATAGTGCCAAGACATGTCGTCTTCCTCTGACGCATAATCCACCAGCACTTTACTCTTGCTTTTCTTGAACATATCTCCACTTGTCGCTGAAACAAGCCGTCTTGAATATTTAGTAAAAGTTGCCTTCTTTGGCCGAAAAAGTATCTTAACTTAAACTGTCTGGGTTTGGTTTTTTTTTGGAGAGATCGCAGCGACGCACCACCGAAGCGCGTTCCGCTCTTTTCTTAAATTGGTGCAGCAGAAAATCCAGGAGGCTCACTCAGAAACAAATTGTTCATTCAGAGAGGTGCCAGGACCTGGAAGGCTCGAGCTTTCTTTCTTTCCTTTTTTTTCCTTTTTTTTTAATGACGCTTACTATTTCGTAAGTGTTTGGCTTGTGTTTGGTGCGCTTTTACGCAGACTCGACCACCTGGACCTCAACCCGTCGCTCCTCCCACACAACCCCCCTCTGCTCCGGTTCCTTAAAGTTGCCATGGCAGGAGGAGGAAGGGGTCATACGTCTCATCTCTGGCCAAGGCAAGCATTGAGCTGCGCATTCATGCAAAATAATGCAACCCTCTGAATAAACTGAAGATTGTAAATAAAAATGAGAAAACGGATATTTGGAAGCTGCTGTTTCACGCACAGTGAAACAGTCTTTAAGTTCAAGGGTGTCAGATACTAATAGAAAGTCTACATTAATAGATGAATCTGTTTATGCTGGACATATGCCATCTATAGATGAAAAACTCAACAATGTAGAAAAGTCAAGTAAAAACGTTGCCAAAATATAAGAATTTTTAGCAAAATGTACTTAAACTGTCAAAATAAAAGTATTTAAAACGCGAACTTCCCCCCATTAGTAGCATTATTGTGTTCCTCTCTATTTTCTTATTATTTTTCATTATTAATATTTTTCAGTTAACATTTTATTACATCACAAATACAAAAAGTCATGCAGTTACCGTACAAAAAAGAACAAACACACAATCTAAAACTAGTTTTTGTTTGATTCTTTTATTAAGTAACAAAGCCTTGAAGTATCAAAATTAGTTATTCTAAATCAAATTTTTATTTAGTATTTGACATAAAAATGACTGGATCACAAGCTTGTTTTTACCTTATTATTATTATTATTATTTATATTATCTTGTATTTACCATAGATGAAAACAAAGGTGCCAAAAATTAAAAAATCCACAGCCATGCATTAAAGTAATGTTTATTATCATTAGGCAGATCATAAATGTTTTCATGTTTGGAGAATAAATAGAAGTATATGAGTAGAAGACAGGAATTTTCCAGAGACAGAGCGGTCGTGTTTTACAAAAAAAATTAAATCTCTCTCACTGTGTGTGTTTTTCTCTCTAAGACCTCTGACGCCAGGAGAAACAAATGACACATTATGCTTGTGGACTGACCTCTTAAAATAGCCACAGTTTAGCAGCTAAGACCATTCACCTGATTCAAAGGTCTTTAAATTCCTGTTTCAATGTCCACATTATACAGTAAGTCAGTAGGGAATGTGGATTGTTGAATGTTTAAGAACTTACAGGAAAAACCAAAAGACACACAAACACACACACACACACACACACACACACACACATACACACACAGATGGTTTAGGACTCTTTTTTGGATTTCCTTCCTGAAAAAGTCAAGCAACAGCTGAGAGTTTTTGGTCAAATAAGGTCTTAAACAGTGTGTAATCTAACTAATACTATAATTTCATTGGAGTCAGTTTGCTCTTATGCAACAGAATCAGAGATCAGCACTGAAAACAAAGCGTGGCTCTGATGCACCGTGTCATCTTGTGATACTTGTGTAAATCTTTGTTTTCATTCATGTTTGTCAAAACATGACCTTGCTCAGGTGTGTTCATAATCACATTGACATGGTTTGTTGTGAGCTCTTCAACGGTACCAGCTGACACGACTCATGGCTGATTGTGAGGACGTGTCCATCACCTGTCAATACAGAGGTCAGCGACCTTTGACACTGAAGGTCATCAGTGGGTCAACTGACATGCATTCCCACAGTAACACTACAGTGGTTATTTACAGTCTAAGTGGCCCTGGTGACCAATATTAATGTCACTAATCAATCCTCTTGATTGTCTTTGTACAGTTTGTACAAATTGGAAACTGAACACACTCTTGGATTGTGGAAACAGGCTGACATGTAGGTATTCTTTATTTTAAAGATGGGCTAACATCTTGATGTTGTACAGATATTACTACTTTATTTAATTTAAATGATTGTTCACATTATTGTGGCAGACTTTTATTTTAATCAACAGTGACCAAAGTCTTAATTTTGCAGACTGAATAAAAAGGTGTGTTGTCATTTGCAGTTTTTAGGCTGTTAAAATACTTTAAAAATGAGGCTTGAATAACACCCACATGGATCTCAAAGACTCAATGTTCACAATCTGACAATTGATCTGTTTAAATTTAATGAATTTTTAAAGTTGTTCATTACCTTATGCACTACTAAATGACATAGTTATACTAAAATGAGGGCTCCAAGGCCTTGAGGCAATATCTGCATTTATAACAAAGGATAGTGAAAAGTGATACCCACCCCAGCAGCAGCCTGCTCAGCCTGCTGCTGTCTGGCAATGGATACAGAAGTATCTGTTGTCATACTACATACTACTACTGCAAGACTACAGATCAGCTTCTTTCCTCAGGCTGTAGGAGCCCTCAACTCATCCATACCCCACCATGAAAGAATTTTTCTCTTTTGTTGCATAAAGGGACTAAAACTTGCATTTTGCTGTGCAACCCTGTGCTGAAGAATTAAAAAAAAAAGAACCTTGACCTTAAACTTTATCTTGCATGTCGAGCTCAACAAGCCAAAACAAAGTTCATGGTTTTAATCAATCATTATCAAAAATAGGAGAAGCAACTAATGACAAGGATCCAAGTTGAACTGTAGTGAAATAAATGTGATCATGATACCATAAGCAAACTTCCTTTTTTGCATTTCTCTTCCATAAATCATATTCATTGAATTTAATTTTACTCCATATTTTTCCCATGGTCATCTATACCCCTCCATGCCCTCTGGGGGGCCCTACAGCTTGAGAATCACGCCACCAAAATGTCATTAGAGGTGAACGACTGATTTTTGTCTCGTGGTTTCTAGTGGGTTAATCCAGTCCTGCTTACGGCCTTTCATCATGTACTGCCTGTGTCTCGGCATGTACTGTATCTGTATTGTTAAGGAGCACAGAAGCCACGGTGACGTCAGCTGCTCTGATCATTGACACAGGCGGTCAGGTCTGGCGGGGTCACGCAGTCCTGGTAGGACACAGCTGGGATTATCCAACCTGCTTCTAACGTCTCACACGGACACAAATGTACTGCACAGCTTAGACTGCAGATCTGGGGCCTAAAGAATGTCTGGGAACATGTGCTCAATATCTTAACCGCTTCATTGTGCTTCACCAGGATGACAGAACAATAAAGAAAGGCTATATAGAAGATGTGGCACAGCTCTGAAGTTCCTATAGAGCATGGCTTCCTATTATGTTAAAGTAGCTGTAATCAATGTTAGCAAAGAATCTCACAGAGAGCTAAAAACAGACTCTACAGCTCCTACAGAGCTTTACATCAACTCTCAGCTTATTGTTTTGGTTATCATGGCCCAAGACTTCACTCTTTTGATTCACTCTTACCATTTCTAGTGAAAAAGCTGTAAAAGAGCCAGTACTGTATGCTGCCTGGTCAGCAGCATCAGCAGACAACCAAGCAAACTGCTCTCTTAGCAGTTTTTTGAAGCATCAGGCAGCTGTTTTTGAAGAATTTTAAAAACTAACCAAGGGCTAGCTGCTAGGCACTAAACAGCAGACAGACAAAGCAACCAGCTGTTGCAGCTATTTAGCAGCTAAAGAGCCAGGTATTTCATGTGGAAGTTGGTGAAAACCAAAACAGAGTAAAAAGAGAAAGAATATTTGAGTAAAATACACCAGGTGATTACATTCGAATCAATTGAAATGTTAATATTGCTCTGAAAACAGCTGGATGAGTAAAATGAGTATTTTTTTTATTTCCACATGCCAAAAAAATTCACTGAAACTTTATTTAATTTGAAACATCTTGATTTTTTTTACAGTCATTGAGTTTACTGATGGTAACGACTCAAAACTGAACCCAACACCCAGCTGTCTTATCAGGTCACATAACTATGTTGACCACACTTGATATTTACATTCCATCACTATTCGAACACAAGAATGTAAAGAATTGCTAAAATAACTAAAACAACCATCTTTTTTGTCGCAGTTATACAGTAAACGGAAGGAAGGAGTCAGCTGAGATTAAGCACGACTCAGCAGCTATCTGATGGGATTCACAGGTCACAGGGTTGTTCAGCGCAATCCCACAGGACCACATCAAAACTTGTTAGCCAAGAGCAGAGATTAAAGCTTTAATTATGTTCACAAGCCAAGTCTCAGATATGTCCCTCAGAGACGCTGCTGAGTGTAGCTTTGATGAACAGTTGGCATCTGAACAGTGGCTTATAGCATTAAATTACTGTGTACATTTGAAGTGTTTGTGCTCACTCTCCAAAACAGTTAGATTTTTTGTAGAATATTTTGGACGCAATGATAAGTTTTCATCACCAATGTATACATTAAAATTAGGCAAAAAAGTTCAGAGAAACAGAGATACATATTAGTTCATTATAAATCGAAATATTTCTGAGAAGTCTTGTCTCAGCAGGAGACATTGAAGTGCAATTATAGATTGCCCTTAAACCTTTGAACAAGTTTTCACAGGAGTTTAAGATAATATTAGCTGATTAAAACTTAAACACTTAATCTAAAAGAATCATGGTTATGATTAATTTTCTCCCTTTTAAAATATAACCTGCCTCATATTAAGTTGACTCATTGAAATTAGTTTTGGGTAAAGCCTCTTTTATAAGAAAATGTGAAAGATCGGAGACGGAAACATTGGGGATGAGATGATGAAGAAGTAAAACATCCAGTGGGTCTTGAAGCTGTAGAGCAGGAAGTTTAAGTGCTGGACATCTGTGAATATGAAGTGCTGAATCATGTGTGCAGCTTAAACCCAGAATCTGGAGGAAAGTATATGTTGTTTTACTTATTCAGTCTTGCTTTTAGTACATACAATGTTAGATGATTTTCCATTGGTCCCTCAGGCTGTTGTGGATGTTTTTATACACCTGTGGAAACTTTTGCATGTTTGTAAGGAGCTCAACTTCACTTTTATACATGCAAGAGGGTATTTTTAATGGAGTGTTATCAAAGAGTTGAAACAGTCAAATGACTCACAACAAGGTAACTCTTAGTCATACCTCATCAATTCTGCACAGTAGACCTAAAATAGATTGAATGTGTCCTGGCACACACACCTCCTTGTGTTTAGTAACAAGCTGCCAGGTAACATCACGCATCCACACGGCCGCTATTTTCCCTGTCAGTCTGTAAATTTGCAAAGAAACACAGTGTGCACCTCATTGCACACAACCAGCAGCCTATATCATTAGAGTTTTTGTTAAGTATCTTTTTGGGTTACATGCATGTTTCTGCTCATACAGTAACGTGTGTTTGCATCTGTGTGCATGACAGAGAGAGGTCTGTTAATGAGCTCAACACAGAGAAGACATTTAAAACAAGGCTAAGCTCTTCCGCTGTTCAATAAGAGCCGGTTAAAAGGAGGACAAATGTGCTGTGTCCCCATGGACAAACACACGCATGAACCTGCAGACAAATCCAGCAGGCTAAAAGTGGACTTTTGCTTTGACAGGTGAGATAATGTGACCACAAGAGTGATGATATTTTATGTGGGAATTAAGACAGAAAGACAACAACATTCATTTAAAAAAATTCAACAAAACACATTTTAAACTATTATCAAATTTTTGAATGAAAGACAATACTTATCAAAGTATCAACAGTAATAACAGGAATTGTTACTCCTATTAAAATACTGAAGTGAAAAAAATATAACTCATTTAAGAATCTTGTAACGCAATGTGTTCAAGCCTGCAATTACATTTTTATACACTTGGGGGCAGCAGAAAGAATTACACCACTTTTCAGTGAATATAGCAAACTTGTTAGCAATTGTTAGCGTTCACATTAAGCAGAGTGAAGTCAACATTGAATGTAGGATCATGTTTCTATTTGACAAATAAGGGTTCAATATTAACTCTGTTGGTTTTTTACCAACTTTTGAGAGAAATATTTAGCTCTTTAGCAGCTAAATGCTACATCATGTTTATCAGTGAGTTGCTATCTCTGTCTGCCCTCTGTTTGGTATGAAGCAGATAGTGCTGAGTTGATTTTTGAAGCATTTTAAAAGTAGCTGAGAACTTTGAAAGTGAACCAAAACTGTTAATTTGAGCTGGACAGTTAAACAATTAGCTGAATCTCTCTTAAAAGCTTCCTAATCCAAGGGATGTAATATTTAGGTGATACTTCTCTGTAGGTTTGATATATCCTTGTACATACAGAAACATTAATTACAGTAATTTTTGGGAAAAACTAGCTTTTCCAATCTAATCTTTCTGTATTAGTTGCTTCATTACATCCTGCCTGTATGTGTTTCAATATGAATTAATTCTGTGACCAGCTTCTTTACATTTCATCCTTTTGGTCTCAATTGCTCCTTTATTAGAAGAAAGGTTCAGGGCATAAATTCATCAGTCATCATAAATTCATTATTATTACAGGAGACTATGATTCTTACCCTGTTGAATAAGATTACAGGATGAAAACTAAAACTTAATTTACGCATGTGATGATATTCTCCACTCCCTCTGAGCTAAATTGTAGGTGTAAACTTGAACATGATGAAACATTGTCTGAGAGAATTTCTCCATCAGCTTCCATCCATTCTTTTAGCGGGTCAAAGGTCAAGATCAGCAACAAGAGAGTCACCAGGAGGCTGTCAAGGATTCAGTGTTTTGCTCAAGGACGTTTCACTAATGTATTTACAACATACTTTCCAACACGTGGGCTGAACTTGTGATTCCCACTGGCATTAAAAACGTGCTCACGGACACACTGAAACAACTCGAGCTTTTCTGTGTTAATAGTGTTGCCTGAAGCTGATCCATCACCCTAAGACCTTGCACAACTTGAAACTATCTACTTAAAATAGTGTGAAAGGTTAAAATGCATTCCTTCTATATTTTTGTCAAACATGTACACATAGTTTCACTCTCTGCCTGTATCTGCCGGTAGTTATGATTATTTACAGCTTGCTGCCTTTTAATTTTACCTAAAATTAATGCAGTAATCCTCAATCTGATTAACCTGAGGAAACTGTTGCAGAGTCTAAAACAGGTGCAGCTGCACAACATATTAGACTCCTCTTGGTGTTTGCTCTCATTTGATCCAGGTATGATAGTGTAAGATTAGAGTTGATATAGCACTCACAACCCCTCTAGTGACACATACACACATGAACATACACTCAGAGGCAATGGCGAGCCCTTAAAAGACCTTGTGGATATGTCCCCCTCACTCCTTCTCATCCATCTCTCAGGTAGCAGAGACATTCAGCTCTTTGTTGTTGGCTGTAAGAGACGGTAACTAGAGCCTCCTGAGGAGAAGCCACCGAAACAGACACACAATGGACCTCTGTTTTTGCGTGTGTAACTGTGTGTGTGTGAACTTGGAGAATGAGGTAGAGTAAGAAATTGTGTCTGTCTGTCCCTCACTCCCGGCCCCTCTCCTCCCTGAGGCAGGGAGCCTGATAGAAAGCCCAGATTAGTGGGTGCGTTTCACCAAAACAAAAGGCTTCTGACAACCACAGGGATGTTTACAAGTGTCCCACCAGTGGTCAAACCTGTGCTAATCACTGTAGGTGTTGGGTGCTCAGGGTATTTTCAACACATTTTCTCTGTAAAGCTTAACTCTGAGCTCCCATTAAACCTGGAGTGGCACAAGTGTAACCCCGACTGGCTCCTATGTGCTTGTTTCCAAAGCAGCTTAGATCCACAACTGGGTCAGAACTCTATGTCTTAGCCTTAAGTATGAATTGCAAGCTGATAACTAGCCACAGTTAAGACTGTCTGACAGGGAAATCAACTTCTGTGAGTTGAGAGATGTTGAATCAGCAAGAACCTGCTTGGTTTTGAGTGTAAAACCACAGATCGCACAGGTGAGATACAAGTTTTAAAACAGCAGCTTATGTATCAGAGAGTTTCATATCTCTGCAGCAGAGATATAAAGCTGCTCTAAATGCTGCTGTATGAATGTTGTTTAGGAGTCAGTGGGGTCATTTCCCTCACTCACATACCTATAGTGTATGCCCATTCACACACCTTACTGGATAATGGAGAAGTGAACTTCATAGACTTGTTGCCTCTGTGAGAAAAAAAAGTCTGAAAATCTATGCTGACCTCTAGTGTATGATAGAAGCAGTACTTTTTAATTACATGATTTTTCAGAAAGTCACAGGAGACACATAGCAAATTTGCCCAGTTTGCAGTATTTTTTATTTACTCTTACATACAGCGCGAGCAAAATATACAAAATAAAGCATGTGCAAAGGTGCTTTGTTATGCATTTATAATGCTTCATGTTACCAAGGCAAATCTAAAGAATCCTTACAAGCATGAAAAACTGTTTTGCTGTTATATGTGTTCAGACAAGGTCAGTAACAAATGAGGTTCGTATTGACAAATTTATCAGATAGTCAATCTGATCACCAAGCAACACAGGCTTAATGCCACCAAAGCTGAATGAAACTCACCACACAAACCTATACGGAAACAATATTCCCAAATATATACAAACCCCCCTTACTTCATATATACACCCATGCAAATTTGTACAGTAAATAACAGAAAGCACCCTTTTGTCCTATGTTAACTGACAGCACATACTTGTGAACATCTGTATTCACATTTACATTTGACTATGGTACATACTTGTGAGTTTAAGATGTACTTCAATACAAACTCACATCAGAATGTTAATGTGGTCATATGCCTTTGTACCACAATGAGGACAAACAGTTGACGAACAAAAACCCAACAAACAAGCAAAACTGTGAACACAGCAACAACTAAAGCTAAACAATATTATTCTAGTCAAATTTTTTTAAAGCCCATATTCAATGAGAATCCCAGTCACAGGCTCAAATGACAGATAGAAGACATTTGTTGCTCTTTCACACTCTTATGTGTCTCCATTTCAGGGTCAGTGACCCCTCTCATATGTAAGTATAAGCTGGTCTAAAAAAGACAGGTAGCATAAGAGGATCTGTGAGGGATCACTTTATCACTGCACACACCTTCTGACCTGTGAACATCCTAATCTTTTCTCATACATACCCTCAGTTTCTTTAAACGAGAGAAGCACTGCTAATTTTCTATCTGTCAATTATACATTCATATGCTGTCAGAGTCCTTTTTTTTCATTACAAAACATTGCGTACAACATATATATATACAGCCTCAGAAAGTCTATTTATGTTAAGAGACCATAGTGGTCATTCATCTACATTCATCTTGTGTGACAGTGGTGTGCAACAGGGAGATATCCGGGTGGATTCACATGTTGGTTCAGGTGGTATCCAGGATGGCTGTCCTGGTCCCTCTGCCTGACAACAACACAGCGATGCTATGTGTCAATCCAGCCAGATGTCTCCCTGTCCAGCTCACAACACAGGCTGGAAGCACCCAGTATCATATTCTACTAATCTCTTACAGCATCAGAGTGATATGTACATGATTATGTACAAGTTATGTACAGAAAAAAGTGCAAAGTAGCATTGTTTTCACATTAAAGGTCACATTTTCTCTGTGTTTCTGTTTGCATTGGATTTTCTCTGTGGAGTTGAGCACAGCCAAATAGAGAGAATTCCCTAGTTCATCCTCTGGTATTTTGTCACACAAACAAAGAAGAGAGATATCAGAAAAAAATAATAAACTGGCTACTCAAGAATCAAGAGAAAAATCTGACCATGATATAAATGCCTTGATTATCTGTATTTAAGCTTCTTCTGATATGCAATCTCTTGTCATCCCCTATTTTGGCCAATCTTCCTCAAGAAATCCAAAAAGAGCAAATAATGTCACATTGCTGGCTAACCTCCGAAAGAGGAGGGACCAAGGGAGCCGTTTTGCATCATGGAAATTGCCGAAATGCCAGAGGAAAAGTAATGGAGATTAAGACTCAGGATTTTGGAAGAAATTTCTTGGTGCTCAGCTAAAGCTGCGTTTAGAAAAACTGTCTTCAAACATCGTTTTAATGTGCTCTTAAAAAAGAAAAATCCAAATTTTGACTAAATACTCCCATGATAAAGCATGGGACATAGAGATGGATTGTGGCTCAAGTGTAACATTAACCAAGTCCTTTAGATACATCAAGAGCTGCCTCTCTGATTCACTGCATGTTAGTTACAAAAAAAGTTTCTGTGCTCAAATTGTGTAGTTTTGCCTTTTTCTTTTTCTTTTCTTTTTACAGCACAAACTGAGCCTTAAGGCAACAATCTTTTCATCTAAAAAACAACAAAATCATATGAAATCCAGAACACGGATGACACTGGACTTGAACCACTTGAATTATTTGGGACACAGAGAAAAAAACGAAAACAGAAACCCAGAACCTAGCAGTATCGCTTCTCTAAATCTTGTTAGCCTTTCCATGTTGCCATTAAAAGAATAGTTTGACATTTTAGAAAATACACTTAAGACATACGCTTTCTTGATGAGATAAGTAAGAGGAATGATATTACTCTCCTACTTGTCCATCAAACAATTTTACAGCCAGCAGTTGATTAGCTTAGCATATCATTGAAACACTTAGAAAAGGCTAGCCTGGCTCTTTTAGATGGTGATAAAATCCACCTACCAGCACCCCTAAAGCTCAAAAGTGAATGCATTTCACCTGAAATGTTTTTTTCTCACAAAACCATAGTGTAACATATTATTGTCTTGTGGATTTTCTAACTACACCAACCAATTTCCCAAAATGTCAAACTTAAGCTTTTTGAGTTTAAGCTGTGTGTGTGTGTGTGTGTGTGTGTGTGTGTGTGTGTGTGTGTGTGTGTGTGTGTGTGTGTGTGTGTGTGTGTGTGTCCTCCATCCATCTCATCTGAAGAGGTGACTTGATGGCTTGTAGTTCAGTGTCAATTGGCGGGAGCTGTAGCCAGACATGCCGACCCCCATGAGACCCAGCAGGATGGCCATGCGTGGCATCACAGGGACCTCCCGGCTCTGCAGCACAGTCTGGGCTGCCTGAGTCTGAAAGAGAGAGCAGAGGTCACAATCACTGTATCCATGAAAACCATCATCAAGCACAATCATCATCATCAGGGACCAGGACGGTGCGTCAGCAGCTTTCCTTCTGGCTCCATCCGCCATGACGTCCCTAAAAATGCGAGCTTCTTCACACACCAGTCTCATCTCAGCAATAGTTTTAAGCATGAGGACTGATTGAAAGAATACAATGTCAAGAAGATTAAAAGAGGGATGTTTTTCTATTTAATTAAAGGTTTACATTTTGGAGATGTATGATCTTTATGGACAAGGATAAGATATTATCTTCTCAGTCATAAAACAGGAGCTCCTGTGCACAAATGACATAACAGTCTTTTGTGTAAACATGCTAGCTATCCTATTAATAAATCTATGAGTTATGACAAGTTTGGACAAAGATAATGAGGTTTGACACCTTCCATTTTTAAAACAAACACAAGCCATGCGGTGGGCTTCTAAATCCAGCTACAGGTGTCTAAAATACCCTCTAGAGTTACTGCGAACTTGGATCTCATGCTAGTCCTCTTGGGATCCAATTAGAGGGCTTTTAGCTGACCCTGGGATTGTAAGACACATCTGATTCAAAATCCATTCAAAGACAGGCTGCTATAATCCTCTATTCTAAATCCCACCATGACACAGACACAAATGGGCACTTTGTGTACAGTGAGAGTCAGTGGCATCAGTTTAAAATGAGGGTTTAGAGCAGTGAAGTGACAATTTAATACAAGTATAACTTCTACATCTGTATGGATAAGTTGTTTTAACTTAATAGTAAATCTACTTAATGCACAAAGGCAGCATTATGAGAAACCCTGAGTTTGTTGTTTTTGAATCTACACATTAAAGCCCCGTTTACTGAAGAGCAACACTGACTTTTCCAGAAGCAGTGTAAACACATTAATGTGCAGTGTGAAGACTCTAGAGCTCAGCAGTTGTTTGTTATCAGAGTGCTCTAATGGAATTTGCAGCACTGTCAGGCCACTGCAGATGTCCCCTGATGTCCAAGACTAATCATTAATCTATTTAAAGAAGAAAATCGCCCTAAAGCAACTTACGCACCTGGAGGTATCTAATATATCCAGGGGTCAGTCGAGGGATGCGAAAAAACATTGTTGTTGTTCTCTCCAGTGTTTCACAGCTGAGATTACAAAAACCCCTCTGCAACCAGCCCTCAGGACTTCCTGCTAGGCAACTTTATTCCTTTGAATCCCCGTGCTCCTTTGCCTTCTGCGTCTCTCCAGCTTGAGCCTTCTACACCAGGCTGAGTTTGTCAGCAAGAGCAGCTCTCCCTTGTGTCTGAAAACACACACCTCGCTCCCTCACCCACATCCACTGACACACACCTGCACTGTAATGATCTCCCTGGAGAAAGAGCGGTTCCTATAGGTAGTATTTAAAGCCTTGGCTTCATTGCATAAGCTGGTCACATGGTGTTGGACAGTGTTTGTGTGTGTCTTCGTGTGAATGCGCATTTGTGTCAGTGGAGGATTAGCAGAGCAACTAGAGTTGGGGTGGATTAATATACCTGTGGGAGATGTTCTAAGTCCATCAGCCACCAATTATGTAGGCAAGAAAAACAGAACCTCATCAACAGTTGACAAAGCAACGCTGTCATGACGTCTGCTGGGGTCAGAGGCAGTTTAACAATTAGGAACAATTACAAGGCAAATTGGATTCCATAAGAGGATGCTGGCCAAGTATATACAGGCATAACAAAAGACATTAACTGTCTACTGTCTACACATTGGAACTTATTTTAGAAAATCTTAGCTATTTTCAATTAATAAATTTTTTATTTCTTATTTTTTCTCCTTATGTTAATGACTGGGGGGCTGCAGCCATTCTCAGCATACATTTGCTGAGAATGGCTGCTGAGATTTTTTTTTTGACATTTGGCCTATCAGGAGACAATATATAGTTCAAGTAAAAACAACTTGTGTAAAAGTATTTAATAGAGACAAAAAATATTTTCTACAAAGTCTATTCAGCATACTCTTAAAAAATCTCAAAAAAAGTCACTGAAAGTTACAGGACAAAGCAGAGAAGCAGAGTAAACCGCTGTGTTCTTTATCAACACAAGTTGTGTTGCAATTTAACAGACAAAGCAAAAAAAAAAGTCAATAAAGCCATCTCCATTATCTTGTTAAAGTCAGGCCTATTTTTGTTCAGTTTCTTAAAATTGTCAATGAAATACTGCCAGGAAGCAAAGCTCTAGTGCTTCCTCTTGTCTATCTCTCCGGTGTCACGAAAACAGGGTATTGGCACTGTTTCTTCTAAGAAGGATTTGACAGACTCATCAACGCAGACATGTAATGTACTGACGGGTCCAGTTCACGCTGCATCACAAAAGGAGGCACATTTTTATGGAACCCAATAACTCTACATTATGTCCTGTACCTTATTGAGGGCTGGCATTTTGGAAATGCATTGAGAAGATTATTAATTTAGCCTGAGGGAGAAAAATTATTTTAACTCAATGTGCAGACAGTCTGGAGCCACAAAGGTTGTGCTGACATGCTCCAGATCACCTTTTTTCTACAGGAAAGCTGGCCTATTTTTCACAACTATTGTTAAGTAGCCTACCACTGGAAACAGCCCATAATTGTTTTTGGATGAACAGCTCAGGATCCTTTAACTCACATGCCAAGATCGGATTAGCTCAATGCAACAGACATGCAAGACTGATTAAAGGGAAATCTAATCACTTAATCACACACACATGAAACAATGCAATTAAAGTTTTATGTAAATAAGTCTCACCAAATGTTATTTTTAGGAACAAGACAATTGTCTCAGACAATGTGAAGTTGCCATTGCTCCTTCAGTGTCAGGGCTTATCCTGCTTATCCAGGTTGCCTCCACTGTGATTTACAAACAGGTTCACTTTAGTTTTCAGAGGGGTCATTGATGTTTTTACAGTGTTTTAAAACCAGAAACAACTGATTAAGAACTTCTCACTATGGGAATTGCTCTGAATCCCAGTCAGTGACAAATAACCTGCTGCAAGGGAAATTTCAGAGGAACAAATTTACTTGTGCACCACAGTAATTTTACCACTTCAGTGGTTTCTCTCTTAGTTTTAACATTTCATCAACAACATACAAGCAATACTCCTCTGTGTTGCATTCATAACGCAATATATATGAATCAATTTAGGATTCACAAATAAAATGACTACTAAAAAGAAAAACAAACAAACCCAATCATGGGTAAATATATGAATAAGTTAATTAAAATAATACAATAATTATTATAATATATAATAAAACACTCAGGCACCTGTATAGGCAGCCGTTACGTCACGCGCATTATTATTACGTAGAGTCAGATGTGGAAGGACCCCTGAATTCTCTAAAACCAGGACGCGGGCTAATGTAAACTTTGAACAATAGTGTATTTATTACTTGATTTTCAATGCAATAAAAAATTACAGAAAAATCTCAAAACAAATTCAAAATTGACTTTTTGTCGCTGCAGTCTCACAACAGAAGAGTGAAGTTTTTCTTCTGAGCTGGTAAAATTAGCTGGCTAATTTAGCAAGCCAACAGCTAATGCTGCTACAGCTGCGCAGTTTCGTTTCAGAGAAAACACCGAAAACACCCACACAGGCACTAATCAACCAAGCCTGTTTCCTGTAGCTGTTCTCACTGCAAAAATATATCTCGCAGAGTGGTATGGGCCCACTTTACTTTACTCTGATAGCTGACTTACGCTAACTGCAAGTTAACCGGAAAGGTAACAGTTCATATTCAACTTATAGGATATATATCTTCGGATTTTACGTTTACTTAATTGCCAGCTTTGGCATTGTAGACAATCGAGGCATCGCTTGTTTTATATGTGACTTAGATTAGCCACAGTTTAAGTGTCTTTAGAATGTCATGAAAGGGACTACATGCGGGGTATGTATGTGCGTTAACATGTTGTTGATAACATAATATTTTGATGACATTGCTACTTTCATGCATCTATGATTGACAGTAACAGTGAAAGAAACCTGGAACACATACTATTGATTTATGTTTTGAAAATTTTCACTCCTAGAAATCTGTAAAGAACAAAATAGATTGCACCTTTTTGTTGTGCACAATTTAGACCAAATATCTATGAGTTCAGAGCAGGATACTGATGTGATATCCACCTGGTTACCATTGATAGGACTTATTGTCAGTCTGTCTCCATGCATACATCGTTATATGTATGTTGAGCATTCATATGTGAATCAATATGTATTTTGAAAGACCATTTGTTGTTAGCTATTTATTTTTGCAGTACTTCGTTTACTCCTAAATTCTTTGTTTGCTGTTGCACCTCATGCTTTAGACAGAGTATCCAATTCTTATTGTCCCCTCTGCTGTTTTTTAGCCATGATGAAGAGAAGAACAGAAGCAGCATCTGCATCACTGCAAGGGGCAAAGAGGCATTGTGATGACAGCAGCTCAGATGAAGGGTCACAGTTATCCAGACAAGGTAGATAAATTAGTATTCCCACTCCAAGCAATGTCTTCCATAATTTTAGCTCAAAAATTATAATCGCCACGATCGATGGAAAGCTGCTCCTGACGATTTGGTTGATCTAACAATTGTCAGGATATTTGGTTAAGGGATTTTTATAGTTCAAGCTAAGGTTTGTTTGTTTCCATGGGTGTCTGTGCCTGCTTCTGTTTCAACATGAATGTTTTTTACCTGTGTGTCTGTTGTTTTGTTCTGTCCAGACTCCAGCCAAAATGATTCCCTCAGTGATCAGGAGGATCACAGACCGGGATTCTCCATGCCCTCCATATCATCCTTCGATGACCAAGACAATGACGCCAAACAGACCTCCTCCAGTTTCTCAATGTACAACAGTGTGTCACAAAAACTCATGGTAATATATCAAAACTTGCACTGATACTGGATACTTAGCATTTGATCTTCTCAGAGATTATGTTGTAGAATTTTTGATTGTACATGTAAGCTTTTTTGATAATGCCATTTAAGTTTATTTAGCAAAGTATTCAGAAAAAAAAGCGCTACCTACAGTCTTTTCCTAACCCCATTATTCTCCCTTACCTCTGACATCTTTAGGCCAAGATGGGTTTCCGTGAGGGTGAAGGTTTGGGGAAATTTGGCCAGGGACGCAAGGATATTGTGGAGGCCTCTACTCAGCGAGGGAGAAGGGGTCTCGGTCTCATGCTGCAGGGCTTTCAGGGGGAGCTCAATGTTGACTGGCGTGATGAACCAGAGGTACAAAGCAACACATGACAACTGTGCACCCTTTCTAGGGGTGTTTTTTGTTACCTTTGTGGACTAAATGCCTGTTGTTATGCAATTGTATTTTTTTTCCCGTTGCCTGTTGTTTCACGTCCCTAATGTTTTCCTCCTTTGTTTATCTCTCTTTCTATTTGTCTGTCCAGCCCAGTGCTGTAGAGAAAGTAGACTGGTTCCCAGAATGCACCACAGAGATCCCAGATTCAGATGAGCTGAGAGACTGGATGATTGTGGGACGGGTAAATACCAACACTTTAGACACTCCTACACAATAATTACCCAAGCTTACTATTGTCTTATATATATTTATTGTTTTTTTAAAGTCTTATTCTTGACTGCCTACAGAGAAAACTTAAGATTGAAGATGAGACGGAGTATTGCACTGAAGACCTCCTGCACACTCTTCTGAGGTGCAAGGTGAGTAATTGTTTCATTACAATTTGCAAGAGGTGCAACCTGATGGCAGCAGTAATATTCCTAATAATGTAACCACTTTGTTCGCTCTATGTTCAGTCAGTGTTTGATAAACTGGAGGGTGAGGAAATGAGGAGAGCACGTACTCGCTCTAACCCCTACGAGATGATCAGAGGAGGTATCTTCCTCAACAGGTCAGTCTTGCACACAATGCAAATCACTAAACACGGTAGATGATTGATTCCTAATCCTAGTAGTTAATGCCAGATTAATAGCTTACAGCATTTTGTCTTAAATTTTTACATTACATTTTTACATGGTATGATATCAATAAGGATATTAATGAGTACTGTATTACATTCTTTATGTATTAGAGCAGCTATGAAAATGTCCAACATCGACCACTGCTTCGACAGTATGTTTACCAACCCAAAGGATTCACAAGGGGTGAGTCTGTTACACTGTGTTACACTAAACCTATAGTTGTCTCAGCACACACATATAAACAGATAATGAGACAAACCTCTCTTATTGCGTAGAAACCTCTGACAAAGGACCGTGAGGGTGAGCTTCTGTACTTCGGTGATGTTTGTGCGGGACCTGGAGGCTTTTCAGAGTACATACTGTGGAGGAGGCGTTGGCATGCGAAGGGGTTTGGCATGACGCTTAAAGGACCCTGTGACTTCAAGCTGGAGGATTTCTTTGCAGCCCCGAGCGAGCTGTTTGAGCCGTACTATGGTACGTGCATGCACATCACATTCGATTGGTGAGCCAAAACTTTTTCTTTGTTGGGTGATGAATGCTTGAGCAAAATTTTGACCTCTGTGTGTCTCAGGTGAGGGAGGGGTGGATGGGGACGGCGACATTACTCGTCCAGAGAACATTACTGCCTTCCGAAACTTTGTCCTGGAGAGCACAGAAAAAAGGGGACTGCACTTCCTCATGGCAGATGGGGTAAGACTATTTCACATATTACATATTTACATAGGTATAAATCTAAAATCTATGCATAAAAATATGGTGAGATCCCAGACTCCTACTCTTGGTGGGTCAGACTGAGACTTCCAGCTTTCTGTTAAGTAACTGAAAAGCTTTTGGTTTGATGATTCTGTTAGGGATTCTCTGTGGAAGGTCAGGAAAACATCCAGGAGATCCTGAGTAAACAGCTGCTGCTCTGTCAGTTCCTCACAGCTATCTCTACTGTCAGGACAGGTATGTATACATATATGTATATGTGTGTGAATTAAGGGGGGAGTCACCTGATTAGTCTGCATCATCGAGTCAAAGTGGACATTTCCTTGTGTCCTCAAAATTCTTCTCTGTGTTGTGTGCTTATGTTTTTGTTTTCATCTCTGTATTTGTGTTTAATTCTGGTTTCAAACTACATTATGGTGTTGCATTTTGTCTTCTCCAGGTGGTCACTTTGTCTGTAAGACTTTTGACCTCTTCACTCCCTTCAGCGTGGGTTTGGTCTACCTGCTCTACCTCTGCTTCGACAGGATCTCTCTCTTCAAACCTGTTACAAGCAGGCCTGCCAACTCTGAGAGGTGAACCATGTGTGTGTGTGTTTGTGTTCATTGATACTTTGTTAATTTGTATGTAATCTATAATGTATTTTCAGTAGCTAGTGGGTATGAAGCTGTAAATTAGTCCAGCAGAGTCCAAATATTCTTTTTTTATCATTGAGTAACTCGCACCAAACCATAAATAAAATCCATAGATAAGATCTGAGAAAAAGATGTGGACATCGCATTTCCACTTTTAAAGTTCAGTAATAATCAGTCCATGTTCTTGGCTGCCTGGAAGAAACTGTAAAATTATTGCTCAAAATTAGAATTGTCATTTTCTCTTTGAAGGAAAGTGTTTCTTTGCCAGATGTGTTCAAAACTGCAGTTATGTTTGGTCAGAAAAGTGGGCTAAGCAGCATGTTAGTTAAAAAGAATAGAACAGTCTTTCTGCATTGGGGCCTTTTTCTCTTTGTTTAAGACTAATAAGACAGATTATGTAGAGAAAATTCTTGCATCAGTAAAGCATCTTTTAATTTATCGCCATCTGCAGGTACATTGTGTGTCGCGGTCTGAAGCCCGGATCCGACGCCGTCAGGGAATACATGTTCAGAGTCAACCTGAAACTGAACCAACTAAAGAACACGGACAGTGATGTCACAGATGTGGTTCCCATGCACATCATCAAGGATGACACAGACTTCTACCAGTTCATGGTCAACTCTAATGAGAGGTAGAGACACACAATATGACAAGGCCTTAACTGCTTCATTTTAAACTGGGTGACTGATTAAAAAGCTGGTATAACTCTCCCTGCAGCCTTTGTGCAGTCCAGATCAAGGCCTTGGCAAAGATCCACGCCTTTGTCGTGGACCCGTAAGTAACCTTTCTTTTACTGTGCATTAATCTCTGCTGCGGTGAAGCTTCTTGTGATAATATTTTATGCCATGGACTTCTTGACTCTTTGTCTTTAGGACACTCTCAGAGCCAAGGCAAGCAGATATCAGGAAGGAGTGTCTGAAGCTTTGGGGGGTGAGTGGAAAAACTTTAATACAACTTTATTACATTTGATATTAGACATGATAGAGCTTGTTAAATAAATATAGTTGAGCTCTATTTATTTCCATCTCTAAAAACATTGTATGTGCATTTTCAGGTCCCTGACAAGGCCAGAGTCACTCCTGCTTCCTCAGACCCTAAGTCCAAATTCTATGAACTGGTTAAGGTCAGTTAATTTATTTTGAATTAAAGAAACAGAGTTAGAATAATACAATAGTACAATAATACAAAGCTGATAAATGTGTACTGTCACATCTACCATCGGTTAAATTTTTGTTGTGGTTGTGGTCCAAAGTCTAAATTTTAAAGCAAATATTATATATTTTGGTGTGTTTGTTTAAATAGATTCTATGAATGATGAACACTGTTCCAAATGCATTGTTTAGAAATATTAAACGTGTCTCCTTATCTGTTTATCTGCGTCTCTTCACACCTGTTTCACCTCAGAATGCGGACGTTGAGTCGTTCCAGTGTAAACTCACATCTCTTAACTCCAGCACTCTCGAGAAGCTGCGTCATATCCTGGACCACAGGTGCATTGTGGGAGGCGGAGAGCAGATCTTCCTTCTGGCGTTGGGGGTGAGTCTTAAGAGACACAAAACACCAAAAATGTGGATCCTGAAGTTGTGTTTTAATGTGCTCTAGTTATGTGATGTTCTTCAGCTTGCACAATCAGCAGTTGAGATGATAATATGAGTTTTTGAAGGTATTTCATGTTTGATGTTTTATCTGATCTATTAATTATTTCACACTGTAATATGACGAGGCCAGTATCACCAAATCAGCCGTTTTATGTGTAAGATTGTTTCATTTTCTGCAGGAAAAACTGGAGATACAGAGCTGACAGGCCAAGCTATTACTATCTAACCATAATGTGTTTTTTTTGTCTTGTGGGACTGAGGTCAGCAGAGAGGCTGAACAGTTGTTTTTAAAGCATTGTAACCTCTGATTGAACCTGTTTTCATTATTTCTCCATTTCCGCTTGGCTTGTGTAGAAATCTCAGATATACACATGGGATGGAAAAATGCCTGTGCGCTGGAGGAAACTGGAGAACTTTAAGCTGGAGCTGCCAAGAGATACACTTCTGAGTGTGGAGATTGTCCAAGAGCTAAAGGGCGAGGTGAGAAGAAAGAGTGGAGAAATGAAATGTTGAAGAGATTAAATGTGGAAGCCTGTATCTCAGTGTCTTAAAGCTTGGCTCAGTTTCTGTAAATGCTAAGATACTTATTTTAAGAAAAAACGGGAAACAATAGCATTTTTTTGTAATAAATATACCTGAGAAAGAGAGTAATTTGCTGCTCACAGTTATGGTCAAACATGTATAAACACAATGTGTTTTGTCTTCAGGGCAAAGCTCAGCGTAGAATCAACGCAGTTCATGTCATGGATGTACTGATACTGAATGGAACTGATGTTAGAGACAAGCACTTCAACCAAAGGTAGGACACTGTCACCTTTATTAATGATTCTTACCCTTTTGTTAATTTTCCATCGTTATTGAAATAATGTTCATCGTTTTTTGTTTAGGATCCAGATGGCTGAGAAGTTTGTGAAGGCAGTGGCCAAACCCAGCAGACCTGACATGAACCCCATCAGGTACAAACTTCAAAATGAATTTAGCCATATGAATGCTTCTTTTAGGACTATCTGCAGGCATCTTTGGAGAAAGCAGAAATATCCGTTTATGTATCATAAAGAATTGGAAATGACTAAAGAGGCCATTCAGAGCACCAGCATGTTTTAATAAAAAACATCACACCCTAAAAAATATTTACAAACTCACAGGTTAAGTTTCTCCAATGTTGGAGAAGGATTATATGTCTTTTTTAAAAATAATAAGTTGAATGAACTTTTCTATGGAAAAACCTATGAAAAACAACATACTATTCAGACTTCTTATGCATGGCTTATAACATCTGTCTTAAATATAACATCTGTGTTTTCCCATGTAGAGTGAAGGAGGTTTACAGGCTGGAGGAGATGGAGAAAATCTTTTTGAGGTATAACAAGGATGAATGTCTGATAGTCAATATGATTTACAGAATATCAGGTCAAGTTTCCTATAGTAGTTCAATTAATTCTTTGGTTATTTTTTGCTGCCATTGTTCTCAGACTAGAAATGAAGGTGACAAAAAGTTCAGGCGGAGTCCCACGTCTGTCCTACACCGGCAGAGATGACCGACACTTCCTTCCCACAGGCCTTTATATCATTAAGACTGTCAATGGTGAGTGTTTGTGCAGCTGGAGCTCGTTGTCTGGGAATTACCCTTTAATTCTCATGCAACTTGGATTTGTTTTAACTGTACCAGAGCATCAGCACTTTTAAAACACTTCTAAATTAATGCAGAGTTTTGGTTTTGCGTTTTTTTGGGGGGTTTTTTGTAATGAAAAAGTGTGAAATATCTCTGATGTGTCTTCTCCCTCTCTGTCATTCAGAACCTTGGACGATGGCGTACAGTAAAAACTCAAAAATGAAGTTCTTCTTTAATAAGTTAACCAAGGAGTCCACCTATGAAATGCCACCAAACTCTGCTGCACCCTTCCAGTATGTACCCCTGTCCCCACCCATATCAAAAATGAAAAGAAAAAGCCTTCATTACATACGTTAGAGCATCCTCGATGATCAGGTGAACAGCATTGTTTCTTTGTCTTTGTCCTCAGTGTTTGCCATTCTGAGCGCCTCTTCTGGGCCTGGGTGGACGGTGTGATAGTCCATGACTCTCAGACACGAATAGACCCTGAGAAACTGTCCAAAGATGATGTTTTGTCCTTCGTCCATCAGAACTACCAGCCCTGAAACACTCACAGTGCCCCAGAGCTTCACTACCTGCAGCCTACATGCAGAACGCACTATCTTATGGAGGATATTGAGCCTGAGGGAAAGTTATCCCTTATTTTATAATGCCTTGATTGATATTTATTTTGACAGTAATAGAAGGACTCGTAAACTGTATGGTCAAATAAACCAACTTAACAATACATAGATCAGTGCTGCATATCTAGTACACTAAAAAATGTGAAGTTTGAACAAATCCCTGCTTTTATTGTCCAGTTCTACATCAATTGATAAACTACATTATAACTGTTGTCAAGGCGCTCTTGTTCCTCTATATGAAGTCACTGCTAGCAATTGTTTACCAGTTGTTACTGGAGTTCTGGAGCCTAAGAGATGAACTGTACGCTGCTATTTCTAGTGGTGACATTTTGAACTTTGTAAGCAACAGACATGTGACAAACCAGTCTGTCTTTCTGCCTTTTCCACTGCCCTCTGCTCTTTAAATTGTAAGACTCCCTTCAAAGGACAGCATGGAGACAAAAAGCTGCTGCTGTCCCTTCTGTCTCTACGTTGGATTGCATGTCCCTGTTGGTGAAACTTTTTACAATTCCTCGTCTGTACAATTCATGTATGTGCGTGTGCTTACATCAGAAGGGATGCATCTACGGTTTGGATGATGATAGATAGAGTTACAATGTTAAACTATGCATCCATATCTGTAAACACAGTCTCCTGCCTGCCTGCCTCACTCTACACCTGCTCGAAACACAACAGCTCCTCTGCTCGTGTCTACAGAGACCAGGACCTGCTCTCACAACAACAGGCCGCCTGTTGCTGTCACACCCACAGACCTACAACAAACACGTTTAAGATGCTTGAACTTCTGCTCATGTTCATTTGCATATAAATGTGAGTTACAACTGTAGCAGCTTTTTCCCATTCACATCCGCTCTGTCACATTGTGTGTGTTCGATATTTTGGTTGGTGTCCTCATTGGTTTTAGGTTTGTTTCTACTTCAACACCTCTTTCTGATTGTGCCTCACATCGCCTGGACTGTGTGATTCTTATTATTGCAAATAGGTTTTTCTTTTCCTATAAAGTTAGCCATCAAGCCCTTTGATGTAAATAATAGTAATGTAGTAAATATATGGGAGATGCTCTCCAAAAATGTCTCTCAACTGCCTGCTGAGAATTGATTTCCACTGTTGTGTGAATGATAACAACAATGGTTGGATAAAACTGTTTGGAGGCCACTGTTGTCTTCAAGTTACCCTCAAGCAAAGTGTGCACATCAATTTCAACATTTACAGAGGCCCAGGAACCAACCACTACTCGCTGGAATACTACCTGCCTCAGGGTTGTCTTTATATCGGTTAGTTTGTGATGATTGAAATAAAAAAAATGAGTTTACTACATAGCAATTTTGGCCATGATAAATCCCATGTGCATTAAAACTTAGGACTCAACCAGTAGTTTTCATTACATAAACTAACGCTTAAAAGCTTTACAAATGAAGACTAAACCATTTCTGTTGGTGTTCTAATGCGATCTGTTTGCAACTAGAATCTTTTAAGACTCCTTGAGGCACTTGATGTTTTACCTTTAAAACAATCAACAATATTTTTTGTGCTTATGGCCCCAAACCCTGCACAATTTTGCTGCATCAGAGTGTGTAGTGACATTTGACATTTTTGATACCTCAGATATTGAACATTTGATGTCTATGTGCATTTGTTAAAAAAACAATTGTATTCTTGGAGATATTAGCCAGGTTTACATGCAGACTTTTTTTCATTCTGATTGAAATCATTCCGATTGAAGAGTTCAGGTCAACTGTTTAC
>JAQMCX010000023.1:12210208-12263975 GCA_029814765.1 Acanthurus leucopareius | reverse complement strand
GGTCGGAGCCCTAGTGGAACTCTCGACCACTGCGTGGAGGACCAAGCCTGCCGTACATGGGCCGCCCGCGCTCCCGATTGAGCTAAACGGCGGCCCAGAGAATTTATGTTTAATTAAAAGAGAAAATCTAAAGAGAAGCTTTAAATCTATTAAGTTATATTCTCTTGGTGTTGTTTTGCAGCAGAAGCTGAAAGGGAATGTTCTCATATCTTGAATAAATCGAGTCAGTGGTTCCTAATCTGTATGTAGAGCCCTTGTAATAAATCTTGGGATAAATCTCAAGGGTCCCAAGTTAATAAACAAATGATAAAATTTAGTTGATAAAAAAAATGATGTTTTTTTCTTTTTTTAGGTCTACAGATGAAATTAAAATGTGACAGAAAGTCTCTGTAATTAGATTTTTAACAAGACTATTAAAGAATGACTGATATAATAGAAAAAAAAATAAAATGATACCAATACTTTGCCAACTGATTCTAAGCTGGGTAAAATATATGTCATCCATTGCATTTCTCTTTTTTATAACTTTATAATTTGGACAGTTCCTGTTCACAAGATAATACAGTTGATCTATTTGTCACTTCCTATGTTAAAGACACTGTATGGGGGGGGGTCTTGAATGTAACAAGAGAGGGAAAGCACTGATGTGTCAATAGTGTGATTATGGCTGGGAGGAGTCGTATCGATTTCTGTCTGACAGCCAGATGGAGGCAGCGTCAGAGGACAGGTGACTCTGCTGAGTCGGAGGTGGAGGGACTTCATTGTAAATACCAGGAGCTTGTCAGTGTTTCTGTGCCCTTGTGAACAAACACTGGATGTGCCTGGCCGTTCAAATGGCAGCGAGAACCTGCAGGGAATGCTGAGAGGTTGTAGTTTTTAGTCGGAACAGCAGACTGTAAGTCAGACTGCTCTGAAGTCAGTGGAGAGGTCTATTATGGGCTGAGCCTTCGTTTCAGTGTGTGTCCTAATTGGACGTCCAGAAGGGGACATAATTGATGACCCGGCGGGGAGGAGGGGTGAACGATGGCCTCTAGAGCTATCCAGATGACGGACGAGTGAGGTTGCCATGGCGCTAATGAGGCAGTGATTTTCGGGGTGTTGGGCTGGCAGATGGCCGTGAATCACACCCACATAGACACACAGGTACACGCACACAAACACACGCACACAGAGGAAAAAATGACACAGAGACCCGTTCTTTAAATATCACCTTGTTTTTTTTATTACACAGACATACACAAGAGCGTTAACAGCCTGCCTTCAGCTGCTCTCCCACTACTTCACCACTTCCTCTGTCCTCCTCCCGTCTTTTCACGAGCTCTCTGCGATTCAGACGTTTAGCTGTCATGAGACAAGCCTGGGCCCCGAGTGCTGAATCATGGGGAGCTGGGAGACACATTTTGGTCACAGGCCATTAAACCACAGGGTGTTATGGCTGTTAGGAGGTTAAGAAGTCTCATGCCTGTCACTTCAGTTTGACTCTGAAGAGACCACATTTACTCAGCTGTGAGCGCCCAGCATGGGCTTTGCATGACTCCGAGATTAAGGGCAGTAGAAGGCTTAAGCATAAATACTTACATTATTGCATTTTTTTTCCTAACTTAAAGCACCTTTAAAAGAAGGAAATGGCCTGGTGGGATGAGCGTAGTAAATGTGGCCCTTCGGCTAACCCGTCCGCATGCCTCCATCACCTTGCTGGTTGACTGTTCGTGACGCCGTACTGCAGCTCTGCTACGTGAAAATAAATAATCTACAAAAAGGAAACCACTCCCTTTCAGCAAACACAGGGCTCTAAAAATGTACAAAGTCTTTGAAAATAAGTCAGAAAAGTTACTTAAAACTTTCTATATGTATTTATATACAGAACCATATATAACCGCAAAAGGATAAATTTAGCAGAAAGGTCAACAGCATTAGAGAAATCATTTAAGCCCTAAAAAGGTTCTAGCAGGTCTCAGCAAACTTAGCAACAGCTGGACCGAACAAGCCGTCACACTCTCTGATTGTGTTCACGTCCACGTTAATTTTTCAGCTCTTTGGTAAACAACAAGACTACTAAAAGACCCAGACGGTAAAATTAGCTTTTCTTCTAATGTCATCTCTGGCTTTACATTTATAGATTCTTACTTAACTCCTGATCACAAGTCATGACATCACTTGTTTATTAAAACAATCTTTAAAACATATTTTTTTAAAGTCACAAACAAAGAAAAACACCTACGCACAGTGCAAAAAAATCTCCAAACTAAAAAGTCATTTAATAAAAGTTCTATGAGCCTTTCTTATAGAGTTAATTTTTCTGTTTTGGTTGAGTTTTTTTTTTTTTGTAGATCCCAACTGTTTACTCCCTATCCATAACTAGGTGGCAGCACCGAGCCCTCTGCACTTCCTCTGGACCACTGAACACACCAGCTCTGCAAACTAAACCACTGACCCAAGAGCAGAAAGCAAAACCTGGCGATAACCGAAGCTGAAGCTGTACCGTGGAGCTCTCTGTTGTACCACGTCCTCGAGTTCTTTCCACGATATCATGGGGGCTGTTTTGGAGCCAACGCTTGCAAACCGTGGTGCCCTCAAACACTTTCCAGAGCCAACAGGAGCGACGCAGAAGCTCAGAAGATTCACAGGGCGAGCGTCCAGCGCGCCTCGACGTTCCATGCTTTCCAACTGCCTAGCTATGTAGCACCGCAGCAGCAAAGTTAAGCAAACAACTTGTGACTTTTCTATTCCTTCAACTCACCTTAGTTTGCCATCTTAACCTTATCATTCAAAGAAACTAAAGGGTTTCTGTGTGTTAAGGACATGATAAAGTAAAAAAAAAAAAAACAACAGCAGAACAAATGGAAAACAAACTAAGAACACCAGGCATAAAAGAAACGCTGTTCTTTTAACACAAAGGGTGAGTCACCAAACGAAGGAGAGAGTGAGAATCATGGGTGTCTTGAAAAGCTGAAACAGAACCAGTCATTCACTTCAGACTAAGCTCAGCCGGTTCATGATGGGGTGGCGTCTGACCTCACATCAGGGCCAGACATGTCCACTCCCTCAGAGGCGGCACCAAGGGGGCGGGGCTCAGGAAGGTGTCTCTAGAGGGCCTTCTATTGGCTCCTCTTCCTGTCCCCCTTCCTGGTTATGATGAGTGACATCTCCCTTTAATCGAAGGGGCCGTCCCTGCTCTTTAACTTCTGCTCTCTTCAGATAAAGTGCCATTGGAGTCTTTGAGCACAGGGAGAGTCTGGGCTGCCGGTTCAGACAGACTGTCCGCAGTGTCCCCGTTCTCGCTCTCCGCCAGCTCCCCCTCACGCTCGCAGATAACTGTCATTGGGCTGCTGAGGATTCGGCTGCGTGCGTTGTACTTGCTGCTGGCAGCAGAGGGCGGCGTGCGTGAGCGCCCGTACTTTGACCCACTCATTGGAAAGGCCGATGAAGTGGGTGAGGACAGAGAAAAGGCCTCGTAGCGGTTCCACTCCTCTGTCACCCTCTTGCCACGCCCGGGGGAGGTTAAGGGGCTGTGTGGCGCCGTCGGTGAGGAGGGAGAAGCAACCGGGGACTCCAGCTCTGACTCTGAGCGCGTCCTCTGGAAGCGAGGGTCTGTGGAGCGAAGCATCTCGGCAGCTGACATCCTAAAGCTGGTCTCTGAGCGGCTGCCCTTCTTCAGGAGCAGGGCCTTGAAGGTGTCACTGCTGGTGGAGGACTTGCGTAGGTTGCGTTGGATGGAGCCTGTCTGGCGAGGCAGGGAGGACACCGACCCTGGCGACATGCCTGTGGGGGTGACGGGTGGGGACTGTGGGTGGCTCCCGGGCCGGGACTTGTCCTCCTCAGACTCCCTGCGACCCAGGACCTTGCGCTTTGATCTAGAGGAAGATGTGGATAACTGGATTAATGACATGCTTGTAGAAATTCTGCAGAGCGAGTGCAAACAGGATTCATTTATAAAAAGTAACGTAATTCAAGGGCAATTAAATGCTGAACTGATTGCAGAGCAAGAGGAAGAACTGCAGGACTGGGGGGCAGTTTTGTCGGGAAACAATGACATCAAATCCAATTATTCAAATTAAAATGAGGCTGTGGCATGTGGGATTTCATATAACTGAGTGGAAAGCAGCCTTTGGTAGAGCTTTCCACCCAGCACTCTGACGGTTTCTGTGTTCGTGTAGCTAAAAAAAAAAAGAAAAAAAAAAGATTAAACTTAAAATACTTGGCCTACACCCCTTGAATCTTTGTCCCAAATTTGCCATATGTCAGCACTGCCCCCAGCAATCATGCGTCACAGCATGAATCTGAAAGAAGTTAAACAAGAAGCATTGAGTGGCATGGATGTTAAAAAAATAAAGAAAGAAAGGGGAATAAGAAGAGGAGTTATACGTTTTTTTTTATTAAAGAAATCCGATGACTTTTTACAAGAGAAGCTGCAGACGTTGCAACTCTGCAGGAAAGCTTAGACGCGGCACAATGAAATTAATCAAAAACACAAACTGGGAAAAGTGCCCAGAGCAGTTTTAATCACAATTCAGCCTCAGCTCAGCAGGGGGTATCAGAGTGGTTGACTGCACCACGTCCCCTACACTGTCTGTAAGTCTTGCACTGAAGCATGGCAATGAAGCTGCGACTGACAGAATACAGGAGATTAGGGCCTAGCGGGGAAGCAGCCTCATTAATCTGCGGTTCATGGGGTTGCATTTAGGGATTATTGTTGCTAATCCAAAGGTAGCATCACCGCAATGGCAGAAACAAGGCTGGCTAATTAAAAGGCAGGGGCTGCTACTTGCCACTTCGCACCTCTCTAGACAGGATGCACCCACCCACTGCATGCCCCCTCTGCACAGGGATGGGGAGAGAGGGAAAGGGGAGACAGAGGCAATTAAAGGCAAGAAAATATATGTACATACTGTGATAAGGGACAACAATTTGATATTCAAAGTAAATAAAGGTGCAAAGGACACAAAATCCTTAATCCTCTGATTCTATCTGGAAAGACTGTCGTCCAAAAAAGGGCTCAGGAAGGTTAAAGGAAAAGTAGACCTGGAAGATTCTAATGGTTTGTGTGAGATTCTCCGTCTGCTTTTTGTTCAGAGAGACTGCAAAATGTGTCTGTGCCCTAAATTCAACCTCCGTCTAGCGTTGTCCCCTGTGAGCTTCCTCACCACGTTAGCCCATTAGCATTACATAAGACCTTTCTCACACACATTCACACGTGTCTAAACTCACACACCTGAATTCAGTCAACCACGACAGCTCCATACTGAACTCATGCTTTGTTAAGTTCACATACAGCCAGGCAGTGAAACCAATCTCAGTTATAGCGGTAAACAGGGCTGCAGTCTGGGATCCATCTCAGGCTACTTGTTTGATTTTTTTTTTTCCTGGTTGTAATACATTCGGCTAGAAGGATCTCCCCCCAGACAAGTTGATTTTTCTGCTGCGGCAGCAGCAGCAGAAGACATTTCATTCAAGGTTTTCATCATTCTCTGCTCTCCCAGCGGGAGGGAGGGATAAGACAGGTGATATAGGAGGTGAAATGACAGAGTGAAAAACAAAGGTACTGGACGGGTGTGAAGGACAGAGGAATTGTGACAGAGGCAAAGAAGGAACAGTTAGGTAGACAGCACTGGTACAACAAAGTTGCCGATAAAATCACTAAATATTCATAAATTTAAAGGACTGCATTTCAAAGAACAACACATCAATATTTTTGGATTTATGTTAATCTCTCGATGTTGAAATGAAAAACACCAATCTCACTGAAAAAAATTTCAGGCCCTACATGTTTTTAACAACATCCTAAAATCGTGCATGTGATTATGTAAGTTAATTCCTTTTTCTCTCACAGTTGTTGATATTCTCACTTTGACATCACCACCAGGAAGCTCGTCATCACTTCCCACGTGTCAAAAATGTGTACAATCATTCTATACGTTCTATACTACGGAGGTGCAATGGACGAGGAGACCATTAAAGCAGGAGGTAAACAAACAGTAATACTGCGAGGTTTACACACACATGCTTACACAATCCTCACGTCTAATTACTAACTGCACAAAAACTCGCTCTGGCACACGTGACCATGTGAACCATAAATACATCAACGATCTGTTGCCAGCAGAAATAAAGTCCCGTGAAATGAAATCCTGTGATGCTCAAGAGAACTCCGACTGCCACTGCACGTGACCGTGAAACACAAACTGGCGGGCTGCATGTGAAATTTATGTGCTGCCTTTGAAGCACGAATGCACGTATGCAATATATGTCAGAGAACGCAGAGCGAGAGAGAGAGAGAAATCTCTCTGGTGGCCTCTAACCTAGATTAGGACCGGAGGGTGTCGAGTATTTAAATAATGGATGAAGGAACTGCCTTTTTTTCCTCTCGCTGAGAATGAGCAACGCTAAAGTGAGTACACTAGCGTAGATGCTCCGATAAACATTAGACTACTGATTCATTCTGCTTCCTGAGTCAGTTCTCTTGCTGACCAGGAACAGATAAATCCTTCTCTCTGGGCTTGGACACTCCAGAGACCAGCTATGTGACAGATGTGTGTGCTTGCAGATGGGACAGCACTGGATGAAGTTATGACTGAAGGGTAGAGGGCAGGAAGAAGAGAGGAGGGGGATTGAGATGGAGGAAGAAAAATTATGGGTTGAAGGATAAAGGGGAGAAGGAGCTTGGGGTTCAGGGTGATGCAGTTTATGAGGGGGGGTGAAAAAGGAGAATAGGAGAGGGAAGATGGAGACCAAAACAAACTAAAATGATGGAGTACAGGAAGATAATTAAACTAACTATGTGGAGAAAATTATATATGGAGAGTTGAAGCAGGTGAGGCTCAGAAAAGTTGGAGTAAAACATCCACAAAAGCCAAAAATAGCAAATGCATCATGATACCTGTGAATGGCGGCAAAGAGGTCCTCTGTAGTTCGGGCCCGCGAGGGAGTCGGGGTCACCATGGTCTCCTCAGAGGCCCCGTTGGCTGACGGGGCTGGTGACGATTCAGCCGTACTGGAGTCAAACACCTCACCTGAGACAGAGAGAGATGCACGTTAAACACACACACACACACAGAGTTGCAGAAGAGTGAACTCACACACTTCAGGTTTACTCAGTGCAACGCACACGCCTGCACACGCTCACGAATCCACCATCCCGACGCATTAACCTGGCTGCCTATAAAATGTGAAGTGGTACGGAGGAGGTGCTGGACTGTCTTCTTACATTCTCTTTTTTGTCTTTAGATTTCCTCTCCTCTTTTCTTCTCCGCTAGTTTATCCTCTTTTCTCCTCCTTTCTCCTCCTCTTCTCAACCTCCACGCTCACGTCTGTGCTTCGACTGCCTGAGCCGCTGCAGGCAGTCTCACTTTACGCTCTCCCCATCCTCCCCTTCATCCCCTTACCAGATCTGTTCCCCTCCCCTCGGATGCGATGCAGCCCCTCCCCCCCTTTCCCTCCAACCACGAAAAGCATCTCCCCTGGGACACTTGCCCCCTCCCTTACCTCAGAAAGAGAAGAAGGGAGCAGGACAGAGAGGAAGAGAGAGAGAGAGGGGAGGGGAGGGGGACTGAGGATGAGAGATTAACAGTAAAGAAGAGGAGAAGGCAAAGAGGCAATGAAGGATATTTGGAAATACGGATGGATGGTGAAGAGGAATCAAGTAGACAGTGAAGGTTGAGGTGTGTGGTGGTGGTGGTGGTGGTGGTGGTGGTGGTGGGGGGTGGGGGGGGCAGTGATATGTGTGGGAAAAATTAAGAGACAGTAACCGCAACAGATCTCTGCATATAAAAGGATGAGTAGAAAAGAGAGTGAGAGGATGAAGTGAAGAGGCTGCAGCAGTGCTGTCCCAAAGATAAGCCTTCTGTCCTGTGCTATTTTCACAGTTTTCAAACCTTTTAAAGCTTGTGGCTTCAACTTTGGATCGTTTCCTTTGGGGGGCAAAATGAATTTCACAGCTGCCTGAGGAGCTGGCCACACAGCTGGCAGGCACCAGCATCACTGTTAACCAAATAGGATTATGGTAATGGGCTTAACTAATAAGTATAGAAGGTTTTGACCGGCACTATCTGAAAAAACTAGTCTCCTCCCTTCACAAATTCTGCAACATTCAAACTTTGATTTGGAGAAACAAAAAACATGGCAAATGAAAACCAGACTCACCAGTGTCGTCCTCCTTGGAGCTGATGGATCCAGTTGTGCTACTTGTCCCATCTCCGTCCTCACCTTCCTCTTCATGAGCGTCTCCATTGGTGCACACTCCATTGTCAAGACCTGCCTCCTGGCTGGCGGAAGCAGAGGTGTGGGATTCATCCTGAGTTGCTGTGGATGTTTCAGTGCTCTCTGTGAGAGGCTCGGAGCTATCTGAAGTTTCCTCTTCCTCCTGTTGCTCACTTTTACTCTCTATCTCCTCTTCCTTTATTTTCTTCAGCATTGCGTCTACTTGGTCTTCAGTTTGTGATGGGCTGACTCTGTCTTCCTGCTGAGATGGAAGCTGTTCATTGATCGGTTGGGGGCTAAATGGTGGGAGAAAAGAGATTTTGGGTTTCTTGGAGACTGCTGGGGGCTTCTGCTTGACAGGAGAGCTTTGGGAGCTCTGTGAGGGACTGGACAAAGATCCCCGCCATTCACCGTTTTCTTTTCCATTCAAGAGGTTGTAATTTTGATCCTCAGCTTTTCCGTTGATGACAGCTGTGTAATCAGTGATACTGCAGTCTAAAGACAACTCCTCCAGGAGCTTTGACACAGGTGATGGCGAGGAGTTGCGCGAATCTTCTCCTGTGGAGCCGTTTGACAGCGGTAACACAGTGGGATGCTCCAGGATCTGGGGGTTTAGACCCTGAAGGAGGTCAACTCCTGTTTCCTGGGCTTTGGTGAGGTCTGATTTGCCATTAATTTCCTTTTCTGGTCGTTTCACAGAGCGGAGCTGAACACTCTGCAGTGCAAACGGTGTGATCAGGGGCTTAGATGACTTTGTGGGGCTGTTGGAAAGGGGCGGTTTTGGGGCATCCTTTACTGCCTTCACAGATGATAGAGAGGAAGAAGCTGGGACAGAAGCAGGCAGTGGAGGAGGTGGAGGGGGCCCCATGGAGGGGACAGGAGGAGGAGGCGGTGGAGGAGGACTGAAGCTCCCGTTGAATGAAGAACTGGGGGGGATTAACATTTCAGGGGATGGTGGAGGAGGGAATTCGGGAGAGGTGGAGCTAGCGGTGGGTGGGCACAGAGATGGGCCCTTTGGAGTGGTTGGTAATGGGGGAGCTGGCGGAGGAGTGCCTGCACTGGAACTTGGCGGTAGAGGAGGGGGAAAGGGTGGAGGTGGGCTGAGGGGGGTGTTGGGAGCTGAGGAGGAGGAGGAGAGGGGCAGAGGTGGTGGTGGAGGAGGAGGAGGTCCAGAGCTTTTAAGTGAGTCAGAGGTGTTAGAGGAAAGGGAGGTGGAGGAGGAGGACATGGATACAGAGGAGAGGAGAGATGACTTTCTCTCAGGCACTTTGGGCTTCGGCCGACTGCCTGAAGGAGACATGGACATGACAACCGAGGGCACCGGGGTTCCAGCTGTGGGGGTGTTGGACTGGCTGGAGTAGCCACTCGAGGGGGAGGTCAGTCTGTGCACCCTGTCGGGCGAGGAGGCAGAAATTTTGGGCTTCACTGCAACCCCTGTCTCTAGGCCTGGAGCTCTTGGGGCCTGGCTGTTGTTGTGAATATCACCTCCGTTGTGTAATTCTCCTGGGTGAGCCCCTGCCGACATGTTATCCGTGGTGTTTGCAGGAGGGCTCTGGGTCCTCTGGTCTCCATGGTTATGAGGGTAGTCCATGTAGTAGCCCCAGGAATCAGCATAGTCTGAGCGCAAGCTGCTTGTCTCACTGTGCGCCGGTGTCACATGACATAGTGAGTATACATTAGACACGCCCCCACAGTTGGCGTTAGCCGCTAGAGATGCTGCAGAGCTACCTGCGCTGATGCTACTCTGACTGCGAGGTCGTAGCACCCAAGGGTCATCGTAGTCGCTGCTCGGGCTGTGAGAGGGTGAAGAGGGTGAAGCCCCTTTTCCTTTCCCTCCTCTCAGTCCAATCTGCAGGCTCTGCTGCAAGCTGGCAATTAGAGTCTCATTGAGCATGGCTCCATTTGCCTCACCACTGATGGCGCTTACTCCTCCAAGAGGCTTTTTTCCACCAGGTTTGCGTCTTAGAGAGTCTGTACGAGCTGGGGGCAGCGGAGGCTTCTTGGCCTTGCGGAGGGAGATGCTGCGTGACAGAGATCGATCACTGTACAAGCTTCCAGAGTCCTCTTGATTGGCCATCTCACGGCACTCGTACATGCTGTGCCTGGTGGCGCGTCCAGCTGCTGCGCCATGCCCGCTGCCATGGCTGCGAGAGCGCAGGCCTGAGTCCATGTGCATGGAGGTGTAGTATCCATCGTTGTCTTGGGAATAAAGAGAGCTGGAGTCAGTAGTGGTCCTGGAGGAGTGGTCCAGGCTGCTATACAGCTGGTTTATTGGAGTGGAGCAGCTGGAAGTCAGAGTGCGGTGTGGAGCCACCACGTTTTCCGGTGTGTCATAGATCCACTGCTCCTCTGGCAAACAGGATGGAGGCGTGGGGGCCAAGGTGCTGTGGCTGTGCACACTGCTGTCCGAGTGCCCTGACTCACTAGGAGGTGCTGCCACTACCAAACCACCATCCTGAGGTGTATGAGTTGGAGTAGAAGTGGCCAAGGCTGGACAGGTGGAGCTGTGGGTAAAGGCTGTTGGACTGGAGAGCAGGGGGTCGGTGTTGGTGGAGGAAGCCAGACTGAGCGGTCGAGCCATGGGGTAAGCTGAGGCTGGGGAGTGAGAGAGCTGACTGGAGGTGTTGAGGGTAATGACCTCAGATGAGCCAGAGAGGGTGGCATTTGGAATGACTGAGGTTGAATAGGCAGCATGTGGGGAGACCACACATGCGGGACCACCCCCCCAATCGTTGGCCTGTGTCCCCCTCAACTCCTGAGACTTGGGCCTGGGCAGTGTGCCTATTCTTGGGGCATTTCTCATGTGGACCGCAGTATCGTCAACCTGCAGCTTTCCGATCTGCCTCTGAGGTGTCGTCTGCTCCTCTGACTTGATGGGGGTGCTGCTGTAGATGGGGTCTGCACTGAGCGACACCCTGGCACCTTGACGGGGCAGACTGTGAAAACGGGAAGGATCTCCGTTAAACTGATGCAGCATCAAAACCCCAGAGCTGTCACTACTGGAGATGGATATGCTTCCCGTTGAGGAGGAAGCAGAAATGCCAGCCATTTGAGCAGCGATCCCCTGTCCTCTCTGAGCCCGGATTCTCCTCATGGACGGTGGCACAACCTTCACTTCTTCTGTCTGGCAGCTTGAGTCTCTGGTCTGTGAACGTCGGAGTGTTGAGTTCACGCTCCCAACTCTGCCAAGGGTAGAGTAATGTCCCGGGATGAACATGGAATGCGGCCGAAGCTCTCCACTGTGTCCTTTTGCTGCCATCAAAGGAAGAAAGAAAGACATGTATGTTTCAAATAACTTGTTTTCTTTTCTTGCTTCACAACCTTTCTCTTTCCTCTCTATGACTTCTTCAGTCACAATACCTTCTTCTCCTTTGACCGGGCCATCATATAAACTGTGGTCACAGGGAAGCTAATTAATTTAATTTGCTATAACCATGTCTCATGCGTAAACAACTTCTGGTCTTCTTCACTGAGGAGAAAAGGATATGAGGGAAGACAGAGAGATTTCCTACTATGCTTCTCCTCCTATTCTGGCTTTAGCTCAGTCTGATTGAAAAGCAAAAGATCCGCTGGGGTCCAGAGAAGGCAGCTGGTAAGGTACGAGGCAGCCAACAAACAACCACATACATGGACAGAGACACATGCATGCATACACAAGCCTGATATGGTCATGCACTGTTGCACAAGATAGAATACATAGAATATGCAGATAGATATAAAAAACAAGGACGCACAGACAGGCAGCAATTACCAACACAGAGACGTACTGAACATACCAGCTAGTAAACAAACAGTCTGAAGAATGAGTTGTAAAATAAGAGAAGATGTGTAGTGTGTCTCCCATCTGTGAAGGCTCTCCTGTTGATGCTCGTATCCCAAAACATACACACTCGTGGTCCTTTCTTCTCTCTCCCCCCCTGTCTCACTCTCTCTTAGCCACACATACACTCTCTTCCTCCTTTGCTAAAAGCTGGAGTGACAGCTTGGCTGCTGCTGCTGCTGCAATAGATTAAGCTGCAGGTCTACTTTGCAGGCAGCTCTAGTGCAAAGGAGAGGGAGGGATGGAGCACTGGGACAATTACCCCAGCCCAGTAATCATGACATTCAGAGGCTGTCGTCAGATGGGCTCTAACTAGACTTTAAAGCTCTTTTCCTATCAACCTCGGTGATCTTATCGTACAGAGAAATGACATTCTCCTTAAAGGCTGCTGCCATCCTACAGCTCAGAGACGTGTAAATAAACATCAGCCATGTGGTGTTGTCAGCACAGCACAGTGTCAGCTTAGTAAGCTTAGTGCTCACTTAACACCCAGCTCTTCTGAGTAACCGGTGGTATGGGACCTATGAACCTTCATATGTGTTATTTAGACCTTGTCTGTATGAAAGACATGAGGATCGTATGTTCTGGAAATTAAAAGGACCGTGTGACCTTTATGTGCTCATGATCAGGACTCTGTTGTCTTGTAATCGGTACATGTTTGTAAGAATGTCACACATGGGACACATGCAAAGATTATCAATGGCCCCGGGATTAAAGCACAGACACAGACAAACAATTAACACACACGAAATTCACAGAAAAAGGACTGCAGGAAGTTGACCTAGAAGGATTATGGCACATATGTATTCAAGGATGGCAAACTGTGCACCTAAATTCTCCAATGTGACATGATTTTTCCCTCAGGCAAAGTGTAAAATCAGATTCTATGGAGCAAAAAGTTTTTGCGGTTTAACAGCTTGGAGGAGAGCAAATGAGGACACTTGGCATGGAGAACTAAGCAGGAAAAGACTGAACAACTGCAGGGCCTTGATCCAACACTGTGGACTCGCATGGGCCCCCCTCTAAAAAAGCCTTATCCAAAAAAAAACAAAAAACAAAACTGTTGGGTTAAGTTATTTCTTCACTCATTGTTTGCAGTTATTTCTGATAAAAGCATACATTCAAAGAGATTAAGGTTATATAAAGTGATGAAAGACAGAGGGATGCTTGCCCAGAGTGTTGGTACAGGTCTGTGGACAGTAGAGGGCAACATTTTGCCCCACAGTGATCCATACCTAGCTCTTGGCTGATGTTGTCAGGCAGCCCTGATATAGTCTTTCTGCGTTTGACCTTCTTGGGCCGGCGGGACACGGTGTCAGTGTTAATGAGGGAGCGCCGGATGCTCGCCTGTCGGTCAAACACTGCCCCTGGTAGCCGGGAGGGCGAGAGCAAGGCAGGCGGACACACAGGCAAACAGAAGCCGGTTAGTTGGAAGGAACAAACTCAACAACATGCAGAATGTTTTTCTTTGTTGTTTTTTTTTTCCAGTTGAGCATGCAACATTAACAGGTAAAGAAACCTGAAGAGTCAGTTCAACCAAATGTCATTTAACATTTTCTCACCAACCTTCAGTCTTACTGGATTTTTGAGGCTGATATCAATACTATAATCTCATAATTTGTCAAATTTTTCTGGTAGGTAAACTATGCAACCATGAAATTTTTCTTAATTACTTTATACTTATTAGTTTTATAAATCTACTTCTTAGCTTTCTGGACAGTTTTTTTTTTTTTTGTTACTTATCAGCAAAAATATTCCTTCGTATGAATCTCGAAAAAAAATTATGTTGGCCAATATATTGGCCCAGCAAAGTTACCTACATTTATTGTGGTGGCAGTCAATATTTAAATTTTTTTTTTTGCATTAAACAACTAGAGGTAAGTGAGAAAATGTTCCTCTGTCATTTGGGTGATATGACCCTTTAAATTTTTTTCATCCACCAGCTTTACCAGTGGTTCAAATTTGGCTAAATTTACCAGCCTTTTTTACTCATTTACCAGATGAATTCAATTTTTAGAACAGAAAATCTCTGAAGCACTGGCTGATCAAAAAGTCTGGCAAAGAAAATGTATTTTTGGTTGATGGTTTGTGTTAATTTTTAACTCTTAATGTTATTAACTGAAGTAAAAACATACACATAAGATTGTGAGATGTAGAGTGCATGCTCTTATCGTAAAAACAGACATGCACAGGCAGATATGAGGTGAATCTCTCTCTCTCTCTCTCTCTCTCTCTCTCTCTCTCACACACACATACACTATTTCATTCTATATCCTTCTCACACTCCATCCAGTTTTCCTGAAGGAAGAGTAATATCTCACTAGGAACCTCTCTTTTTCTGCTATTTCATGAGCTGGTGACAGCCTGCAGGCGTTAGGGAAATAGAAATTGATATGAGGGCAGATAGTGTCTATCACATTTCCCCTCAAAGCGACAGAAAAGTCCCCGATCTCTCTGTCTATGTCTGTGTGTGTGTGTGTGTTTTATCTCTCTTTCTCAGTAATCTAAAGTGACAGCAGATGAAGTCAGCGGTGATTTGTGTGGACTGGGACCACATTAAGCACTCATTAGTGTGTAAAGGATGAAGGGATTGCTGTTATATTGGCCTTGACAACAGAGAAACTGTGATGTTGATACTAAGCTGTGATTTTTTTTTTGGAGTTTTTACGGCTGTTTATCTTTTTCACACATCATACAAGACGTCCGTCTGATCTGAGTTCATGTCCTATGAATGAAACATCAGAAAAGCTACAGTGTTACATATTAATCATCAGAACTGGCTAAATGAGTTGTTATATCTGTGTGTGTGTGTGTGTCTCATGTTTGGCAGAAAACACTAAAAAATGTGACATGCCAACGAGGGAGTTGCGTCGACACGTTTTGCTGTGTACGAGTGTTCATCTGTCAAACGCACTGTGATCTGACATGAAGTCAGTGAAAAAGCCTTGACCCTTAGATAAGCTGTCAAACGATTTTCACACACAAGCGCTCGCTCACACGCGCATAAAGGAAGGTGAAGGTCAGTCTCCAAGAGGCATGGAGGAAGGGGAGAATATACACAGAGGGGCAGGAGGAGAGGCAGACATCCATGACTGACACACACACTTTTTTTGCTCTGTGGATGACTGGATGCAGTAATTGATTAGATTGTATCCACTTAGCCACAGAGTGCTGATTAAAGGAGCAGTCTGACATTTTGAATGTTTGGCTCATTTTTGTTTTTTTTTTTGTTTTTGCTGCCTTACTGAGAATTACAGGAGAATACCAATGCATTCTTAAGACATGACACGTTAATGTGTCAGTTTTTAAATTATTAAATGTTTTGAATTAGCCACGCTAGCAACATGGCTCCAGGGATGGAAATGACAGTGAGCTGGTCCACCACTTTGGTTAAAACTGAAATATCTGATCCTACTGACTTCAGTGATCTCATGATATTTCCAATTCTGCCACCAGCATGTTGACATTTTGGGCTGTAAGTAAAATGTCTTTACGACTATTAGATGGACTGTCATGAAACACCACACTATACTCTTATAGCCATTTATTATATCTACTATGTTGATTCACTGGTTATCATCTAGCGACAACATTAGGCCAAATTATTTATTATGTATTTTGAACAACTACTGATATTCTTATCACTCTCAGCTTTATTTCTTGGTTGTTGTTAATTAGCAGTAATAGCCTGATAACCCATCAAGCTAAGTGGGTGAACATTGTACATGTTCTACCTGCTAAATAGCAATGCTTTAAATTTTTGTCTCATTTTCTGCTCGACACACAATATAAATATCAATCTTCTCATCTAACTCTCAGTAAAATAAATGTGAATCAAATTCTCCAAAAATGTCAGAAATGTTTTTCAGACAAACAAAACAAAGTTAAATGATTGGGTTAATGTCACTGATGAGAGGGGATGGATGAGATCAGATCAAACTCAAAGTAGTTTGATCCTGCGGCTGAATCTGATGCTACATGACCAGGATTTCTGTCTGTCACTAAGGACTCTAATGGGGATCGTGGTCTCTACTCACTAATGGACAAACTGGTTGGAAGATTGCAGTTGCCATGAGGTCATACCTGTGACGTTGATGGCTACTATGTCTGTGGGCACGGCCTTGGCCGTCTGCCTCATCTTCTCCTCTGGGGTGGGGAGGGGCACCGTCTTGTTCCATACCACCTGTCCGTCAACCTCGGACCCCTCCCCTCCGTCACCCAGCGGGGTCTGTGGCCTCATGGAGAGCTGAGATTTGTCGTCCTCTGCTGATGAAGCTGTGGACTAGATGAGAGAGAGGAACAATGGGTTAACAAGATGAGAAAATGAAGTGAGGCTGAAAGATGTAAAAGGGTAATAAAAAGAGAGCAGAGACAGGAAGAAAGGTGAAAGTGAGGAGAGGAGACAGGGAAGAGGAGAGAGGGAGCAGGCCAGAGTGAAAAAGAGAATCAGAGTGACAGGTAATTGAGACAAGAGAAGGAAGAGTCAAATTCAGGGGGAGAAAGAGAGACAAGACAGGAGAAAAGGGTGACAGGTAAGAGAGGAAATAAGATGTTTAGTAATAAAAGACGAAGGAAAACAACAATTTTGCCACACTCAGTCTGAACACTGATGAAAAATGTTGAGATAAGAGAAGAAATATAAATCAAAAAAGGATATTAAAGACTAGAATAAAACTTAACTCTCTTGAACTAAATCAGAGAGACTGTATATAATATGCTGACAGGAACAGACTTTAATATATCACATTGCTTTGACCTTTAGAAGCATATGATGCTGTAAACATGTTTCACAAGCAATCAAACTAGAATGCAAACACACACACACACACACATGCACACAAACACACACATGCACACACACTCAGGAACATCTATCACAGTGAACTGACGAAGCGGTTTGAGATGGCAGGATGAAAGCCAGAGAGCAACAGCGAGGGGAAAGAGAGAGAGAGAGAGAGAGAGAGAGTCACTCATGCATCCAGCTGTATTTGCACACTAACAGTTTCCAATCCTGAAGTAGTATTTACTGCAAACAGGCAAAAGACAAGCTTGTCTTACTGCAGCGTTCAGGTATAAAATTGAGCTGTTAGTCAATAGAATGAAAGCACTTTCCAGTTTGCTGAATGATTAAGCCAGTGTCCATCTGAGATTTGGAAATCATTTTTTTAGAACAAAGAAAGGATGGGATTCAGAGCACAGCCGACAGAAATAATCCAAAATTGTTCTGATTGAAGGTCAATTCCACAGGCAGACTTTTCACTGCTGCATCCAAAATCAGTTGAGCTGCACCAGAAACAGGTTGTCCTTTTTTCACAATGGAAAAAAAAGAGAATCCTCAGTGTGATTTTGTTGCTCAGAATATAAAAATTGCTGGAATAAAGTTGTCCAGAATTTATCAGACACATTCAGCAAGTACATCCTGTGTCCTTTACTGTCCATCCTGACAACCTCAAACATCAGACTGGCTAGAAAAGAGGGCTTTTAGTGCTTTCATACAAACCAAACATGGATGGATGGATAAATTGGGGTGGGGGGGAGAGGCAACAGAAGGGGGTTGGGGGTGGGGGTACAGACAGAATCTGAGCTATAGTTTAGTTGTTACAATTGCTTGTTATTTTGCATCGTTGTGACTAAACCAAGAGCCCTGTTTCGCCTTTTGAGGCTGCTGTCAGGCGAAGTTAGGCTCACAGGCCTCAGGAAAACAGGAAGTGATGGAGAAAGAGATGAGAAGGGGGGCAAACAGTGGAAAATAGAGAGGGGGGATGAAGGCAGAGAGGAGGATGGGACTGTTTTGGGTTGAAGAGAGGGAGTGTGAGAGTGCAGAAAGTAGAAAGACAGATTATGAGAGATGGGAGTCGACAGTTCGGAAAGACAGCAGCATGTTATGAGGGTCAGGGGTCGAGATAGGCTTGAAACGAGTGGCTGCCATCGGGGGGCTCTAATGGACAAAGGAGACCCAGATAATAGCAGAGAATGACCCGTTCAGGACCCCTCATATCACATGGAGAGAAGTGGAGTAGAGAGAAGAGGAGAGGAGAGGAGAGGAGGCATATCTGGCTGTCAAACTATTCACACTTCACTTTAATGGTCTGCCGAGAGGAGAGCAACTGATAGACAAAAAACAGCCATGATACATGTACAGACAGGCAGACAGACAGTCAGACAAAAAATATAATTCATTTATAAGGTGACATTCAGTGAAGAAAGTGGATTTTTGAGCTGTTAGAAAAGCTGTTTTTGATAATTAAGCTTTTGTGGAGCGTTTTCTGCTACTTCTGTACAGATTTGTGTCTGGATGCAAAGTCAGGGTCAGGAGTGGTGGGATCGTGACATGACAGCCTCACAAAAACACATTTCATTCGAGTTTTTATGCGGTCAAAGTTTTAACTCCATCTGACAATGCCCCTCCACAAGAGTTTGACAGCCAGACACTCACTTCAGGCCAGAGACTGACAAAAAACTTGCTTGAATCCTGACATGACTGTCAGACTGTGGTTACAATGAAAAAATCAGTTCTGTATTTTATTTAAAGACACATATGACAGATTTGAAAAGAGTCCAGGTAACTTGTGCTGTTAACACTGTCCTACGAAGCAAAACTGAGTCTTATGAGAGAAAAAAAATAAAATAAAAGTGATGCTTATCAGGATTTGGGTCACTTGTGCTTTCAATGTGATAGAAGCCTTGGGCTGAGAAAAGATTGCTTTTTCATGTCTTACCACTAGAGGGCAGAGTGACACTGTTAAAATAACTGAAGGTGAGTGGCCATGCTGCCAAATCAGCACCAGATTGAAAGCACTGCTGGGCACACACTCACTGCACTTGTATATACTTAAAATGTGCTGAGTGTCACATCCGTACAGTTGTGCTGTTTCCAGCATTTGTGTTTATTTGTACCTTCTTGTCATTCTCATCTTCTTCATCGTCCTGCAGGCTGCTTGCGGACTGTGCAGGGTCAGAAAAGGTGGGACCCTGAGAGTAGTACTGAGAGCTCCGGAAACCATCTTTCCTCAGCTTGTCACATTCTGCAGAACAGGCACAAACAGAGGAGCATGTTATGTTATACAGGCAATGAGAGACTTGGACTGTGTCGATCTCTGTCAGTGTGTCAGTCACGTGATCATCGTCCCTGCCAAGCGGCGCTCACACCTCCTCTCATCACCACCTGCTGTGATCGGGCTGTGATGTATGTCTTGGAGTGTGTGTGTGTGTGCGTGGGTGTGTGTGTGTGTGTGTTTTTTCGCCAATGTGCGATAAGAAGAGAGTTTACAAATGAATGTGTGTGTGTGTGTGTGTGCGTAACTGGAGGAGGGGGTATCAGTTTCAGTCTGTCACACACAGATGGCAGAACTGCCCCCCCTCCCCATCCCTCTCAGGGGGCATTTAGCACATCATTTTTTCTCTCTCTCCCTCTGCAAATATCTACTAATGCATCCTTTGTCTGATCTTTTGATTGCTAATTACATCCATGTAGTACTACCTTCAAAACCTCAACTACACACAGGAAAGGGTTTTGTGTGCATTTGCTGATGGGTGTCACTTGGAGGATACATCAAATCTAGATTGTATAAAGACAGAGTTCAACCACCTCTGTTTAAATATTTATATTACTATCAACTACGCTGGCAACAAATCAACTTCTTATATCTTTGTCCTTGTGTTTTTTGTCTGATCCATATAAATATAAAAACCTGCCGTTTCTTTCATCTTGCATCTCTGGGATTTATTCAGTGTGTGATGTATAATCTAATTTTTTCGGAAATGACACGATGAGTACCAAAGCACATGCACATCACTCCCAGCCTGGCACCTCCGTGATGCTGCTTTTGATCCCTTTTTATGTGCCATCTATCTCCATAGCTAATTACAGCTCTTCTCTGAGGAGAGACACACTGGTGCATGTATAATACTGTCAGTTAATGGATCCTAATGGGGCCAGCGAACGTAGCTACTGTACCAACAAGCTGATGCGACAGCGGTGTGGAAGAGTGGATTTAGAAAGCATGACGATAATGAGGATGATGATGATGATGAGGTGCGAAGCCGGTACGATGATTGGTGTTACGTGATTGGGGATGGTTGATAAAAATAAATAGGCGCTGATGAGCTGAGGGTTGCTTGTTGCTAGGCAGAAAGGAAAGGGATCGGTGAGCAGTAGAGGACAAGAAAATGCCTTGAGAACTAGGGATATTTAGAACTTAAACTATTATAACGTAAGTAATAATGAATATGAGCTGGTGTATGTCTGTATATTTTGCATGCAGCACACTGCAAAAAGCAATAAAATGAAGCTGTGTTGTGCAAATGAAGTGCGATGGAAAGGCAGCAAAAGATGCACAAAGGACATTTTGCAGTGGGATGTAATAAGTGGAGACTTATATTTATTCAAACCTCAGAAGTTGTCACATACTCATATTATAAAATCTTATTTCATGTGGACTTTTGGTACCCAGTGACCTTCATCGGGCCTTTGACTCGTGTTTAACTTTTTATCAAACCTATAATAAATAAGGTTTTTGGCCTCTTGGGGGCAGCAGTAACATTGACATATGACACCATAAGTTGATCTAAAGAGAATCTGTTTTGAAGCAGTTGCTTATTCACACATCCAGTGGTCAGAAATAAGTTGATTATTCATTTACAGTTTTGTGTTTGGCCACCTTTTTGATGCAATTTAAATATTTACTCCCTTTTATCTCCATCAATTCCTAAGGGAGTGCCTATATTTTGCTCTTAAGCTACTTAATGCTCCATTTTGTGTACCAGCTATTTGTTAAACGTGACAATCTGTTATTTGGTGCTTTTTTGCTGAAAGCAGCAGCTGGTCGTTTTGTCATAAAAACATCAATTATAGCTGCTTTAATGTTAGTTGACTTATTTGTTAATGCTGCAGTTGATCATGATGAAAATGGACAGTGAGTCTGTCTTTGATTTTCTGTCCGACCTCACAAGTGAAGAATAGCTTGTGGAATATTATTGACAATAATCATACGACTGTTACGTAACCTCCCTGATGAATTTCGACCTGTAGGCACGTTTCTGTGACTCTCCAGCCGCCTGTTAAAGACCTGTCGCTGCAACACGAGCTGAAACCCATGTGAGTGTGAAAGGAGCAGCACATTGCCGTCTGATTGGTATTGAACTCTGCAGCCAACAGACTCGTGTACCTTGTTCTCCCTGTGCAGCGAACAGTGGATTTGGTGGCTGGTTACACGTGCATGAAAGCATAGCTCTGACCTCCTGACTTGACCTCTAAATTATAAAATATCCTTCGAGAGTACAGTTATTACTATTACGTAAATTATGGGAGTTTAATTGCTACAAAGATTGCTGTAATAAAACTAAACACTAATGAAACACTTGACCTTTTTTTATTTACAGCTGGGCTCAAACGTCCACTCACACCATGGAAATTAGAAAAAAAAAAGATGCAACACACATCAAGGCTCAAATGGACAGAACAGGTGCTTTCAGTGAACACCTGTCGCCTCTCAGTTAGGACCCCTGGGGTTGGGTGTTGGTGACTGGGTGACAGGAAGATGACAGGATGAAGGGAGGGGCTGAATTAATACAACCTCCCAGGTGGTGTGTGCGTTCCTAGCAACGTCAAAATTGCAGGAGTTGATACGCAGCAGTAACAGCACGGCGGTGAAACGAAGGAGACAGACAAAACAAAGCCTTTGTTGGGTGATAAAGCAGGTGACTAACGTTTTACACACCGTGGGCATCAGATTACAAGCCAGCACTCCCACTTTATCTTTCTTATCAGTCTCTTTCTGCTGGCACACAAGGCCACCCTGAGCATATAAAACCACAAGCCTTTACTGTAACACATCCACCCACGGACGCGCACACACACACCCATATTCACACTTCTAGGCTTTTTCTCACACATATATCTAAAACTGTTATCTGAAGAACCAGTTGAAAACACACCTTTTCTAAGAACTCTCAGCAAAACAGGTGCCAGCCATTAACTGGTATTCCCACTTCCTGTTCTGGGAATGTTGTGAGAACGTAAAGCAGTTGTGACTTGGCTGTGACTTGACTTCCTGCATTTGTTTGTTTGCTTGACAACAAGGCTGCTTTTTTACTAATTGTATTTGACCAACAGGAAGAAGGAGTTCTCACATTGTTGAGTTGGTGGAGAAACTTTTGGCTGAGCACAAATTATAGGTTACGATGTTGAGGACAAACAAGGATGACCCATGACTTGATAAAGCAACACTCCCATCGTAAAGATGAGTCAGAGTGAATATTTTGGCTGACATGGATGGCAATGTTGTCAATGATTGTTTGATGGCTCTTCTTATGAGTATGAAACTATGTGAGCTGTAAATCAACTGAACTTTTTCGATTGGAGCAGAAATCTTGATATAATTCATAAGTTTATGCAACAGGACTATTATTGATAATTGGTTGATTTTCAAGAACACCTGATAAAATTCTTCCCTTCAAGCCTCTTAAAACAAAGTTATTTCTCATTAATTTGGTTGTAAATTCCTTTTATTTCACATTTAGACTGTTGGCCAGACTACTTATTTTTTCTGTATTTCTGGATTAAAAAAAGTTTTATCCCAAGGAGGCAATGTCAGGGAGCACACAGCATCATTACAGATTTTAACGTATTTAAGACTCTGCAAGTTAAGTTTGCCTCAATATCTGGTCAGTATATATCTATTTTCTTAAAAATGTGAATCTGAAACAATGCAAACACACAGTTCATACCATGATTTTATCTGTGATTATGTTGGATCCCGACAAACCCTCAAAATGGACCAATTTAAATGATCCTTACCTCGGAGGGCAGTCTTTAGGTTGACTTTGGCCTGACGGTGAAGGTCCTCTACACATGGTGGCCTGCTACCTGGTAGGAAGACGTTCTCCTGCTGATGCCACGGAGCTGTGTAATGTACTGTCCATTTACTCTCCTCATCCAGGTTAGACACCGCTGCAGAGACACACAGAAAAGGATAGGGAATTTAGTATGTTTCAGCTATATTAATTTTATACAGCAGTATTGGGTTTCAAAGGGAATTCACTTATTCCATGATCAACTCTCTGAAAGCAGTATGTTTGGACATGTCTTGTTCCCACAGCACTGGCTGTTAAAGGGATTTGTTTGTATTTGGTGCAGAAAAGGAAGGAGATGGTGGTACTTTGCATCGAGGTGTCAGACTCCACAGCAACAACGTGACACGTATATGAGACATCACACAGTCAATGCGGGAGGAGGGAGTAAGACTTAGTGGGAGGGAAATGAACTTGATGATATAAAGCTCAGAAATCCTTAACAGCAGCTGAACACTAACAAAACACAACTTTTAGAAAAAAAATCCTCAATAAGTAAAATTAGGCAATACTAGCAACTATTCATGCAGTGGCACTCATTTAACAGCAACACCCCAAGACCATTTAAATGCAGATAAACACACAACAGCTGGCCACTTCATTCAGCTGTTTTTTTTCCTCAAAAGACAGGGACAACAACCTTTTTCTTTGTGTTTTTCCGAATTAACAGACATCAAACAAATATCAGCGGGACAATATGATGCTTTTCTTTGTTTCCTTGCAACTGGTTTGATATGCTGATCCAGACGCTGAAGCTCTTTTCCCATGCAACATTTATAAGCCACTCTGAAAACAGAGTGTCAGCAAAACCCCTTAGCTGTAAATATCAATAACAACAAACATGCACAAACACTTCCCAAAAGTTTGGCTTACCAAGTGAGCGTATCCAAGCCAGAGTCGGAGATCGAGGATTTAGGACTATTTCCATTTAGCCACTGTAGTAAAAGCCTCTATCTTTTATCTGTTTCTTTCTGTACTGACCATCACAACAGTCCATCTGGGACTGAGGAAGAGGTCCAGAGGAACTAACAGGAAGGGGGGTGGGTCAAGAAAGGCGTTGGGAGTGTGTGGACTGTTTTTGTTGGAGGGCTTTTTCACAGGTGCTAATTAGCCATGGTGGGACAAATAGTGGATGTGCGTTTATGTGGGGGAGGAGAGGAGGCCTCTAAGGTAGTAGTTTGGGGTGGGGTCTCGTAACTGCAAATGGGTCATTGGAGAAAGTGTGAGACATTGTGTGACTGCTTTGATATACAGGTAAGAACCTCTGATGAGCATCCCGTCTGTGACCTGTTTATCTTTACATACATCACCATGAGAGGTCTGCACCCATCTGAGTGCAACAAACCAGAACATTGTTTTATGGGATTGATGGGACAGTCCAGTGTGTCAAGTCCTGCTGTTGCTGCTGGTGACTAATTGTACCCGAACGCTCGTCTCAACAGCTCTTTGAGGAACGTGCAGCTGTTAACTGCTCCTCCAACAAGGGCTCACTATGTTTATTCATGTCCCCAAATACGCTGCAGCCAAACACTTCAATCAAATCTCCACATTGTCCTCCTTGTTTTTCTGCTACCTACAAACCTACACCTACACTTTTCCATTAGTCAGGATGCTCAAGGTGGGAATATTGCATTGTTATTTAACCTTGACGTTCTGTTTAAGAGGCATGGATTGAGAATGTGCGGGGTCATTGTTTTTTTTACCTCTGAGTAGGCAGCATCGTTAGTAACACCACCCAATGTGTGTGAAAGAAACTGAGCCTTCTTGCAGGTACAGGGGTGCAATAGTTTGAGAATGTGCAGTGAGTGTGAAACACCAGAAGGAGATTTAAAAAATAAGGTAGCAGCTAACTCAAAAAAAGGGCTGCGAAATGAGGAGACAACGTTGTCCTATTGTCCTGTTAACAAAGTGCTGCAAGACACGTGTGTAATCACACTGGACACCAACTCTATTGTGATACAAGTCAATACTGGCATAACATCTATATTCACATACTAGGTTGGCATAAATGCAAGTGTTGTTTGGTTTGTTAAAAAATAAAAGCAGAATAAAAATGGGTCTTTGTTGTGGTGGCACTGCATGATCTGTGTAAAAGACCCACAGACAGCACACCTGAGTCCTACTGTGTTTATGTGCTTCAAGCTAGAACAACCATCTGGGTGAGATATCACCTCAGAAAATGCCTGAAGCAGAAATACAAAGAGCAGTTAATCAGGTAGAGTATGTATATTCAGTGACTGCAGTCTCACTTGAATTGACTCCTTACAAACACATCTGTCTGGCAACTCCACAAACAAACACAAACTAAATTGTATTTGAAAATGTTTGATAAAATGTGTATCAAGGAGGAGCAGTCAGGCCACAACAGCAAATACCTGAAGAGGGTAAATGAAAACAAGGCTTGTTGCGTATTTACACTACGGTGTGGGTGTAGGGTGTGTGATGGGTGTGTATATGTAAACGGTGTGTCACGGTGATTATCTGTCCGGGTCTTGACACATGCTCAATGCAGTGGTCAGGAAAAAAATCAATCCAATACATCACGAGGCAAAAACTTCTCTGACCACATGTCTGAACTGGGAAGTTGCATGAGACTGAAACACAGGCGGACACACACACACACACTTTCGCACAAAGTGATACAAAATACACCTGCACACACACACACTCGGTTGAAATTTAAAATGTTAAGGTTGGAAAAACAGGCTTGCGGTTGGATTAGATTTCACGTTGTCATCCTGTCCAACAAACCTACAGCTGTGTGTGAACTCACCCTCAAATCAGCTTCTCATACTCCATTTCTTATGAGGCCCGTTTTTAAATTTCTTGCTCTCCAATACACACTCAGCACAGGTAGCCCTCCCCCACCCCACTTTCTGAACACTGGGGCTTGAATAGACCTCAGCCAGGCTATAGGAGACCAAGGACATGGGGACTATGGACACAAAGCCTGTATTGTCCCCCTGCATCAGTCTCCACATCAGGCTTTTCAGTGCCACAATACACTCTAGCCCCTAAACACACACACACAGTCACACACACAACCGGACTGTGGCGCGAAAGTCTTTCAAAAGTCTGCTAATCCCTCTGTCCACTGACATCCTAGCTCTCCCTGTGCACACTAACAAACACAAGCTGGCCTCTGAACAGGCTACTGAAAACTCAGAAACAAGGTGCATCATGGCTAAAGATGAAAAGGAAGCATCTAGCAAGTGAATCCTCATACACACACACACACACACACACACACACACACACACACACACACCAGAGTTGTCAGTCATTATGATCAATAGCAATGATCATAATTCATTGACAATATCTCTGTTTATAATAAACTTAGTCCCTGATCACCAATCAGCCAATAGAGCACTGACATGGATCCATAAAGCAACTTCCTGTGTTTCATAAGGGTCAGCACTGACTGGGGTCAGGTCCGTTTTGGAAATGCAGAGCAAAGTAATCAAAAAGGGCCGTAAAAGCATAAAATCATCCAAATTGAGTTTCATTCTTGGGAATATGACTCCTTAAAGGTCTTCTTGACCATGTAAAATATGAAAATATTGCCCTTACAATCTCATTTTAAGTAGGATTTTTTGACCTTCAACCCAATTACACTGGAAATTTCAATTCTCTCTATTGTTATGAAAGTTTGTGCATCTTTGACATGATGTAAAAGCGGAGTGTATGAGCCCTGTTCACTGTCCTCATGACTGCAGGGTGGGGGTTAGTTTCAGAGCAAAGTGCAGGCATGTGCAAGATGGCAAGATAAGAAGTGAGAAGGACAAAAAATGCTGAGCTAATCATTAATAACAACACACTAGCCTTGACTGCGACACACACACTATAAATACACCTGAGATTAAAACCAACACAAGCAGCTTGTCTCGCATGAACCAGGTCTTTGTGATACATCCTCCCATGCTTAATACACAGCCACTGATAAATGATTAGCCTTGTTGGAGTATTAATTAATCCTCCTTACCATAATCTACTCTACATGTGTGACACACAGACCTAGTCTGGTTTTTCTTTAATATCAAACTAAAATCAGCCAAAACATTTAGAACCAAATAAACTTAAAAAAAAAAAAAAGAAGTCCAAAATTGTTCCAAGACGTAGAAAAACGGTCCAACTATTTCCAATAGAGTAGCTGTGATTTTAAGCGCTCCCAGCTGACACCTTTGCAAACACTTTGGGGTAATTTAGTGCTAATAGATGTCGCCTCTCTGAAGTCTTAGCCTGGTGGTTACCTGGTAACAGGGTGCAACAGAGGGTTGTCTCTGGGCTGAGCAGAGGCAGAGGGGATGTAGCCTCTGCCCCCCAGGTTACAAGGAGTCGTACTAAACGATTGAGATTAAAGCGTGTCCACATTTGATACAGAAAAGCTTTAATGAAACAATTTGGAACGACCGATTTAATTTGCAGAAACGAAATGGACAGCTGCAAGAAATTCAGATTCACATGTCCTGTCAAATTAATACCAAAACAGTTCAAAATCCAATTTAACACCGTCTTTTTTTAGTTTTTAATGTAAAATTCTACTTATATGATACATTAATAATCAATATAAACCAGGAGGAAATATGTCTTACCCTTCCTCTTGAAGTACTTAATCACAGATTTTAACGAGGTCCCGATAAACACCATTATTCCGGTTGAGTTTGTGCGTCCGCTCTCTTAAAAAAAATGTCCCTGTAAGGCACCAAAAAAACCCAAAACCCTAAAATCCAGGGAATACTAGAGAGAAGACGGGACGAAAGAGTGCTGGCGTCCGTTCCACTCACATTCTCACAACCTGGCGGCTTGGCTGAGAGCGTGTGTGTGTGAGCGTCTACTATGCTGACAATACGCCTCTACCCCTATCTCTCTCTCTCTCTCTCTCTCTCTAAACACACACACCCCCGCGGTCTACTCCCCCCTTCACCGCCACTCTTCCCTCAGGCAGTCCAGTCCTCGGAGACACAATCACACACACACACAGCAGGAGGGGTGTAGGACCGGCCCCTCTGTTCCTCTGTGCTTTGGTTACCAAGGAGTTCTGGCTGCCTCTCCCCTTATTTCTCATCATCAGTTGTTCTCTCGTGCTGTCTTTCTCTCTCTCTCTCTCTCTACGCTCTCTTTCTTTCTTCTTCCCTCTGCGGGACTTCAAGTAGAGCTGAAAGTTAAACATTTTTTATCGCACTTAACAGGCACACATGATATTTTACTGTGAAGGACAATTCTCATTTCATTCCATCACCCTCTTCTTGTCTTATCCTTACTTTCTACTCTGCTTGACTCCTACAAAAGTAATTAGCGCATTGTCTGTTTTAACCACTAGGATCGACTCACCGGGGGAATACTTGTGCATCTAATTAAACTATCAGCCACCCCTACAGGAGAACCTTCAAAAAAACATGTCGAGCTTTTTCGCAAGGTGTACTCAGGAGGAAGCAGCTTACACATGCATACTGAGTGTTAATGCAACCAGGAAACATCTTTAGATACAATAAAACACATCAAATATTGACACACTGAACTAATTTTGTATCATTAAATGGTTTTTAAAATAACATAAAGACATCATTATAGAGGACTATGCAGATTATATTGTTACATTCAGTTATCTATGATGTCTAAAACCAGGAAAAATAAGATTTTGTTTAAATATCTTTGGATATTCTCTGTTGACCCCTCTTCCTCTGTCTGATCATTCCCAGCCTGCTGTGTGTGCACATGGCCACCGAATCTGTGCCACATGAATATAGATCACATACAATCCTCCCATTGTCCAATCTCCTCACAATCTATCACACGCACACTTTGGCTACGACCCATTCAAACCCATGCAAACAGGCGCCTACAGACACACACACACACACACACACACACCCACCCACCCACCCACCCAAAAGGGCATGGCTGCCCCTCCTTCTGCGAGCGTATTTCTTTTCAGTCAGAATGGTTGAAGGGAGGATAGAGTGAGGAGGGGGCTGCAACAAGAGCTTGAATGAGGCTGCAAATGATCCTTGAATTTGTGGGTAAAAAGGTTTTCACTCCCCTCACTCCCTTCCCCCTCCCCTCCCCTCTCCTTTAGACCTTGGTTATCCGAAACTTTCTGGATGACTCTAAAGTGCATTCGGTTTTATCTCTGTGTTTATTTGTTTGCTAACATTTACTGTATGCTGTTAAGTATCTATTCTGCTGCTCTTGTCCTTGAGTTAAGGAGACAAAATGTGGATAAAATGTCTCTATTAATGTCCTATTCTCTGAAGCCTTCAACCTGTGTGTGACCTTTTTGTAAAATACTGCAGTAATGGATGAAAACTAATTATTAGCCAACACACTGACAGGAGCCCACACATTCACACAACCTGAACTGACAAGTTATACCAGACAGCGTGTAAATATACCTAATGGAAAGAGATGTCAACATAAAAATTAAAAAAAGTGGCAGCTGAAATGTTTAATATGGGATTTTTTTCAGACTATTTTCCAACATTTTCCAGACTAAACAGTACAATCAATCAAGAACAATTATTGACAGATTTTTTAAAAATTAAAAAAAAAAAAAAAAAAAAAAAAAAAGATTAGTTGCAGCCCCAGTTGTAACCCTGGTTGCCCCCCTGTCTGTCTGGCAGTCTTTCTCCATGAGCCCCCATGTTCTGTCAGCTGCCCGTTTGGCACGCGTACAGTATTAGGATCACTAATAGTGATGCGAGTCCAAGCAGCATCCCTCATTAAAGAGCCTATTGTTCTCTGGACAGTCTCAACAAACACACACACACTCACACTAACACACACACACACACACACACACATACAGTGTGGCAGACAGGTCAACAACTTTATCCGCTGAAGGAGGGCTTCTAATCTAGGCCACCTCTAGGATTAGGGCTATCTATCCATTCAGCCATACGTCCATACAGCCTTCTGCACACTGCTGGTGAGAAATGGACATGCCCCCACCCCTCTACCCAATACACCCCAGCCCAAACAATATCAATCTTTCATCTGTTCCTACTCTGAGCAGCATATGAAGGAAGCGTGGACACTCAATGGGTAAAGCTCGGACCTCAGAGGAAGAGCTTATTAAGCTCTACAAACATCAGGGATTATTATGTACATGATACACCAGCAATCCTACTCATGCAATTAATAAATGATTATACATGATGATTTTTCTTTATATCTAATAGCCTTAAAAACGCATATTAGCTAACATTTTAGGGCTGCAGTGAACAGTTATTGTCATTATCGTTGATTCTAATGACAAATGGGGGGGGGGGGGGGGGGTGAATAGTTAACAAGATTAATTTACACGTCTTGTTGCACTAGAAATTAAGACTCAAGGGTGACTGTGGCACAGTGATAATGAAGGAGGGAGATTGATGAGGGCTCCTGCCCTTCCTCCTGTCACTGCTCTCCTTTCTTCGTCTACCCCAGTTAGTTTCACACCTCATTTGGATCACCCCATCAACCTGGCTGAGGCAGCTAGCTACACAAACTCCCTTACATACACACCCTAGTTTCCCTCTTTTTTTCCCCCAGACTGGGGTCCTTGTCCTTCCAGCTCTAGTTCAACCATTCAATTAATCCCCACAACACACACTCCTCCCTCTCCGGTTCAATACTTTGGTCTATCAAACATCCGCTCAAATTCTCAAAGTGCCTGAATCTGTCATCTACACACACACACACACACACACATTCCCCTTCATCTGACAGGTCTCAGCTTTTATTTTTCTAATTGGACTTAAGAAGGGAGAGCTAAGCTGACCCCCTAAAACCTTCAACTCTACCTGATCCGCCAAAATCAAATCTCTCCCCCTCTCTGTCCCTCAATCCCTGAATTTTCTTTTCTCTTATGCTTCTCTCTTTCTTTCAGACATGAATGCTTTCATGACTGCTAATATAATCGACCCTGTATTGATTTTACTCCCCCCACCTTTCATTTCTTGCATTCTCTTGTTCAGGCTCTGACCTTGCACACCTTCCTCTTAATAAGTAGAAAACCTGCAAGGTGGAGATAAGCAGGAAAAAAGGTAGAGTGGGAAAAATGGGAAACAAGCTTTTTTTTAAATTTAAATACATAAACTACGTAGCCAAAGACCTTGAATCTATGTACATTGTAACAACAACTCAACATGAGAATGGATGTAAACGAGGGAAGGTTTCTTGCTATAATCCATGAACTTAGCTTACTGAAATCAGAGAATTTCCTACAAGACACTACATCCAAGTTTACTTCTGTGCAGCATTAGTACAAAAACTGCCTGAATATTTAATCAATAAAGCACACATTTACTTAAAAAGACATCTCAAGTGACCACAAAAAGGGAAATTGCACATTTAGTCTAATACTCATGCAAAAAAATGCCTGAAACATGTATTTCATAATGATATGAAAAAAAAGAAGTTTTTCCAAATTTGCAAACGGTCTATATGATGACAGAACAGTGTTAATCATTAAAGACTTAAATAGTTTTGATTCAGAGTCTAAAACAGGAAATGTACCAAACAGCCTGAAATATTAACACATAAATACACCACATGACATTTCTCTTTCATCTAACCCTTCCATCTCTTTCTGTGAATGAAAATCTATAATTGATAGCATGTAGAGCATCATACATGCTCTCTCATCCCTTCCCCCTTTCTTTCATCCTTACATCTCTGTGAATGAAAGCGTAGCAACAGGGGTCAATGGGAACATGATCGCTTTGGTCTTCTCTGAGATGCAGAGTTGGGCATGAATAATCTATCAGGAGAGAGTGAACGAAAGAGCCGCTAGTATGGCAAAAATGATCATTCACTATATATGAATAAAGAGTTTTCTTTACGAACTCTGCCATTACTGCCATTTTAAAGTTGTTTTTTCATACTAATACAGTTTTATCATTTGACATCAATAGTAAAGAGTAACAATATAGTACAGTACAAGTACAGTGGTGTTTTGATGGTGTTGATAAACCCTGAAACTGGGTCAGTTAAAAAGAAAACATGGAGAAGACAAAAACAACCCCACAGTGTTAATAAAAAGTTAAGCCAAGTTAAACTTTAAACTCACTCCTGAATAAACACAACTCTCTCTCAGACAACACGCACTCACTTACACTAAAACCAAGGTGACAGAGCGGCAAGGCTGAGTAAACAAGCTGTGTTAACTGTTTTTCTGCCGCTAATGATTTTAACATGGGGTAAAGTTCCCGTGCAACACAAACACGCCAGTTCAAGTAAGCTCCTGCACTCGCTGAATGACCTTTCACTGACACTAAACTCCTCCTGTCTCCTTCTCAGCCCTCCTGCATGTCTGTCTGTCTGTCAGTCTGTCTTTCTCCTCTCTCTATGTCTTTCTCTCTTCTGCCTGTTCAGCAGACAGAGGTTACTGGGTAACACCAATCACCAGCCCTCCCCTCACCCCTCATCTGGTCTTTCCGTCTGACCTACTCCATTGAAGCAGCTGGGATTCCATCAGTCACACACACACACACGCACACACACACACACACAACACATTTCTCACTAACAGTTTCACATCCCACAACTGCCAGCTTGCACATACACATGATGTTAAAGTAGACAAACAAACACATAACAACTTTCCATCACACACAAACGGATTCATTTAACAACACTTAATTTATTCCATGACTAAATTTGACTGTTGTCAGTTCAGACAGCAAACACCCCCCCCCCCGGTTTGTCATTAGTCAACAGCCACAAGGCTTTTGTTTTTGTCGGTTCTGAATGGGCCTGTCAGCAGTGAATTTGCATGATTGCATGCAGAGTATGGCAGGGTTAAAAGAGGTCACACTGAGAGGGACGAATGAACTTAAAGCTGGTAGTTCTCAAAGTGGGGTCCGGGGACCACTGGGGGTCCTTAAAGGGTTTCCAAGGGTATGAAGCAAAAAAAAGGGTTAGCATTTATTTTCACTATAATTCAATCCATAAGTAATACCATTAAATAATTTCTAAGTATTTAAGTCATGGGTTTCATACACATTCTGTAATAAAACATCTAAAAGCATAAATCTCATTAGATTGGGAAACCCGGACAAAATCTCGGTCCATGGTCTAATTTGTGCCAGTTTAAGGGTCCTTGACCTGAAAAGTTTGAGAAAGCTCCTAATGACTCTCAACATGTCACTCTACTAAAAGAGATTTTGTGTGTGTGTGTATGTTTGGAATTGAGCTATTTAGCTATTTGCCTCTTGAGAAGACAGGACAATGAACGATTTTATTCCCCTCAAAGCTAACTTTGTGTTTCTGTGAGTACATTTTATCCCAAAGCCAAAAGAAGACAACAAAAAAATGACATATATTGAGGAGATAATGTGTAAATTCAAGTTCACAATGAAAAATCACTGCATTTTGTGAGTTCGTCTGTGTCTACGCCGGGTTATTCTTCTCAGTGAAAGGCTGCGGGGCCTCCTCTATAGGCTGCTCCTCCTTTGTGATCCATGAGAAAAGTCTCCCAAGTCTGTGTGACACCCTGCAAACTACGCCCTGAGCATGAACACACCATCATTACCATCACAGGCCTCTGATCTTTGCGTGTGTTTTCTGTTTCAAAAGCATACGTACGTGCATATCCTCGCCTTGATCTGATGACACACGTATATTTGTTGTTTTCTGTTCAAACACCATGTAGCTGTTCTCACACAGCATGACATGTGACTGAATCAGAGAAATGTCTTTGACGAGAGAGGCAAAATGCCAATGTGAGAGACAAAATGGAGATGGTATCACAAGCAAAACTTTGCACAAAGGCTTTCGAAAAAGGACACAAAGGAAGAGAAGCGAGGTCTGTATGCAGGAAAAATGTTGAAAGATTCTTTGATGTGGCAAAATCAGATCCATTTTGCTGAGGCAGGATAGAAAAGACGGTGTTTAGAGGGACAAAAGATGTGAGACAGAGGAGATAAAAGGCAGCTGGAAGAGAAAAGACTGGGTGGAGGGAAGGGAAACAGATGAAGCAAGAAGAGAGGGATAGATGATGGGAGATAGAGGAGTTTGAACACAAAACATTCACAGGTATAGAACAAATTCAGTCAAAACAGTTCAGATGCACACAAACATTCATAAAAGGCCAGCAGGTTTGGCGGTCATGCCTAATTTTCTCTCCCCTTGTGTCTGACATGGCCACTTCATGCCGACCCCCCTTTGAAATTTAAGCCAGGATAAAAGAGACAGAGGACAGGTAGAGGATATATGTACCCCTGCCTGACCATGTGGAAAGAAAAGAGTGCATTAGAGTTTAATCTGTGCTGAAAAACACCGTCATGCATGACTTTGAACCTCAGCATGGTAGTGAAACAAGAGCCAGCTCAGAAAAAGCCTGAAAACAAAGACCAGTTCAACTAAAAGCAATAACAACAGGAGGAGCACATACAAACAAGGAGGCGTGCAACCATTAAATGAGTCCTTCCTAAACGTTAATTTAACAAGCAAACTTTTATGGCCACATGTTAGATTCAGCACAGGTCACTGTTGGACTCCCTGCACACCCCGTTGAGCGGGGAGTTAAAACGCTGTTATTTAACGAGCAAACTGATTTGTGCGCCTGAGCTTTTTGGTGCCCTCAGGGTGGCAGTTTTGTTGCTAACTTTAAGCGTTTTATGTCCCTGTCAGGGTGAATTTGTAGCTAACCGTCCATCCCCCTCCAGCAATGAAGCTCTAAATCTAACGCATTTTAACTCCACTGGTCCGCCACCCCCTCATGAAGTTGGTAAGACAAGTAGATGAAACTGAAACAGACCTCTGTAGGAAACTAGATGCATGTTTTTCCAGGTATCTGGGCTTTGAATCAAACAGCCCAACAAGTTTTTTTAGCCACGTCAGCAGCATAACTCTATGGATGACCATGTGGGTAAGTCAGTCTATCATATTAGCTCAGATTGAAATATCTCAAAGCTTTTGAAGGGATTGTGAATATATACAAATATCCATAGAATGTATTTTAGTTGACTTTTATCATTTCCAGATTTTAATTTTAGTGTTGTCATGACGCAGACTCTTATAGTTTTTGAGGTCAATAAAGAAAATGTATAATGTAGTGAAATAAATACAGGCAGTCATGTCCGGCATTATATTATAGCATAATAAGTCTGGTGTTTACTGACTTCTTATTTACTGCCATTTTCAGGTAAAAGTTTTACTTAAAATTTTACTTTCATTTACTCTAATTCCTCACAAAAAACCTGCAAAAAAGGATATTCTTATAAGCTTTGGCTGTACTTTGCATTTATTGTTGCTCTTTAAATATTACCACGCTAATACACACAGTCACAACACACACAAGAACTGTTTATATCTCACCAGCTGCCACTGGTAGCATTGCTGAACAGTACTATAACTGAACAACAATAAAGAAAGTCATTCACTGTTGACCTTGGCTTAAAATCAATCCAGAGTATTCCATTATTCACCGGAGCTACTCCTATTCTAATTTGTGACAATGCAGCCGTAACACATGTCTGACATGCTATCATACTAACAATTTCCCTGTGGAAAGCTCTTTCCAGCCACTGGTGGTGTAACATAAAGAAGGACCCCTGGCAGCCCCACACTACATTAAGAGCCATTAGCATCCAGCCAAAATGTCTCCTCTCCTATTGAGTCCTGGCTCTCATTCTCCAGTGGACCCTCTGCGGACCGGCCATATCAATAACCACAAGGCCTGAGTGTGTTTGTGTGTTGGCTTACAGCAGGTTGAAATGATTGTGCATGTGCCTGTGCATGTATGAGTGTGTGCATGCAGCAGACCTAATCACACATCACAGTCTACACCTTAAAGAAGGTCTGGCTTGCTATATTGCATCCTTCATTCTTTACCTTTTTTCAGTCTTTGTTTCTGCTATTGACACACAAATTTGCACATGTAGGTTATAAGACAACACATGCACTCATGCCTATAGTCAATATGCATACAAGCATGTAACCTTACACACAACTTATTATGCACATGCACATGCACATATACACATCCATGTGGGGATGCGGACACACACATTATGTCAGCTGCCATGCTGCTTTCCTGACCTACATTTCAACACCAGGACTGTCTGTGTTTTTCTCCTAAGGGTCCATGGGTGTGTATACATGTGTGTTGTGTGTGTGTGTGTGTGCGTGGGTGTCCGTGCATGCTTTTTCTACCACCTCCTTCATAGCTGCACATTATTATTAATCCAATTTCATAATTAACTTCACACACAAAATGCTATAAATCCGACACAAACACTGGGGACTGTAGAGGTGGTGATTGTCCTCTGTGTATACTTTGAGTGTGTGCTTGTGTCTGGGTTTGTGTGTGTTTCTGCGATATTAGATATGAACCTCAGAACTGGAGTAATTAAAAGTGTGAAGTGAATTATGTCCAAGCTGGCACAGTGACAGCAGTGAACAGGCAACAGCTGGAATATTTTTTCATTTGTTTTAAAAAATATGATAAATACGCATCAATATTTCACTTTAAAATTCACTATAAAGACATAAAAGTGACACTTTAATCATGAGTGATTTGCCAAGATAAAAGCAGCAAGGGTTTAATTTTCAATAGCCTGCAAAACACATCACCTTGAAACATCAGCACAGGTGGGAAAAAGGGTGGCAAATATTCTTTATTTTATATTGATACCTTGAGTTTAAAGCTGTGCATCGCCTCTGCCGTTACTGTGACCCTCGTGCTCAGTTAATGCTGAGGACGAGAGGGTTTGTCTGATTCAGACACAGAGGCACAGAGACACACTGAGCTAATTTAGGTTAAGTGCCTCCAGTAGCTCAAGGGCACAAAGCAACAAGCCACCTGGGGCTTGCCTGCATCACAATAAGCACGGCCAAATGTGTGTGTAAGTGTGTGTGTGTGTTTTGAGCAGACACGGTGATGCTAATGGAAAGTGGGTTAAAGCAATATCAACTACCATGTGTGAATGTGAGTTTATCTACAGTTCCTCCACCACTGGAGCAAAACTGACATTATGCCGTTTGACCCACAGTAGGTCATTTGGGGGGGGGGCTGCAGAGGAAGCAATCCAATCAACAGTCTGTAATGCAACCAACTGACCAATGATGATAAATTTAGGAAGTGAGCAAGACGATCAGCCTCGAGGCAGAAGCACAAACGGAAGGTCTGATTAGAAACCGAAAGCAAGTTCTGGTGGCTGACATTGATTACTGTTATTAACCAATAGATTAACACCGCGTGACTTCATTTGGTTCATCAGCCCCGTAAAATTGATCCACTTTATATGCCCTGTATGTCAGTCAGCTAATTTGTTTGTTTCCACATTGCATTTAAAAAGCATGGACACTGTGTTTCACCTAAAATAAACGTCACTTTAACAAAGTCTGTTGAAGTGAACTGCACCCTCATCCTCAATACTGCACAATGAACCTGCCTAGAGATGGAGAAATGGAAATGAAATGAAATGAAAATGTATTAAATGAAATTAACCTGTTTTATCAGGCTAAATCAAACAAATTGCTTGGGTTAATAAACAGGGTTCACTGAGTCCTGTTTGAAACACTCGTGTGATGAAGCCTTGCAGAGAATCATCATGTGACATTTTATTGATTAGACTACAGGAGGTTTAACGTCATGGTCAGTTATGTAAAACTTTTCTATGGCTGTAGTTTTTAGAGCTTAAACAGCGCTCAGACAAAAACTTCTACCATTACATTTAAAATTTTTCCAAATATGGTTTAATCATTATCATCAGAAGTGCTGTGTGTAAATGTTATGCTTTAGTAAAGCTGACCTTATATAGTATTAGAGTTGTAATTCCACAGACAGAGAGGGTTAAATATGTCTCAGCGCAGGCTTAGTGCTTAGGGACTGATGTGGATCAGTATCATGTTTAACACACACACAGATGTATTCACACTCACTGAGTCGTGACAGGTGGTTTCATCTGACTTATCAAACTGATTCAGGGCTGCTTTTTCCAGATGTGTGCACATCCATGTACTGAGCCCGAGTTCCTCCATTGATAATCCTATGTTGAGACCTTGTCTGGGAGAAGGAAAAAAAAAACGAAAAAAAGTAGGACCCCAAATCCACTCAACCCCTCCCCTCCCTCTCTCCTCCTCCCCTGTCTTTCTTTAATAAGCCACCCTTTCGCCTCCCCCTCCCTCCCCCTATCTATCTCCTCATCCCTCCCCTTTTTATCCCAACTGAGCTATAATGGAGGGATGGAGGCTTTAATAGAGAGAGCAGACCTCTCCTGGATGCAATGAGCCTGCCCTCCTAATGGGCCCCGAGGGAAGCGAGACTAGCTCCCTGATCAAATCTCCCAAAATTTAAGACCGCTATTATTCCAAATTAAATTCCATGTGACACCTCATGTGTCTCTTTTTGCTGTGGATAAATGGGGGTGTTCCGTCTGATTGGCAATTAATCCAAGGGAAGGTAATTATATTTGGTAATAACCGTAATCTGATCACTTCAGTCTCACACACTAAAGTGTTTTAACATCTGTGCTGCAAAGTCATTTTCTGATTGGTTAAAATTGATGATACAAAGGCGATCAACTTAGAAAGGACTAAAAGCACTGCAGTGTTATCCACTGAATGAGCCCCATTGCTTGTCTGTATTATAGTGCCACCTTGTGGTGAGAATTTGCAGCAACTGACAACAATTAGTTCCACTGTCAACCTGCTTCATTCTTTGAAAAAGGTTTACAGCAGTCTAGGAATGTAGCTTCAGCTATAAACAAACAAATTCCCATCAAACTTTCACCAGTCTGAGCTTTACTGCGGCTTTACAGGCAAAGAAAGAGGCTGCAGCTTCTCTTTCTCTGCGTTTTCTATCCATTTTTTTGTCTTTAACCCTAATCCATCTACACATGTGAAGTGGAAAACCTTCCAAAAAGGGGTGTTGCCATGGAGAAGACAACTCATTAAATCAGGGAGACTTAAAGAGGCTCTTAAAATCACTTTCCCCCGCTCCCTCACTTCTTTCTCTCTCCTTTTTACAATCAGTCCCTATGGGGGGACATGAGCTTTTCAGAGGCTTGGCTTTGCTTTCTGAGGCTTAATGAAACCTCCAGCTGATCGGGACATAAAGGGGCCTGGAGCTGAGGAGACTGGGGCTGGGGTACAGAGGTGTAGGGGAGGGGGGTGGGTGAGATGGTTGATGAGAATTAATGATAAAATGCATTAGAGAGTGGAAAAAAGTGTATTGACCAGATTCTTCTGTTATGTTTACTAGAATTTCTACTATTTAAAATGCCATATTAGATATAAGATTATTTCAAGTCAACATTTTTCATATAAATTTTTGTCTTTTTTGTTTCTATGCACACAAAACAATCAAGTGTTGAACTACATGAAGTACAAAGTGCATGGCAGAGGCAGCTTGTAACATACGGCTGTGCAAAATAGTGAAAAACCTTAAAATATTCATTTTTGGTTGAAGTAATAAGAAAATAATTGGAAAAATATTTGATATTTGTTTTAAAAATGTATACTTTTATCAATGTGTTGTGCTTTAGGATTATTTTCAGATTAAATGTTTAATTCTTCAGTCCATGAAATACCGGAGAAATGGTTAAAAAATGGGAAATCCAAATTTTGTCCACTTTTTTCCAACTTTTTGTGAACTATACAGTAGAAATCAGGAATGCAACCATATGTGCAGACAGAGAGCAGACTGGTCATCGGGGCAAACAGGGTCAGAAACCTCAGAAGAGCAGACTCAAAGCAGCATGAGGTGGTAAAAAGCTCCTTCTAATTGCAGCGCTCATTAAAGAAATGAGCTGTGACTGAGGTTGGCGCGACTACGTTGTGCTTAAATGTACTTATCCTGCAGTACGGCACAATTAGATTTTTCAATTACTAGCAACAAGACCGCTGTTGAACTAAGTGAGGCTAAAGAAAAGGGCAAAAGCTGCTGATGGATCAGATTAAATCGTAAAATCGCATTTGTTTTCTGTCTGTTGGCATTAAGAGAGTGTTTCCACTGCAGACGAGGTTTTGCTCACCATGACTTCTACTTTTATAAAGTGAAGAAAGAGACTGCTTTTTGTAAATAAAAATATTAATTTCTATTGCTAATCAGGGAGATATGTTTTTGACTTGACTGCATGCAAACTGTATGTCTGACAAAGAGTTTTCCTCACCAGTTCCTCAATTAACTGATTAAAATGGGCTCTAAAGGCACAACTTATTAAATGCATGCCAAAATATCCGGTACCATTCACTCTCATGCACACAAACAATAAGGTCTTGTTCTCAGCAATATCAGCTATGATCTTTTCATCAAGTGCCTCCTAATCTTGATCTTTCAGAGTCTGGGTGCCATATGTTGCAATACACTGACCCAACCTCCAGGAGGCTCCCTCTGTTAACAGGGAGCAGGGGTAGAGCCAAACACTGAACATACTACAGTGAACTGATGGTAATTGAGTACATGAATTAGGAAAGAAACACAAGTACAACACACAGTTTTATTCTTGGTGCTTGTTTGTACTATAGTCAACCCGTCTTCTGCTTTTCAAAGCTTCCTGCCTTTGATCCATTGGTCAATGAACGAATAAATGTCTTTGTAGATTAAGTGATTATCTGGCTGTGATATCCTGATGTGATAATCAACCTATTAAGTAAAAATCAATATGGTGCTGTGAGGGCTTCTTCCACCTGATCCCTCAATAAAGTAAACAGTGTTCTCTCTGTTCTCACATCCTCTCTTCCAGTCTTGTAAATGAAGAGACAGCTGAGCCCAGACCCACACTATTAATCCGACCACATTATCTATTAGAAAAAGTTGTTAAGAAAACAACATCTGCACACTGAAAAACAAGGAGAAATGTAGTTTTCACAAAATGTATTTGGCTAAACTTCATCAATTTCCCCTTAAAACAAATAAATAATTAAATAATAATAATAAAAAAAACCTTTGGTTAAAACATCATGAAGTTACAAGCAATAATAAAAGTTATCCAAACCTCTGCTGTCAGGTAGGCTTTTCATACAAAAACCTCTCCAATGTAAAAGAAATTACGAGCATTGTCTTAGCAAGTGAAGTAGAAGAAAAATAACTTGGTTGCTATCAGAGTTGATTCAGTTAGTTAATAAGCCGAACATGACACAACATTTCTGTTGAGTGCTTGATTTTGTAGTTATTTTTAAAGCACATTATGTGGTTTTAGCCTCAAAAATGTAAGTATTTACTGTGAGAACAGTCAACTTAAAACACATTTGAGTTAAGTTGAGTGCAATTTCACCTTAGGGCTTGGTGAATTATGATGATGATATTTCACATTTTTTAGACTTTTTTTCCTAAAAATTATTAATTGATTAAGCAGCTGTAAGAAGGGCCTCCAATTCCATAACAATGACAACTACGCAAGATCTATTTGTCCTCAGCATAAAAAAAAATAATGAAAAGCATCTCTGGATAAATGAGCAGGAGGACAACAGTAGCACACTCACAGACAGAACCCCAGAAAACTCAATTACCTTCCAATATTTGTCCATGATGACTTCATTAGTCTTTGGTCACATATGATGGAGGAGCACCTGTTTAGCCAATCCCTATCCAGCCATTACCTATTAGGCCTTTAACAAGCTGAGAGGTCTCCATCTGTTAGATACACAGCTAGCTATTACCAACTGATTACCCTTCACCTCCTTTATCTCCTAATTAAATGAATGTCTAAAAAAGACAGGGCTGAGGAAATTGTGGACTGGGCTTCTGTAGATTTTTAAATTCAAAGCGGATGAATGAAAAAATCTAGCAGACATGCACTCATTCACACAGACTCAAAGAGGGTTAAAGACTTAATCGATGAAAGAAGTAAAGAGAGAGAGCGAGAGAGCGGGAGACTGAGGCAGACAGAGTTGCTTTGAAGGGAAACAGAGCCTTAACCCATTTTACAGTTGAATGACCCTAAGCAACCCCTGACCCCCCAATTCCCGAAAGTCTGCGAGTGTGTATGCGTGAGTAAGAAATCCCCTTCTTTTCGCCATCTCATTAAGCTGTGTGTCATGCTCTCTACCCCATTGTTCTGCCACCTCCAACCTGCTATTGGGGGGTAGTTTCTGCACATTCAGGGCTGAGGGTGTACTTGTCATTACTCATCTATGTTTGGGAGCGTATGAGTGTAGGTGTTAGCTGTGAATAGGCGGCTAGCAAATCTCATTAAGTTGTTATGAGCGGTGTTTTACCTCAAACTCTGAAAACACACCCTCTTGTATGAGGATAAGAGGGGAGACGAGTTGCTTTGTTTGGATGTTTTTCTGCACACAGTTGAAAGAAAAGTCTTACAAGGTTTTGTTGACGGCTTATCAGAACGACTAGCTAATTGGCTAGTCTTAGCCTCAAACTAGTATTAAGGGCGCTGGTGTTGAGTAATGAGACTGGTTTAAAAGAGGAGAAGGAATCAATCAAAGATGGGGGACACGAAACAAATGCAGCCCTCAGCTTATTTCTTTTTTTGTCTCCTGTATTAAAACCTTTTTTAGATACGAGTAAGGTATAAATAGCCAAAATAGAGGCTCTTTTTCTCCTTTTTTACAACATAAACACATGCAATTTTCTAGACACTACGTTCTCCCTTCAATAGAGTGACTGTATATATATATATTTTAAATGCTGGGTGGCTCTGAAAAAAGTTCAATTGCAACTTTGGCAATTTAGGCAACAACATCAATCCAATACCCAGGTCTTTGATGCCTTGAAGAGATGGAAAATGTGTTTAAGGCTCTAGTGTATGAAACACTGAGCGGAAGACAATGACGAAGAGTTGAGGTCACACCAAATCGCCCCTGCATCTCATGGCACAATTATATTACCCTAACTGATTTTCAGGGGCACTTCCACCCATAAATGTGGCCAATCCATTTCATTTGCTCTCATCTAGTTACTCTGCAAGCCTGGCCTCCCTCAGGTGCTCTTCCCTTGGGAGCTGTTGACACTGATTGGTTGAGCTGAACCTGCTTTCCCACTGAGGGATTATGGGGGATCCGGTGGAACACCTGCTCCACCACTACACTGATATAAAATAGAGGAAGAAAGAAGGAGAGGCCAGTGGAAAGAAAGAAGTGCTTCCTTTTCCAATCTGCTGGAAGAAAGTGAAGATTTATGTAAAGATTTGAAAGGTCCTGAAGAAGATAACAGCATGAAAAACACAAAACATGACAGAAACAATTCTTTGTGTACAGGAAACAAATGCACACAAAGAACGTATTAGCCGGACTCCAATTTGAGCTTGTTTGAGGAACGTCTGTTCAGCGGTGCATGAACACAGAGTGGCTGGGAGGTTGAGTCAACCTACAGAGCCCAGACAATACTGTATCCACCGTGGCGACATCTTGAGCTGTCACGGCGCGTTAGCCAAAGCAGGCGTGAGGACGGGCCGCACTCGTCTGGCAGTGTATTGTTACACTAATCGCTCAGAAATAAGCAATTCCATTTCAGATAACCATACACGCAGAAAGACATCAGACAGCAGCTATTAATCTACAAAAACAGAAAACAAGATACAAAGTTTAATTGTAAAGAGGAAGCACTTCTCTTAGTCCTGATTTCCCAGCCTACTTTTATTTCATTGCACCCTCTAGGTCATAAGACATTTGGTTGAGCACTATTAAGTAATAAAATATCATGTGAGTATTCTTGTAGCCAAGTAATGATCATGTATCAGATCATTCAGTGCTCTCCAGTCTCCCTGATGGCTCCTTTATAAAGTGGCAAAGATGAAAGTGGGTCACCTCTGTAACCCCGTCAGCTCCATCACCCCTATATTGTCAGCTCTGTTACACATCCCTCCAGGCCTGGCACATCACCTCCAGCTGCTAACTATTGTGTCTTGCTCCCAAGGGTGGCCACCCAGGGGAGTTATGATGTCCTACTGTCCCAAAAGAGAGTGAAGTGTGGTCTGGATGCACGCATGCATCATAGGCACATTCACTGACACAAACATGCACCCACAAAGGCTGAACTACATGCAAGTAATATGCGAATAAATTCATGTTCAAACACACAGCCTAGCTCAGCATAGAGGTGATTACATCTGCATAAAATAAACCAGTCACACCAAACTAGACAAACAAAAAGGTAACAGATTTTACAAATAATCACTGATTATTGACATTTGTGACAGCCTTTCTCCAAGGGTCATGCAGGTTTTCACCCAGAAGACCCCCACCACCACCACTACCACACCAAAGGCCAAAGGTCTTCCAGGTCACAAAGCCACAATCTGCATTAATGCTGCACGGGACGCCCAGTGTAACACACATAAACACATTTGTAAGGATGCCCACTTGCATCCACAAAGACAGGCGGCAGAGTTCACTCAGTTACTGGGTGATTGAAATCACCTAATAAGAAGAGACAAAGCTCAACTTGGCAAAAGCTCCCACCGCATGTGTTGTGTCTCTCTAGCACTGTGAGCATACAGCGTGAGCGTATAATTAATGTCTACAAACACTACAGGCGACATAAGTTTACATTAAAGCAGGAGACTGTTTTCCAGCCAAGATAAATACCACAATCACTACCGTAACATAATGGCAATGTGGTGTCATTTTAAGTCTGGTAAGCCTTACTAAGAGGCTCAAAGACACTGCTACCTTGGTATTTCAGCTCTAAAGTTGAAGGCAAGAACCCCTATAATCATATTTTCTGACCCAGTTACAATTAGGGGGCTAAGAATGGAGCTAAAATCTAACTCTGACCACATTCTGTTGCACAGAGAATTAGACAGTACAAAAAAATTCAGTATCAATTGTTTCTCCTAACTCCACAACTTCAAGCTAACAAGCTCCACGACACTGAATATGTTATCTTGGCTGTACCTTTGCCATCCTGGAAGGTTTGTGTTTTCTCTGATGAGCCTTTGGCGACCGGTCCGAGCAGCGGTTTGGGTGTCCAGAGTGAGTCCGGCCGCTGGTGGACCTTTGACACCGAGAGCAGACGTTTGCGCAGGCAGCCCTCCTGCTTCGGGTTGGGGAAGGCCTGGGGCTGGAGGCTGTTCCCCATCTTCTTGGCGGGCTGGAAGGAGCACAGAGTTCGCTTCTCGCCAAGGGGGTCCTCATAGCAGGCCTTGTGCCAGCAGCTGACCACCGGCTCCGGGGAGAGGCAGTGCACGTATGCGATCATCCCCGACTAAGACCTAAACCCCCCTAACACCCACCCTCCCATGCTCTATCCAGGACCAAAGCCCCCCTACTCCTCCTCCTCCTCCTTGCACGACCCTCTCTCTCTCTCTCTGGAGCACTTGAAGTGGTGGATGGAGGGGTGACTGGTGGAGGGTGTGTTTTGGAGACTTCCCCCGTTGCTCCAAAACTCTCTATAGGCCTTCCCCCTTTTTTTCTGGGAGGACAGGACAGAGGTTTGGAGGTTTTTGCAACCCACAGGGGACCCGACCCCCAGGCCCCCCCGTCTCCTCCTCTCTCTCCTCCTTCTGTTTTTGTCTTTCCTCTCTCTCTCTCTCTCTCTCTCTCTCCCTCTCTCAGGGGGTCCTATTGACTTGCATTGATTTTCCTGACAAAGGAAGGCTGTTCACAGTGCGAGATTACAAGATTTAACTGCAGAACAAATATTCCACAGAACTATTGCAGCACAAGGCTGTTAAAAGTCCAGCATGGATATCAGTCAGCATCTGTCAGACCCACCCGCAGCTTGCAAAGAAAAGAAATTCTGACTCCCAAAAATGACCACAAAAACTTTCCAAAATACTCAAAAGATGCAAAATAAGGTTTTAAAACAAAGGGTGGTGTATTATTTGAAATACCAGTGGGCAAAACATGTTTTTCTTCGCCACGACTCAGAGGCATCACCACAAATTGTGCGAAAGAAGATCCATGGAAAGTCAAAAGACCAGCTCAAAGCCAAAGATTGTGACCACTTCATTTGTAAATTAGAGAAGAGATTAAAAACAAAACTTCCTTCCAAGAATATTCAGAAAAGTTTGGAGTAATGAAGAGCATCTTTCTTCATCTTTCTTCACCTATCCGAAGCAGATCGTTTTTTTGTCCACATGAACTCTCTTCTTCTCTCAGCTCCTCCTCGCTCTTTCCTCTGCTGCTCATGCTGCTGTTCTAATCTGTAAACCCAGATTATCGAGCCTCCAGCCCTTGCCTCCGCTTCTGACAGACACGAACACACACAACACAGATGGACACCAGGCTGTGGATAATTAACTACATCACCTCCAGCACTTGAATGTGTGCAAGTTCAAGAAGACTTGCCATGTTGTGTATCAGCTGATTAACCCAGATGACGCAAACTCGAGAATGAAAAAAGAAGCATGTGGTATCAATATGGGTCAAAACTACCCTCACCCTCACCTGGCTGGTGTTATCATTTACAGGGATCCAGATGAAAATATACATAAATCTGATTCTTTGAAGTGAACAAAACTTCAAAGCTGTGATGAATTTAGTAAGAGTTGAACAAAGGAGCACAGGCTGCAGCACAAATAGACCAAGAAGGAATCAGCTGATACAAGATTTAAAAAAAAAAAAGATAGGCAGCAAACAAAGAGATACACAGATTAAAAACAAGGCAAGAGAAGTCACAAGTTCTAAGAAAATTCTCTCTAAAACTAACATTGGTGGGTTTGTGTGTGTTTATGACTCTCCATCATCTTGCTTGTGAGGCAAACTAAGATTATTGATATACCCAGATTAATAGGATGAAGAGCAGCAGTGAACAGGATAAAATTAAATACTAGATGCTAGAGTAATATCCCACCAGCTCATCAATGGCAAACCACCTGACCATTATGCAGACATTAAAAAAAGATTGAACACACTGTATATCTTTTTTTTTTTAAAAAAGGAAAAAAATTTAAGTGTATTTGAAACAGTAAGACAAATGTCTCCCTCTGGTGGTCACTAATACTTGTGCTTGTACAACAAATACACCATTGAACACTGTATGTTCTTAAAAATAATACACTAAGAAGAAAACTATGCACAAGTACATTGTTTCAGTCAATATTCAAGCAAAATACCCCAGAATGTTAGGGGTTTTCTGCTTTACTCTATTTGATTTCATTATGAGCTAAACATTTATTGGTTTTGGGTTGTTAGTCCGATGAGTTACGGCATTTGAAGACATTTCCTTAATTCTAGGAAACTAGAATGGATGGTTTTATTATTACTATTATATGATGTTTTGTAGATTAAAATTAATAACCTGCATATTCTTTGCTGATGAAATAATCAGTAGCTGCAGCCCTGATAGTAAACCCATTGAAAATTTGGGGGAATAGAGACAGACCATGCGTGTGTGTGCATGTGTATTTATGAGTGGTTGTTATCCTGCCAAAGCCTCAGCAGATAGCCAGAGGCTAAAACAGCCATTAGTGATGGTTATCATTGCCACAGCATAGTGAGCCAGCCAATACACAAGCTGATTACAAAACCAAAACCACTGCGAACACACACAGGACATAATGGACAAACCACCGTATGTACACACACGCACACAAAAAAAATTGTGTGGACACACGTGGCCCACTGAGCAAGCCAAAAGATTTTGAATGTGGCCTAAATTGCACTCAACTCTGTTGTTGCCCTAAATCCATGAAACACAGACACAGTGGGTCATACAGTTCATACACACTTCTTTCACAATGGACGAAAAACTCACCAACGCCCACCAACATGTGGCTTTTTTCTGCTATAAGTATGGGTGCAATCATTCCCAAGTCAAACAATAATCACAGGTATTTATTGGCTACGGCTTCAATCAGCAGTGATGTACATGACGCCTGGGTGGAGACTTGCTTTGACTTGCATTGAATTTGATCATCATTATTTGCTTTTTAAAGCCTGGAAAAAATGTGCAATGGTGATTTTGTTCATCATATCCTGCCAGATGCAGCACATCTGGCTGGCTGTTCACACACTGTGTAAGGGACACTGCAAATTATAAAAAAACATTTGTTTCCATTCAAGCAGCACTCTGATAATGTTCATTTGACTTTAAGTTCGACAGAGAGACCAAAGTAAAACATGTTTTTTCAAAAGTAAACATGTATCTTTGTGTTGGTGACAGTTGTGTATTAATAAGCACACACACATACAGAACAAATAACCAAATGTTATGTGTGCCTCTTTTGGAAGTTAATGTTCAGGTCTTGCACAGACTCAGCATGCACGTCCGTCACACTGTCACGGCCCTCTGCCCAGGAACAAGGATTATTACAAACAAGGAGGTGCGTGTTTGTGTGGGTAGTGCACACTTAAAATATTGAACATTGCAACATCTACGCTGACTTAAAGTTTGGACAGTGTGTACACATTAATGCACCTGTGTCTGTGTATAAACTCCACTCTGTGCCTGAGAATACTCTTATGTACACATAAACTGTGTGTGTGGAAAGTAGGGGGAAGCCAAAGCGGAAGGCTTCTGGGAAGGGACAATGGTAACCATGGATACGTATAGGTCTGAAAGGAGTGAGAGGAGCACCTGCACGCTGAGTTAGTCCTCTGTCTGGGGAAGTCATCTACACATTCACAGGGAGTCAGCTATTGTCTTTTCAAACTTCATCCACAACAAAAGTTTTCCTGCATTGTCCCTGGAAACATCACAGCTTGACACTCTCCTCCTTAGAAAGTTTGTCTCATACCAAAAAATACAGCCAAGTCCCCCCTAACTGATTTCGCCATCTTCTTCTAAACTTCTAAACTTTCCAGAAAGCCATTGTTCTGTAAACTCTTCAGAGAGGACAAAAGGTTCACTGGAGTCCCAGCAGAGTTCATTCACAGGAGATTGGAACTTCACCATCCTTTGTTTACCTATTAAGACCAGAGATTTCCTCTTCTTCTGCAAGAGTTTGAGTTGTTTACAGCAAGCTGCATCTTACTCCGCTTCCTCCAGTCCAGTGTCAAGTGCTAATTTACAAGTTTGCATTGTTTAACTGGTGCAAAAGTGTAAACATGTTTCAACTCATGAGGATAATGCACTTGAGCTAGACTTAAAAGTCTAATTTTAAGTACTTAAAATTTGCAGGGAGGTTAGTTACTTACTTTGATGCCTATTAATTAGCTAGATTTTGCTACGATACGTGGGCTAATGCGTTTTATAAAACTGAGGACCTTTATCAGTCCTTGTTCAGTGTTATTTTCAGTAGTTACTATGAACTGTTCACAGCTTACAACCGGAAAGCAACGGTAACAAACAGCTTTACATGAGTTTTGTTTTTAGACTTCCAAATGACTGTATTTAGATAGGAACATTCACAAACCTACTAACAACTCAATGTGAATATAAGCAGTTATTTAAGTAAGTTTGAAATACCTGTAACGCAAAGCTTTGAGTCTAATATTGAGCCAAGTTGTGGCATTACACAGCTTCATGTTGTTGAACTGGTTTGAAAAAAAGCAGGTTAGTTTCTGCCAAACCTTCCACCATCGTTTCAAGTGACTGAAAACACTTTTGCCTTCTGCATTTCAACACCTCTCTGCTGTCCTCCCTGCTCCTCTCCTCCCCTCCACTCAAGATAAGCAGCCTGCCACATCGAGTGTGAGCACATCCATCAACAGCACTACCCACAAGGCCAGAGGGAAGGTACGGGGTCAGAAAATGGTCAAGGGGTCACAGTGTATCCAGACACATATCACAGGTGCACTGGTTATTAAAGTTAACAAGAGAGGAACTTTAAAAAGGTGCTAAAAAGTAAAAATAAAAGAAGTTGTCAGCAACCAAAAGTATTTGTGATTGGTGGTATTTTGTACCTGACTGGTATTTGAATGGTGCAACTGTCTTTGACATTATAAAATGTTATTAGCTTATCGAGTTTTTGTAGTATCAGTCGTTCACAACCAGTCATGCAAATACATGCAAATATTCTGAAGCAATAAATTAGGATTGTAGGGCTGGAAAATTCACTTTATGAATGAGTCATGCTACCTGATGTAGTAAATATGCCAATATGGAAGCAATGAGCTAACTATTAACTAGAACTAGGGTTATAACTTTTCAAGATGTTATGACAAAGCTAATGAGGGCAATAATTTAATGTTTCTGCTTAAATAATAGAGACAAATATTTAAAATCTGAAACAAATAAAATCATAACCACTAAGCAATTTCTGGCCATATCTATGATGCTCCATCGCAAGTCTTGTGTTTTCTCATGTTTAGGTGCCACATATGTGGTGTGAATCTTGAGTGAAATGGCGTGAAGAAGTTGAAGTTAAATATAGGTTTAGACATAAAGCTATGTGGGTCACTGCCCTATAGGCCAAATTAACACAGCTGCCCCAGTAGAAAAACCACACTGAGCTCCTGCTGTCTTCCCAGGAGGAACTCATACACACATACATACACACACACACATTCCTGGAATTCAATTCACACACACGTGCGAGTCACATTCACAGATGCTTGCAAACATCTCTTCGTGATCAGTGCCTCTCTCATACAAAGACCAAATACAGGGGAAAAATGTATCAGGTTAAAATTAGCGATACTGTATTCTGAACATTCATACATACGTATCATTTTCAGCTTGAGTTGAATGTCACTTTTGTCACTTAAAATAATAACATCACCAGCAGCAGATTAAATCAGATGTTACTAGTTATGGGTTTGCTGTTAACAGCCATAGATTGTACAAACCATGGACGTAGCCTCTGTGACATCACCCGTATGTTTCTAAGGAGCCATTGTGGAGTCTGGTGGCTCTGGCTGTTGTCATCTTGGCAGTGCCTAACTCTGCCTAACCCCTAGCTTATGCAAAAATGGGCAAAAAGGTGGAGCAAGGGTGGAACATAAACCTCTTTGACAGTGTTAGCATGATTAATTGCACAGCAAACCATGTATCCAAAAGTTGCATTAAAGCACAAACACAGGAGAGAGATCAAGCTTGGTGACACCCAGCAGTCACGCCCATATTATGTATAACTTCAAGCCTAAATGTAACTAAAACAACTGAGTTATATAAAAAATTACACTGTATATGGTAATTATTTTGTCCGTTTATTAACAAATGCCCATCATAAGGTCTATAAATCCATGGTGATTTCTTTAAATGTCTTGTTTTGTTTAACTAACGGTTCAAAACACATTGAGTTTTAAATGTGAAAAAAAGAAAAAAAACATTTTTTTTTGAAGTTTTACAAAGAGGTAAAAGTCCTCAGATTTCAGAAATTCAGGGATACTCTGAATCTTAGGTATTTTTTCTTAAAGTGTTTCTTGGACCATCTGGACATCACATACATCTGTCAACAAATCTATCAATTCATAATTTAAATTAGCTTAAGCATGCTTGACATGATGACTTCAATGCACTAAACTAGTTCAAATTTTAAGAAGGTTTGGGCTCGACCATACAGTCCAAGTAAACACTTGATCCATGTAACATCTGTGTATGGCTGGTAGACACATCTGTACCCCCTCTTAACTGCTGTCCACAGCCAAAACATCTGAGGCCCCTGTAATGCTCATTCATCTGAGCACCTCAGAGCAAACCAACGCTGGGGCAAGTACCACTCAGCCAAAGACATGTTTTTTCCAGATTGCACATGGCCCTAGCTGCCCTTAACTGACCTCATAACAAGAAGGTCGGATGAATTCTCCGCAATATGTTTTCTTGACAGGGCTTACGCTCTCTGACATGGACAGAAACGCTGCATTTCCATACCGCTCACACTGCAGGAAACCTCCAATTTCAGTGAAAATGAGGTTTCCAAAATCACTCCAGCTAATCCCCACTCAGTCCCTTCTAATGTCTGCTTAACATACTCTGCTGGAGCGAAGCTCAAGTGCAGAAATAACTTATGTAACATACCAAAAAGCCACACCAAGTGGTCTGGGTGGCTAGCAAAGGGCTTACACTAAAACGCATGGCTTTACCACGCCAAAGGAGGAGGAGGAGGAGGAGGAGGGGGAGTGAGTAATGTAGTCAAAACAGATGAGAATCCACTCTGCTCACAGCTGGATGTGGAGGAACACGGCCTGAATGTGTGTCACATCTGCCCCAGAGTTGGCAACTGAGCGAACTTGTTTAAATCATAACATAAGCAGACATTCTGTAACTGATGACCAATGTAGAGTAATCCACTGGATCACAGTGTTTAATGTAATGCACAGGATTTGGGTCAGTTTGGAAAAACCCAAAAAAAGGTACCGTTGTTCTGTCCTCAACTGCAGCTTATGAATGCATGACAGCTTTTATCCATTAAACGTAGTATGAGAGAAAGAACTTCCAGCCATGACAAAACTTCTTGGTTTATCACACAAATTGAAACATACAAGGTTAAACAAGGCAATCTTGTTTGAAAATGCTAAATTACTTCATCCAACAAAACTGATTTTTTTTTTCTCCAACAAAACTCCCACATCTGTTTCTTTCCAAATTCCAAATCTGACCAGAGTCACAGAGTGTGGAAACTGTGTAGCTGACAACATAAATTACTGCGTGCAGCTGACGAACTGGGATATTGCCACAAATAGTTGCAGTGTTACGTTTATGTTACCTCATTTGTGGAAGCTATAAATCTACAGGGTACAAAAAAATGAGAAAACTCAGTGAGTTTACAAGAGGGATGATTTCCTTATTTCTGAGATAAGTTGGATTATTTAGTGAGAAACAGCTGACCACCATTTTGTTCCCTGTTTTATTGCATTCATAGGTCTGGAGTTCCAACATAATTTTCAAATTAGAATTTGTTATGCTTTTGAAATCTTGTTTGAAGTTTTATTTCCTGCATTTGAAGAGTTCATTTCTTGCAATAAAATGTGAGCTGTAAGCTTTTAAATACAAAGGCTGACTGTTCCAGGCAACACAAGCACATACTAGTTCAAATTCATTTGTACTGCTGTTTTTCCATGTGCTTTTCAACACTTATGTGCAATTCAAAATGTTTAAGATTGAGGCATCGATTTTAGCTCTTTACAATTTGCACATTTCAACTCAGACTCACAGAGGAAAGTACACTTGCGAAGAACTTTGTGGTTCTAAATTTAGATGCATGATTGGTAAAGATGCAAACACGATGTTCCTGAAACTCTGCATCAACATGCATTTCTAAACAAAAGGAGACCAAGTGCAACAGAAGCAAAATTCCTCCACCAAATCACTGCAGCTGCTGATTTCCTTTGTCTCCACAGCATCACATCATCTACTGGACAACAGTGAAGTCAGTGTTTGTATGAGTCATGCATAGTCATACTTTAAGCATTAAGTATATTGTAATTTAGCCAAGCAGTGCATTTATACTGTGCAAGAAAAGCAGAAAAAGGAAAAACGAGGCTTCCATTAAAAGGGGAACCGGTTCTCCTCTTATCTCACTTTAACTGGTCAGTCAAGTAATAGCCAACACATGGCCTCGCTCTGCAGGACAGCAGCACAGCAACTGCTGCCCTGCCAGCTGTTACTGTGGACAGCTCAGACAACTCACACCCAGACACACAAGCACACATCACTCCCCAAGTTTGATACAGCTATTATGGCCACACAGCAAACTGCATAGAGAGGTTTGAATATTTTTTAATTCTTTATGTTTTCCCGAAGTCAAAAAATGAAGCGAGAAACTGGAAAGAAGAGCAATCAAAAAGCAACAGAAAGAGAGAAAAAAAAAAGGAGAGGCAGGATTAAAGTCAGTGAACCTGAACGAGTCCAAGACAGAAAAAAAAAGAGAACAAAGGAAGAAATGATTAAAGAGAAAAAGAAGGAAGGTTTCCTCCACTAAAGAATAACACATGAGGAAGGATATTGTGTGGAGGAAGCCGCTGTGAAAGAGATTACTTTCCACACAGTGAGATGGAGTTCAGTTCAACTTTTCTTTGTCTCAGAAAGTCTGGGGGAAAAGTCACACACTCATACTGAGGTGATGCAGATACATGTAATGTACACACACACACACACACACACACACACACACACACACACACACACACTTACCTTTCAGACATAACATGGCTCCTCACTTATTTCCCCATTTATCCACAAGAAAC
>JAQMCX010000023.1:12194541-12210108 GCA_029814765.1 Acanthurus leucopareius | reverse complement strand
CACACACACACTCACACACTCAGACACACTCACACTCAGACACACTCACACACACACACACACACACACACACACACACACACACACACACACACTTACCTTTCAGACAGAACATGGCTCCTCACTTATTTCCCCATTTATCCACAAGAAACAAACAGCAGTTTCTTTCTCTGGTCTTCCTCTTCACTCTTTGCTGATTCCCCTTCCTTCTTGTCCTCTTTCCTCTTCCCTCCTCTCCCTCTTTCTCTACCGCGTTCAGTCGAAGCGTTCACGCACAGACACACAGATCCCAACACACACACTCCTCTCTCCCGTTGCCTCTCTCGCCATCTCCCTCCCTCTGTTTCTCCCCCTCACACACTCATGCACACGCTCTGAGTGGCGGCTAGCCAACTTCTGCACCGCAGGAAACTGCTCTGCGACCCCCCCACTCTGCTCCCCCTCTTCTCTCGCTCTCTCTCTCTCTCCCTGCATCTCTAAATGTCTCTCCACATGCTGACAACCCACCCCCAAATCCCTCCACCTCTATTCGGGTTAAGAAGTAGAGAGCCAGAGCTCAGCATCCATCTAAGACACTTGAAGCTGCCATCGTCTGTGATGCAGTTAAAAAGGTTGAAAAACAAGCATATAAAGTGTGTTTTCGTGTGTGTACATGTGTGTACTGTGTGTATGCGTGTTTGTACGTATACATTTTGTGTTTTTATATATCAAATATCAGTTTTGTTTTTTTACATAAATAAAAAATTAAACACATACGCACACACGCACACACAGCGTGAGTCTTGTTGAGGATTGTGATTATAGAGAATCTGGACAGTCAGCAGTTCAGAGTGAGGCAGGGGGCCCCGGCTTGAAGCCCATCCTTTGTGCGCTGATCAAATATAATCGCTTTAATCCCCACAATTCAACTGTTTGTTATCAGAAGCAGCGATCAGCCCGGTGCATCCCAAACCTTCAATGCTGGCCGCTCTAAATTACCAACGGCATCACACAGATGGGAGACAGAAATACTGACTCACTGTCAGACTGTGGAAACACTCTCAAGTCAAAATACCGTTTGCTGTGAGGGTTAAATTCCTGCCTTTTATTTTATTCGTCTTTGAGGGGTACAACATGGGGTCTTGCTTTACTTTTCTCATCACTGTCATGGCACTTTTTAAAAAATTTTTGAGAGAAAACTTGAAGTGACAGAAAGCAAGTACAGTTTAAAAACCAAATCAATATGCAATTACCACTGTAGCGTAAGTGTCCTTTAATGGGGCTGTGGAATGCCAAAATCTGAACACAGTGAGAGCAAAAGAGAGTAAATGTGTAAATTTTAAGTTCCTCCAGAGTTGATGGCTCAGTAAAAAAACGTCATTGATTTCCAATGAGGCTTTGTAATGGCTTTTTCTTATAATGCAAAACTCTGCTGGTTACTGCTTAAAGGGGTTGGCTGAGGGTTGACATATGTACGTACGTATGTAATGCAGGCTGTGATTTCATTCATTGATCAAACTCAACATCTGCTGATTACGCTGATTAGCACCTCTTTAAAACACCAATTAGAGGAGTCACACCCAGCCACATTCACTCTGAAGCCTATATTTATTATGGGTACAGACATAATAGAGGAAGTATGCATGCTACGCTACGTGCAGAACTTTACCTGAAGCAGACAATGAGCAGTTTTATAGGAGTTATAATGGCTCCATCCATTATGTTCACAAGACAACCTTTCGTGCTTTATGGTTGGTGTAATTATAGCAGTTGTGATGATTAACCTCAATTTATGTTCATGCTTACAACCGTTTCTGCAACATTTGTCATTGTAAAGCACTATAAAGGCTTACAGTGACACATTTCTACACACTGGGTTATAAACCTTTATGTAAGTTTTTATAATAAAGGGTGGTCATGGAATTAATAGGAAGTGTCTTTATCAGGTCTGTTAGTCAAACACTGGTGTGTGAGTGAGCCTTTTTATGTATGTATGTGTGTGTGTGTATATGTGTGTGTGTGTGCAATATAAGCATGTTAATCCCACCCTGGAATGGCTTGCAGGCTGCGACACGTCTGCCTCGACCACATGTCACCAATTATGGGCTGATTGGTGTGCATTTGTGTGTGTGTGTGTGAGTGTGTGTTTGATGCTTTGAGTGACATGGAGCCTCCTCTGCTAGAAGGCATTAAAATAAGAATGCCACAAAAACACAACCCTGGAAATAATCAACGGTTAAAATGCACACAAATCACTGAAAAAGACCCACCTAACCAGACAATAAAACCTCGCTTCATCAAACCTTCACCTTAATTGGATGCTGTATTGCCCAAAATTGCTTTCACTTTAACCTTCACCATAAAATCCTGGACCCTGAAGAAAACACTTGAGGTCTGCATAATCACTGCTCTCACTAAGCTGAAGTCGTGAAAGCAGAAGAGTGGAATTTATTCCCTATTTTTAAGCATTCGTCCTGAAAGCATGTTTTTGTTTGCCTTTATACACAAAGCTTTCATTTCTCTACAGGAATTTAAATTTTTTGGCTATAAAACATCAGATCTTCTCCTGAATTCACATCATTTTATTCAGCTTTCTCCTTTTGTAATGTTTTAATGTTAACTGACTGGAAAATAAGCTACACCAGCTATTTATCTCAATTACTTCTTGCTGTGTTTCTGAAGAATTTGAGCTAAATTTATGTGGAAATTTGGCTTTATCTCTTTTACTTACTTTAACTATCACCCCTCCACTGCCTCGAGTTTAACAACCTCTGTTACAAGCATTCCTTGAAAGCAGTAAATGGTAAAAAAAAAAAGACATTAAAAAATGCCACAAGTGTCCAAAATACATGATGCTACCAGACACCTTGCAGCTCTCTGTAGCATTTTATTATTTCTTATTATTAAGTTATTCATTGATCAGTTATTATTCCCTTTACTTATCTCGATTTTATAATATTTCACATGTTTTATGCAGTATTTTGGTTGCCATATTAGCACAGGACTACGTGGCAACACTGGTCCTCTGGCAGTAGCACTGTAACTAGAGGATATAAAGACACTATTCAGAGGCAAACCAACTGACCACTGCTCAAATTCTCTAAAATACAGTCTTTGTCTACGAATAAAGACACTATCATAGTGGCTGCTTCACGTCAAAGGACCCATTATTAATAATATCTTATCAAAAATGGTGACAGTAACTATGTGTACAGCATCTTCCATCTTATTCTGCACAAACATGTTGTTACCGTCAGCCGTGCACTCTGCACCAGTGCAAGATAAAAACTAAACAACCCACTTAGATAAGAACTAAGCTTGTTGCATCTGACAGGACACTCAGATAACGCAAACAGCCACGCGATGAGAAGAAAGCCAGGATTGAAAAAAATCTGACCCCACCGGATTGGTAGAAATATTTTTTTTGTTTAGTATTTAGCACTAATGAATAGAAAATCTCAAAATACACACCATATGAGATGGAAATAATAATTGGATTTGGGCTGAATGTAAGTAACAAAAGATCATGTCCTCCATATGATGTCATTACAGCTTTTGTATGCATGGATTATAATCTCTCACCTCTGGATTATGTTGGGAAAACAACAAAACATCCTATAAACATAAGCTCTCTAGACTTCTATCCCCTTACAAACAGAAATCATGTTCACAAATACAGCCATAACATAATCTTTTCATCATGGAGTCAGAGCATTCATGGATGAGATCCCGTAATACAACAGGTAATTCGATACATGCAATATAATACAAAAAAAGGCAGGGGGTGTGAGTCAGAGATTTGGTTTTTGGTACAAAATGCGACTTAATGCGATTTGATGCAGGCCAAAACTTGACTGTGATGTGTGGCTGCAGGCTTTACAGGGGTTTTCAGCGTACAGTAAGTCTGATCTGGGATCAACTGATAGAGACATAAAAGGATTTTATGTGGATGAGTGATCAAAAAAGATGTGACTTACCTGAAAACCACCATGTCAGCACATAAAAAGAAAGAGAGAGGAAAAAGAAGTTGATTAGAAACAGTTTCATATATACTGTATATATTTTTTAAACTAAGCATGCAATTAAGGTTGTAACTGTGCATTTCTGCCTGCATACAGTGTGAGTGTGTGTGTACGCTCCGGGCTGTGGGCCACATCACCAGATTTCCATGTCTGCCTCTTAATGAGGCCTTGCTGGTTTATACATCACATCTCCCCCCTACAGCGAATTATCATTTGCTAATCTGGATTTACACATGGACTACATAATGATGATGATGATGATGAGTGTGTATCAATGATTGTGTGTGTGTGTGTGTGTTTCCAAACTCTCTAAAAAAAAATCCTGTTACACAAGAGTTTGTTCTCTTCTGAATCCTCTCAAATTTCACTACACATCTCACACAGATAATGTCAAAAAACAGACCTTTTCATTCACACTAAACTCATAAAGGCTAATTAATGGCATGTCTTTAATGTGAGACCTAATTCTGGTTCTGGCCGCCACAACACTTGTTTGCCAAGGTATGATAAGTATTTAGGGCAATATGTAGTTGCCCTAAATTTGTAAATGAGCATCAAAAAAACAGAGAGAGAGAGAGAGAGAGAAAGAAAAAAACACAGTGACATACTGTAGGAAAACACATCCCGAAATTCCAATAAATCCCTCAATCCCCCTACTAGCATGTTAACATGCTGCACTCCTACTTGCCAACAACAGAAATCTCAGAGAGTCATCAAGTTCATTTCATGTGGTGACTTGCCGTACACAACACAAAAAGAGCATATACTCTAAGAAGCAGTAAAGTAATCATGTAAAGCCCACATCACTGGCTGCCATACAGGCCAGGCAGGAATTCAGGCTCAGAGGGGCTGAGGGGCCCTGGCAGCCTGCCCCTGAGGGCCCGACTGTTGTTTCTTGGCGTGAACCTCATGAGCAGCCATCAAGCCTGCCCACTGATTGATTTATACATATAGCGCAGCAGATCAATAGGTTTGATTGCAGAGATTGATCAGGTTAATGCATGTATGCTTGTATGTGTGACAAAGCGAGAAAGAGAGAGGAACTGGGACAACAAAAAGAGGAGTGAATGCAAACTATTGATGGATAAGACTGATAAATAAACTTAAGTGATATTACAATGACCCTTCTTTCGCCTTTGTTGCCACCTGCAGGCTTCTGGCCTTGTGATCAATGTGTTACTTTGCCTGGCATCAAAAAATAAATGCATCTCAATTCTACAACATGTACTAAATGTAAACTGATTTTGAATATGTAAAATTTCAAAATGCAATCCTAAATCCACTTGAATGTGTGCGCTGTTCGAACAACGCAAAGAAAACTAAAGAGTTACGAACAGCAGGAAGAAGAAAAACAAATGTTGGATGGTGGTGGTGAAACAGTTCCAGGAATGTCTCATAAAACAAACAAGCATTAATTCTTTGGGGTTTTCTGCTGGTCTGGCGGTTAAGATGCATACCATATATCCAAGTCAAAGACCTCTGTTGTATCTCTCCTCCCTGTATTCATGCTGATATCTAATTAAGTCTATAAAATAAGGGTTTAATCAGAGGGCACTAAATGCTTGGAAACTGTTCTCTCTTTGTACTTTTTAATTGACAGCATCGTTTAAAGTTGCAGCTTTAATGCTGTTCATCAGTGCAAGTATCTCATTTATTTCTGTCGGTATGTAAAAGGACTTTTTGTACAGAACTGCACAATTTACTATGAAAATTAGTTAATAGTTCATACCATACATAATTAGTGAGGAATTGGGAGACTGAACCCAGAATTCCAAGTCAAAGTTCTCCAGGTCTTTGTCAGGACAGCCAATAGCAGCTGGTGTAACATACGGCTCTCTTACACATGATTGGCTCAGAGTTACCCCAATAGGACGGTCAAGCTGAACGACATCAGGAAGCACACACTAGCGCACCAGTTACCTTGGCGACTGAGGCAAACATCCAGCCTGTGAAGCTTGAGGCTGCGTCAAAATTGCAGGTTCTGGAGCCACAGGCACTCATTTTAGGGCTATATTTACACACAGGCACAGTGCGTGGCTGCCCATGTGTCTTGTAATAGGTCCTGGCAGGCATGTCAAAGCAAGATCCAGATGTTATAAATACTTCAGGTTCAAACTAGAGAGTTTTCTATGAGATATTTCCTCTAAGTGGAGTGCAGTGTGCATGCAACAGTATGGGTGTGTACTTGTGTGTGTGTGTGTGTGTGTGTGTGTGTGTGTGTGTGTGTGTGTGCTATGGATGGAATAATTTTGTATTGACCCGTCTCTGACACCGTCTCTGGTCTAGAATTAGCTATAAAAAGATACAGACTGTGTGTATGACCGAGACAGAGAAAGAAAGGAAAAAAGAGGGTGTGTGGCAAAGAAAAAAAATACACAGAGGAACGCAGCATCAGTCTCTAAAAAAACAAAAACTCCAGAAGTCAAATGAAACAAAGCATAAACAGGTCGACTTAAAAAAGACATTAGACTTGTTCTTTTTTTTTCTTTTACCCTTTAGTGTGCTCTCTCTACCCCCAAGGATAATATTAAAAAAATCAACAAACAGTCCTCTTTTCTGCCTTGTAGACTTAATTATTATTGATTGAAATGGACAAATTTGGATCTGTTTCCTCACTCTACTGACCAAAAATCAACAGAAAGACTCAAAGCTATTAGGCTGTTAAATGAGCAGTGAAGAAAATTAACTAGATGTAATAAAAAAAAGAGTGTTGGACAGAAATATTTTGCCTGAGTTCTGCGTGAAGGATCGTAGAGGAGAAGAATTGTTTCAAAATAAAGGTGGGATGATAGAAATATTTAAGAGAGAAATAACTTGAAGAATAGTTAATTGAATAAAGATTTTGCTCAGTGACATGATCATTTCCACACATGCACAAACATTTGACAAAAGCAGGTAAAGCATGCATTTAATAAAAGCAACACAGGTCCATTTACACTTCTTACAAAATGCAAGACCACATTTTTTTTAGATTTCACTGTAAAGTTAATGGACTACCAATCTCTTTTATCAAACAAATGTTCAAACTAAAGTAAAAAACAAGCACAAATATGTACTGAATCCTCTATCTTATGTGTTACGGCTTGAGTGATATTTTTCCATTTTTAAAAGCATGTTCAAAAATGTGTAAACCCATCTGTAGGGTAGAGATTAAAAATATTTCTAAAAACATCTGCATCATACCAATCATACACCAATTTACACCAGCAGATAAACACGTGTTGAGTATCCACAGCTTTGGGTTTTAATGACTCCAAAATGGAGACTGCAGCTTCTACCCTTTGACTTTGAGAAAAATGTAAAGACCTCAAACCATGTGAGCCATGTGCAGCCCTGAGCTGTTTTAGGAAAGGGCAGGTTCAGAGGTGATGGAGTGACTACGACGGATAGAGACATGCAATAAATGACAACAACAGCAACAAGCTTCACATTCCTGTGAGGCAACAAAATGGCGACTTTTGCTCAGGCTGGTCCACTCGTCTTTTGGGAGTCATTCAAATTTGACCAAGAGCAACAGCAGATGCACTCAAAATATGTATCTAATAGAAATGGTCTAATTATTGAACATGAACGATACTAGACAGAAAATCTCCCTTATGTTGAGAGTGAACTTCACTTCAAATAGCTCAGGTTCTCCTGTCAGGAAGATGATCTGCCCTCATTGGGAGGTTACACTAAGACAAAGGAAGTGTCCATTGTATGCAGGCTCTATTGAGTCATATCATTGTTATACTTGCTAGTATACAAATAAGGAGTCTGAACTCTTGGGCTTGGAAACACAACAGCAACTTATGACTTATGTTTGCTATGGTAGGATGATTTGGTAAAATTAATGTTTTTCCCAAAGTTCAGGTTCTTTTCAGAAAGAAAAAAATCCAATAAACCAAAATGCATCACTAAAAAGCTTTGTTTGCCATGCTCACTGACTAAATGTATCTGGGGCTGAGCAACGCACTTTGTGAAACAAGACCAGCTGCTTGCTTTATCAGCATCCCAACATGCAAACATCACCCGGCTATGTGAGCCATTAGGCTCCAACCTGCACTGTAGTTGGGTCAGACTGAGTTCGGATCACCCCCCCCACACACACACACACATACGATTTCAGAATTTGTCTGAAACTAAACAGAGACCACTTCATTTAAGAGTCTTTTTTCTGCCTTAAACTAATCATACCAAGGAAAAAAGAACAAACCAAGCATGTCCCGTGTACATGAGTATAAAGGTATGATTAGTGTGAGATGATTATGGATATAAAATTAGCCCTTTTTGTCTTTGCTGATGTGAGTCAGGCTGAAAGAAACCAGTCACTGCAGCTGGAGACGACTGCACTACAGGTCAGAGTTAATGGAGTTGTGAGACCTCAGTACAGCATCGGTGTCATTTGTCGGTTCATTTTCAGGTAAAGGTTAGGCTACAGTTACAACCATTGTCTCCAAAGTCTTATTGACACCACTGACAGAGTACACACACACATACACACGCATGCACAGACACACACTAATTAACTGATCAATAAATAATGAGCCGAAACAGGAAACACAATCCCTTTATGACACTAAGAGAGGTAAAAATGGCATTCTTACCTCAGTCAAGATTAAATCCAAATATAAACTAGAAATGTTAATGAAGAAGGCACATTATTCTATAGTGCTATCACTTGGTCTGGCTACGCAAGGCTCCACGCACACATCCCCTCTTCCCTGGCACCAGACCCTGCACTCACATCGCCACCAGCCTGTGACATCACCATGCCCGTGACATCACCTGTTTCCGGCCTGACTCATGAATTGTTTACCTATCGCACACACAAAGTGCCCTTTGACCCACTGACAAACCAGCACTTCCATCTCTCTCCCTATAGAAGCCAGGAAGCGCCAGGGACGTGGAGACGGAAAACAAAGAGTCATAAAACGAGAATGACCCACTTCTTGCTTTGCTTGTGGATGTAAACAAGTCATTCACTGGCTTCCTGGTTGACAGCGAGAACAAAAATCCATTCAAATGGGCTTCGAGCACTGTGACAGTTAAGACAAACACACCACGTGGTTTGTTGGGTGTGTATCTACGGAAAGACGTGCAACAAACAGTATCAATAGGTATCTTTATTGCCGTTATTACTAATTCTCTGCCCTCTCACCTATTTTGTGTTGAGGCTGGTAGACCCAGTCGTCGTCATCATCATCCTCGTCTCTGTCCACACTATAAAGGTGAGTGTGCGAGCACGAGTTCGTCTGATGGTTGTGTATGTGAAGCTCGTTCTGGCTGTGGAAGATGCGTCTGCTTTGGCGGGAGAGGGTGGATACGCTGAGCCAGCTAAGAGCCCGAGACAGGCCTGCAGGTTTCTCCTTACGAAAGGAAGAGGACCTCCTGTCCCCTCTCATCCTGATTCAGGGAAAATTCGATTTCAAGATGGGAGGATGTAAGATCAAAATGTCTTTAAAACTTATTCTAATCTGTAAAAATAATCCTCTGATGTGGATCCTTAAGTTGGTTGGTAGAAAGTCACTCCGGTGTCCAGATCATTCCAAACATGTATGAGTACAGTATCCAGATCTGCACACATGCCTCAAAATGCCAAAAATTATTCAGATTTTGTGTTAAAAATCAAACTTATTCCAGGTAGAAGTTCAGCAAACACTTCCTTCGCAAAGTTTAACATCATGACTTTGACCCGGACAGTCAACTTCCGACCTCTCTCTCTTGCAATTAAACTCTGTCACAATCGACAAGACTTAAATCATCCCTTTTTCTTCCCTCCCTTCCTTTGTGTTTAAAGAGTTTGGGGCGTGATTCCCAAAACCCAAAGGGGTAATTAGGCAATACAGCAATCTGGAAAAATCACCACCCCTCTGCAGCACACACTACGATACACACAGTTGTACGTGCACGCTCACTGCTGGTTGCAATACTCCTTAGCGGTGCATGACAGTGAGAGAGAGAGAAGATCCCAAATTACACGGACGCTTTTCAATTATAGCAAGTCACTGGTTGTTGTTTACTACCATGTGTGCCCTTAAAGAGTTGTTATCTCCAGTTGTTAGCAGACACCAGCTGACACGCACAGTCTCAGCACCAGGCCAGATCAGGAGGTTAAGAGGTTGCAGCGTCCACGGGTCTATTCCCAGCCTGATGAAGTTACATGGACGCTAAAACACTGGCACAAACACACTCGTATACAAAATCCTCCCGCCACAAGTTCCAAGAAAGGGATCCTCAAGTATGTGTGTGTGTTTGAAGACGTCTCAGGGTTTTCAAAGGGTTTCGTCCAGCTTCTTGTCAACACCTATTTCTTATCCCGCCTTGAGCTGTTTTGAGCGCATTATTCCGGGGTGTATCGTCTTCGGCGGTGGATCAAGAAGAAGCATGCCAAGTATGTTGATGTTCTGAAGAGAGAAAATTCCTCGTTGTTAACTGCCGTCTGGATCTTATCTCCAATCAGCTGATTAGCACAAGTAAGAACCACACCTGCTGACCTCACATGCAGCGTGACACACTGACAGGCTGATAGGTGTGTGTTGGTGAGGGTTCCCTGAACTCCGGTCTTGGTCAGTCCTGAAGAGTCCAAGTGTGTGACTGACTATAGGAGTTGACTGGGAGTGTGTGTGTGTGAGTATAAGGTTAGGATTACACCCAACCCCAGGAGCCACGGTGCTGAAATACGAGTCAGCCCGTCCCTTCTTCTTTACCTCCCTCCCTCTTTCTCTCTTTACCTCCCTCTTTCTCTCTGTTTTCTGTGATCCCTGAGCTCTGCCCCTCCCCTCCATCCGTTCGCCGGCATGGCAACCGCTCCTCCCTTCCTCCCTCGCTTCTGTCTTCCCTCCCTTGCACCTTTTTTTTTTTTACCCACTTCTGTTTACTTTCCTTGTTATCTTTGTCGTCTCTGGTCCCTCAGGTGCTTCTTTTTTCTGAGACAGCATTTGTAATCCAGCCCCCTCCCTTTGATACTGACAGCACTAATCCCAAGTCATGTTTCATCAGGAAGAAGTTTTTTAAATGCCAGTAAGTGGCTCGAACTGGAGACAACATACTGAACATGTGCACGGTCAGACTTTTCTTAGCAGAAGCACAAGAAAACCAACACTTTTAAGACTATTTGAGGCACTTAGTTGTATGTTTAAATATACTATATGTTAAGACTGTTTGAGAACGCTCTTATGGCATTACTGTGGTTGGTTTTCTGCCTGAGGTGCTGAAGGCAACTGGTTAAACAACAAATTTAAAGTATCAGAAGACAAGACCAAACATTTCCTAACAACAGATTCCAAAAAAAATGTAACCAGAATGGAAGAAACAGTCAAACATGTAAGTGAACTCCCTAAACGGTTTAATGAAAAACATACAATCAGCTTATATTATTTTGCAAAATATTATAGACAACACATATTTAGCTGCCCAACGTATAGTTGAGGAAGGCTAAAATAGCACACAGTGGCCCAGAGACGTAAATAAAGTCTTTACGAGACACTACAAGTGTGTTTGGAAGGTGGAGTTTTCCCACTCAAGTGTGACCACAGGGGAAGCGTGCGACCACCAAGGTGTGACAATAAGCCAGCCCTGTGAGCGTGTCTGTGTGTGTTTCTGTGTGTGTGTGCGTGCATGTATGTATTTATGTGTATAAAGTACACGTTTCACAGTAACCCCATAACCTTAATCAATCCCTTTCACCTCCTTATTCCCACTCGGGAAACCTTGATTAGACCTTAAGACGGAAAATTAGAGGAAGTAGCATCTGTCTAGACACTGATTTGAGGCCAGCTATAACTCCTCATTGTGGATCTCCTTTTGTGGAGCCATCACACGCTCAAAACCAATCTCAGATTTGTGGAAGGGATGTGGTGTAAACCGAGACTTAAACCCCCGTCACTGACAGGTCCCTGAACTCATTTTCATTCTCCCTTTAGAGAGGAAATCTACTATCTCAGCATTTGCTGTTTACACAAGGGGACAACTGCCTGCTACTCACGTCCCAGCTTAACCTATGAGCATGAGCAACTACAGAACATACACAAACACAAATACTTTAAGACCTTTATCTACAATGAAGGCACATAAGGCCACGGTCCATAAATAATTAATCAGCATGACTCTGTACTATGCAGTGATATGGGAATCTGTTAGAGATAAAGGGATCATAATGAATAAAATTTTAAAAAGTATGACCAAATGTTAAAGAGGAAATGATTAATTCGCATTTTCATTTCACAACATTAAAGCAAAGCGGAAGACAATCTTCAGTAAATATGGGGCAAAAATAGACATGGAGTCAGTTCATTGATTTCCTCTTTTCAGGAAGAAAAGCTGTTTTAGGACCATAACTTCCAAAGGGAATTGAAAAGTCAAAGGTCAGCATCCTGGTACAACCCCCACCTAACTCCTGTTTCATAAATCTCCTCGTTTTCATTCCCTTAAAGCTGCACTTAGAAGCGACAGCAGTGACAATAATCAATACCTTCAACTAGATAGTGGTACGGTGGATGTTTGGGTTTAGCTGCTTCTGGTTGAAGATAAAATATAAAAATAGTCTTTGACAGCTAAGCTTTCACCTTTTCCCTAATTACGTATCTAAAAAGACTCTGATCAAATACTTTACTCTTTAAATGACCAATCAAGATTTTTTAACTTTATAAAGAAGACGCAAAAATTATATCATAAATTCAAAATCAAATCTTGAGCAAAAACTTTAAATTTTCGGCGTTTTTCAGTGTTACTAGTCAAATAATGAGCATAATTTTCTCAGATGTTTACCATCAATACTGATACCAATGAAAAACCTTTGCATATTTCCTAGCATATGTCCGTGGTTTAAGATGCATGTTAAGTTTTCATGTTTAACTACAGTATCTCAGCAGCTGTATTGTATCACATGCTGGTCATTTTCATCACTGGCAACATGTAGTTTAAAGGAAGCCACTTACAGCAAAGCGTCAGCATTATAAAATTATATCATTAGAGACATGTGGGAGTGATTAGTAGTGAAATGATACAGACTCTAAACACAGTGTTGTTAAAACAGGCTGTACAGGTCGCAAAGCCAGTTTGAGACATTCAACTCACATATGATAAGAAAGGAGACAGGAAGCAAAGTAAATATAAGATCATGGACCAGACTGAAGCCACTGGGGTAATTCAAGCTAAATTACATAAAATCAGATCATATTAAAGGATTTTAGAAGATAAACTGGATTCATACGCCCCTACATCAAAAAGACATAATGCAAAGTTAAATAGCAGATGCTCTTCAGACTTAAAAAAACACTGTAAACAGTATCTACAACTACAGATGACAGCATGGATACAATGAATGAGACAGACCTTTGAAAACACTGATTATGAAGATAAAACATCTGACTCTGAATTCAAATCCTGTAATTTTACTCAAAATAATAGAGAATTTAGTAAAGCCAGCCAAATGATATATTCTGCTAAATAAATATCACAAAGGTGAAAAGTATAAATATGACCTTGGTGCACAAACACACACACACACGTACATACAAACACTGAGCATGTCACCTCCGGTTTGTGCAACACACACAGGAGATGGCGACACGAGAGCGACCTGGTTGCCAAGTAACCCAACAAGACATCAGAGGTCTGACATCGATACACACTGACCAGACGCTGTCACACAAAGAGTAAATACAGCAGCTAAACAAAGCTACCTGGATGCATCACACACACACAGTCAACACACACACAAAAAAGAAGCATTTGGCGTATACACGAGTACAAAATTGCCTTTTTTTCCTTCCTAAAAAAAGACAAAAAGTCTTGGCTCGGTGTGTCTGCCAAATTCCAAATCCCAGTAAGTACCATTTCACAGTGTGTGTGTCTCAGCAGCAACACATTCACAGAGCCAGTTAAACACAGGGGTTCAGCTTCGCCACAGAGGAAGGCTTTTATTACCAGACGGCACCCCACATTTACTGTGACAGTTAAATGTGAGTCGGGGTTTGTGTGTTTGTATGTGCGTGTGCATGTGGCTTGTGTTTGCTAAAAGGCCACATTGAGGGATGAATTTCAAGCCAAACCTGTTGATTTGGGATAATTTGTCTTTCCCGATTTGGTTTCACTGGTATCACATGCGGATCAATGTTTATAATTAAGCTGTGGTTTGAGTCAAGAATGTTTCACTCGTGTTTTAATTTAGTGCACATCTCCTGGGAGGTGATGTATTTCAAGGAAAGTATGTCCAACCTGTGTGTGTGTGTGTGTGTGTGTGTGTGTGTGTGTGTGTGTGTGTGTATACTGTACTTTCTATATTGGGTGTCTACAGGAGGTGTTGGAATTTTTCAGGGGGGAAGGAGGGCCTCTTGTCCTAACTGTAATGCACATTTGTCTCATGCACAAATGTCAAATGCATTTGGGTGTATTAAAATGAATGCAAACATACTGTATAAACCCTTTATGTCCTTTTGTTTGCAGAACTTTACTATTATGTGTTAACTATGTATTGTTGATGATGTAGGTTGGTCAGATTTACTTAGATTACGCAGAATTTATTCTTGAATTTTCTGTTTGCTTTTATTCCATAATAATAGGTTAAAACAGGGCAATAAAGGATGTTATTATTACTTGAATATTTGTGACCAGGTCGACCTGCTCATTACTGTGAGCTGTCAATTAAATGAGAATTAAAAGAAGATCAAGCACTGAGATCATCAAGGTTAACAAACAAACACAGATTTGACTTTCATTGTTTTGCACTGATGAACAGAAGGACACAAACCTTGATTGGATGTAGTATTACATCTTTAAACTTCCTTCCTGATTGTGTGAACTGTATCCTATTCTTATCTTCTAACAACACTAAAGACAGTATTATCTCCTGACAGCTCCTGACTACTGTTCGACCTATAATGCCATGAACTTTGAACCCTGACCTCTCTTTGAACCTAAGAGCTTAGCCTTCACCTTCCATGACAGCATGTCTGACTTCCTCTTTTATTCCTCTTTCTTATTTCATTTCCTTATAAAGACACATATTTAATTTATCATCTCTGCAGTCATCTCTTTTATCACTGCCTTTCATGCTTCTCAAACATATTGTGTTTGGGAAAGAAAAACTGTGGCACTGCTTTAAAGGAAAGTCTGAAACCTCAAATTTTAAGCTGTCCTTCATTCGTCCTTCACTGTCAGTCCCTTAGCAACAGTTTACATCAATAGGATTGATATAGAGCACCGTGGCTGAGCAATGAACATAAAGCAATATTAAATTGTGTTGTGGTAGCTTAAGTGCAAGGAGAAAAGGAGTGTAAGCAAGCCTCTGAGACTCCCATGAGGCTTTGCACAGAGGTGATACATCATTCACACTGACAGAAACTCTGCTTTGTAATTTCATTGTGGGTTTTATGTGGTAAGTCAAAGAAACTGCATGATTTGTATGTGGGATAACATTAATGTACAGTACTCCCATATGTTGTGTTGTCTTTGGCCTGAAAGGAGAAAACTGACCACAAGTATTTAAATGCATAAACTGTGGTGTGAATTTATTTGTGTGTGTGTGTGTGTGTGTGTGTGTGTGTGTGTGTGTGTGTGTGTGTGTGTGTGTGTGTGTGTGTGT
>JAQMCX010000023.1:12172239-12194351 GCA_029814765.1 Acanthurus leucopareius | reverse complement strand
TGTGTGTGTGTGTGTGTGTGTGTGTGTGTGTGTGTGTGTGTGTGTGTGTGTGTGTGTGTGTGTGTGTGTGTGTGACAACTCATTCAGTTAACCCTCCTGAGCCCCAGTAGGGTCACTAGAGTCTATAGACTAACATAACATGGTGGCATTATGGCACTTAAACCGCCACAGGGAATGATGGGAAGTTAAAAAAAGGGTAGGGAGAGGCTGACCTTTATCAATGTTGTCAGGTGTGTTTATATAATGGATGAACAAGCATACACACACAAACAAAGACAAGCAAGACATTTGTACACCCATCCACACACACACACACACAAACTCTTAAGTACAAATGAAACGAATAAATTCTTACGTAACTCAGCCTTGATCAAACCACAGCGTTGGGAGGAAGCAGATGAGGGAGAATAAAAGTGACTAATCGACATGATAATAGATAAGGAGGAGGAGGAGAAAGTGAGTCACTCAGTATAAAATGTCACTTTATCGTGTTAGCTGCCAAGCAACCTCCATGGGGTGGAGTGGGGTAAACAGGGCAGGGCAGAGCTGGTGGACCAGCAACAGCCCTCTGGTGGCAGTGAACAGTTCTACCAAAGGCCCCTTACTCTCTCTGGAGCTTTAAACTCCATTGAATCTTAGTGTTAATCAGTATTCTTAAACATAGGGAAAACTACTGCAATACGACAAACCGAGCACCACTTGCATTAATATTAATCGTCATTATATAATACGTTCTATTTTTAGGGCTCAAGTGAAAATTACTTGGCAATTATTTTAATAAGCAAACAACATGTAATGATTAAGTGACTGATGAATTTTTTCTGGTTCAAGCTTCTCATGTGGGAGGATTTCCTGCTTTTCTTTTATTTTGACTTAATATTTCCAGGTTTTGGTCTGACATTCACTTAAAAAATGAAACAGCAACATGCAACCTTAGACTCTTTATGAGCACAAACAAAATCGTAATAAATATTGAACAATGAAACAATGAAAATCAGTAGTTGTTTTCATTTGTTTGGATCATTCCAAAGGTAATTGCTCATTGATAATGGGTGATAGTATCGTGATTGGGAATGAAAAGAGCATCCTCAAAAGGCTCAGCTGTTAACAAGCATGGCTGAGCCGAGGTTCATCACTTCATAAACACAAGATTATATAAAAAAAACATTACTACATTGGCTCAGGAACATTCATTTTCAACACTCATTTTCCCCTTTTCCTAATCTTTTCTTTTCTGTCACATTTTTCATCACAGCTTTTTCAACTTCTGTAAATTTGACTGTCCACACATTTGTTAAACCATGCCTCGTTCAAGTGTAATGACCATTTATGACCACATGGGGACACTATCAGACTGAAACTCCTACGAAGAGTGAAGTATTCTCTGGTGGTCAGTGCAGCCTTGAGTCTTCATCAGGAGGCTAAATGAACCAGAAAAACTGTGCGTCCACATGTCCGTGTGTTTGTATGGACATGCCAAACACTTTACTATCAGACTACAGTCAGTAAACAACACTATCTCATGGCCTGAAGGGAATAAAGTTAATTTTTGTGTTGACGTGTGTGTGTGTGTGCGCATGTGTGTTCAAAAACAGCATTCTTACATCAAGGATAACACTCCTATTTCAAACTTTCAAGGCCTATATTTGGCCTCTGTGGTGCAGGCCTTTTTGAGGACACACACACACACACAGACACACAAACACAGACATACACACACACACACACACACACACACACACACACACACATACACACAAACTGGGTGCTGTGTTGAGTTGTTGGACAGCCACTAAGCCGGTCCAGACCCCAAGAGTCAACTCTTGTCAATTCATTCTGGTCTGAAGACAAATCCCCTCATTCCTCTGGCCATGTGCTCCATTATCCCAACATCTATTATTCCCGCAGAAAGCACTATGTGTGTGTATATGTGTGTGTGTGTGTGTGTGTGTGTGTGTGTGTGTGTGTGTGTGTGTGTGTGATTGTGTGTGTGTGTGTTACTTAATTCTATTATTTTCTGGTAAAAGCTGCCGGCTTAGCTGGGAGAGCCATTCTTGTCCACCCTGTCTGTGTCTATGCAATTAAGAATCTATATGTGTGTGGGTGTGTGAGCATGTGTGTGTCTAAGAGTCATGTGTGAGTGCGATTTATCCACAGAAACAAAGAGAAAAGTGAAGTAGGGTATTGACCTCAGACTTCTCACCCCTGACCCCAAAGCAGCAGCTGACTCCAAGCTTAAGTCTGGCTACAAGTCGGTCGTATTTGTTCAGTGCATGAATGTGTTTTTTAATATTAGTGAACCATATAAGTGGAAACTGGATTCAAACACACACACATACACACTTAATGAACAAATGCACCCTCATTTATGACAAAGGACAATAAGCACAGACCAGACATGTGTTTGTGCAGCATCTGTTAAAACATTAAAACATCCAAGTCCATCATGAAGGCTGGTGAGTGCACTTCTTCCAGTATGAATATATGTGTAGTGTCTATAAAATTCACTTTGTTCATGCTTTTAATTTATGAGGTGAGATGCCGAGTCTGAGTGATCGAGGAGAAAGGGACAGAAGGAGTGGCAGAGAGAGGTGATATCGTAGCATGAAAGAAATTAAAGTTTGAGAAAGGAGCGGCACAATGGCTTACGGGTCTCTTGTAATCTGAGTAGGCCATTCTCACAAACACACACATACGCACACACACACACGCCCAACAGGCCTGCGTCCAGTGGTTGAAGGGGAGAAAGGGTGCGGTCGGCTGTGCATTCCTGATCAGACATGCCTGAGTGGAGGAGCTTTTCCAGCAGACCTGAGACCAGATGTGGTTTGCATATGTATTGAGGCTTTCATGCAGACTATGGTATTCATGAAATCATGTACAGATGGTGAATTTAAATACGTATTACACGGGACTGTGGGTGATAAAACTTTAAAAGTTGAGTGAAAAGACATATTTAGGATTGCATATCCATCTAATGCAAACTTTACTGTCTTCTATTCAGTCTCAAAGGAGATTTTATTCTGAACAGACATGACTTTAAGAGATGATTTCTGAAATCTGAAACCTGGAAGGAAATGAGTCGAGTATTTCACCCTGAGTGAACCAACAAACTCACATATCACCATGCAAATAGGACACTGTCTATATACAGATGAGGAGAATCCACTAAGCAACTTAAAATCAAAACCTTATGCAGGATGGGCAATAAACAGTTTAATTATTAAATGTCTTGATTGATCATAAGCTTTGAGGGTCTGTTTTAATGTCTGAAAGGTGTTTCCTGCTGACTGTATTAATGAAATGCTGGGCAGCATGTTTGTCATTGCAACAGTGTTTAACCTGGGCTTGTGTAATCTGACATGTTGCTGAACCTGTTTTTTAGATTTCCAAGCAGGACTGTGTTCAGAAAATGTGCGTGTGAAAGTGACACTCAGATCTGAGAGGCAAAGGCAGTTTTACAAGCAGCTGTATGAGAGGAAACAATGATCAGGACAGAGAAATGCACAGTGTGCATGTGCTCATGCACCAATATGAAATCAAACATTGTAAACATGCTAATGTGGACTTACCGGTATGTGCACACACATTTATACACTCACTATTACATGCACAAAGACACAAATTATAAACTCTTGAACTTTATTTGGGTTTTAGGGTGACTCTGATTAGCAGACAGGAGTTAATTTCCTGCAAATGCTTTTGTGTTGTTTTGCACGGCTGAAGAAGATGCTGCGTCACATCCATGTGCAGCGTTGTGAAAACAGCAAACTCCATGCTGACAAAACACGTGTGTATCTATCAACAGAGACCTCCCACCAAGACTTCCAACATTCAGTGGAGAAAATTTGTCAGAAGCCGTCACTGTCCTTTATATTATAGCCCTGTTGCCTTAAGCCTCGTTCACACAACACAGCTTTTCTATTTTGTAATCAGGAATCTTGCCGTCTCTGTGGTTTGCACACTAAGCAAGATCACACATCACAAGATCCTTACATTGTGTGTGACCTCATAAAATATGACAACAAACATTTGAAGCTTCCTTTCAGAAACCTCATGTTTCAATGTTATGAAAATGACATTCGGAACAGGCCTTGTAAGCAAACACTGTTTTTTAAAAAGTAAATCAGCCTCTGCAGGTCAAGGTTTTCTTTGGTTCTCCTAGTTTCTGATTCAGTTCTTAGAAAAATTAAGCTGGACTCCTGGGGGAAAGGGGTTAAACGGTCAGACAGAAGCAAAGACCAAGTTCAGCTCATGTGCTGACAGCCAATCTGGCAACCCGGCCGGGAATCCAATCTGGCAACACGCCCACAAAAAACCCCACTGGGACCTGCGCACTACAGGTGTCACAGTCTCCGGCTGAACCCTCTTTGTGCGAGCGCGTGTGTCTTCCTCAGAGTGTGAGGCCAGAAACACATGAATAAACAGAGAAAAAAATGCATAAACGCTGAGGAAAAGAAAAGAGGGATGAAAGCAAAGGTGTTTTTTTAATCAGCATGTGTAAGTTTACAGCCTGCTAAGAGGTGTGAGTATTATACACCATGTGTTTACATGTATAAAGCCTTTTAACGAGCACACAAGTGAGTGGAAAACTCTCATAAAAAGCCAGGACGTGTGAAGTGACAGTAGCAGCAGCCCCTGTAATACATTGGAGCATGTGTGGCCCATCATGCCCGTGTGTGTGTGTGTGTCTGTGTGTGTGTGTGTTAGCGTGCTTCAGCAGAAACACACACACTGTATCTGCAGTTCTTCCAGAAACACTTAGTGCTAGCATTAACACTGATTTAGAGGGTAAGAGAGCATTGTTGAGGGATAAGAGACATGAAAGTAGTGAGTGATAAAGAGCAAAAGTGAGATGGGATTTAGAGAAGAAAAAGGGAGAGAAAAACTGAAAGAGAGAGAGAGAGAGAAAGTGATTGAGACACAAATAAAAGACAAAAAGACAGCGAGCGTGAGAGACAGAGTAAATTATGCTGATTGAGCAGACGGCAGGCTGACCGTTACTGTGACAATAGGGGCCGACTTTGGATCTGGCGTTTTGCCCTTTACAGCTGTGAGCTGTCTGACACACCCACAGACACACACAAACACACAGATACACAGACACACACTTACACACACACACCATGCAAAATCGTCCGTTATTCTGAGCTCATCCCTCTTATCCTGGCTCATAGCACTACATCAACCCAGCACAAGCCTCCTTTTAATGCTGGGCTGAGACCAGCTTTAATTTACCAACACACACACAGATTCTTATATGCAATCTCTTTGCACCCCACTGGCTTACTTTCCCTACTTCTGGTCCAAGAACAGCTCCCGAAGCAAGTCCAACCGTTAGCTAGGGATTTAAGAGCAGAATCCAGATCAGCAGTTGCTGGCCAGACCAGCTGGCAGCGCTGACTTTTCAGCCGTTACACACTGGGGTTTCAAGGCACATTACAGACAAATCATGGGTGTAATGGTGGAAGAGCACGAACACGCAGAGCACAATGGATTGACTCAAAATAGAGTGTCTGAATGGAACACACCCACAGAGGGTTAATATAAACAAAGATGGAGTTCACATTTGCTACGCTAAGATTAACCACTGAACACGACAAGACTGTCAAAACAGGCACGTATCCAAACACACACATACACACACACGCACGCTAATCAAAAATAGAGTTCCCCAAAGATATTCCTCCCACGAGCTGTCAGAAGTTTGAGAGTGGAGTTCCATCTGGACACCCTCCATTTCACTCCCTCTTTCCTTCTCCCCATCTGTCTTTGTCCATCTCCCCACGTCCCTTTGTCTCATCTCTCTCCATCTCTTCCCTCCTCAACTCACTTTTCTTTGTTTGTTGATCTCGAATCTCACCGATGCATCCCAGAAATCACCACTTCAACATTTATTTCCACCCCTTTTTCTGGACCTCTCTTCTCCTCCTCCTCCTCCTCTTCATCAAATCTCTCCTTACTCAAACACAGCCCGTCTTTGTGTCCCTGTGTTGAGGGGGTGAAACACAAACTCTCAGCCTACCTCGGACTCAAAGCCAAAGGCCACTGGTCATGGCCACCCACCCACAGCACAACCACACAGTAGGGACTTTCCTGGTGTGTGTGTGTGTTTCTATATCCTGCCCTCATGTCTGCCTGTTTGCATGCAGACAGACAGATCACAGACTGTCTGTCTGTCTGTCTGTCTGCTGTCATGTGTCTCTGAAGCAGCTCACAGGTGTGTGTCTGTGTCTGTGTGAAGCCGTTTGTGTGTGTGGGTGTGCATTTCGCACAGTGATCTCTGAATATGCATCCAAAATGTGTGTCTGCATGCACGTGCTTGTGCTAGTGTGTGTCCATCTGTGCACATTTCCAGTCAACAGGATCACCTCTTATCGCCAGCAGACAACAAAGGACTGCCATTCAAATCTCAGCTGATCTGTGCACTCATGCTCTACTGTGCAAACCACACACCTTACCCTTTATTATAACAGCACACATGTATTTAGTTACAAGCCAAAGATGAAAATTGTTTTTCCAACAAAAGAAAATATAAACATGAAATGCAGCCTTGTCAAAGTCAGGTATTGTGTATTTTTCCTTTGCATATCAAGTTCCAGAGTACCTTCTCCTCCTTGAAGGCCTCTAACTGTGTTCACACTAAGGTTACACACAAACAAATGTAATCACAGTGTTATGTGCAGTTCTTCACAGGTCATTATTTGCAACTCAATGGCATCTCTTATTCTACAGATTGTTACAATACTTGCTTGTCAAGAAAATTTGAATACTGATAAATAAGGACATTACATGCAAACCTGTGCAACATTTTCACTGACAGAAAATGCAAACATTTGTAACATATGTGTATTATTGTAATCGGTTACTGGCAGCGGCAATTACAGAGAACACAGCCAAAACAACAGAAGGTATGTTACAGCCCAAACAGCTATGAACTGTAGCGTTAATGCTTTTATGGATTAAGCATGATGGTGGTGTTGAGACTTCGCTCCTCTAATCTCATGAAAAATCCGCCACCCTAAGGTTACGGTTCAGGCTCGCTGAAAGCCAGGGAAAACCCTTCAGCACTAAGTCCTGGCTACATGTGACGCGCTGGTGACTGCCAAAAACAACTTGTAGAAAAGATGAACTGACGGGTCCAATGTAGGAAGACACAGAAATGAGTGTGTGTCCACTGCCAACACGTGGAAATAACAGCACACAAGCTGAAATCCCCCACAAAGCTGCTAATAAAAGGGTGAGGGCAAAAAAAGATGGCTAAGAAGAAGGTGCCGTTGTCTATATTCTTAAGTAAATTGTGGAGTATTTATTTCAAGCAAGACTCCTGTATTATTGAAGTGAGACACCTGATGTTTTAGGAGCTACTGTATAATACAAGTGGCTTCCACAGCCTCCAGACCCTTAATAAAAGTCCAGTCATAAAGTCAGCAGACCGTACTCTAACAATGACTCACAAAGCCTAGTTTAAAGGGTGCAGCATCAGTTCGACCATAAGTGAGAATATAGTTATTTTTGGTTTATGTGCTCTCTGTCACTCTGTTTCAAGGGGCAATCTCTCCAACTCCCACTCGTCTAGACGACTCAAGTCACTCCATCATTAGAGCACCATGGTTGTATATTTCCCCACATGAAAGACTGTGGCCTCACAATTGGCATTGTTTGTGTGTCAAGTAACTTGCATGAATTAATAATTACTTTGTCACTGATCTCAAAAAAATAAATACGAGTCAGTCGTAGAACAGGTTTGGAGGCAACATGTTGTTGCTAGTTTGGATGGGTTTTTTTTTTTTTTTTTTTTTTTTTACAGTTTCTGAGGACACGATTGTAGTTTGCAATACAAGTTTTAGAGAGGAGGGAAAAAGTGTGATGGAAGTTAGATTTGTTTATGTCAGTGCTTTGGGTTGTAAGTCTTTCCTCACTACATTTTGTCTTGATCTTTATGACAATGACTTTTTTTTATAATCAAAAAATGGGAAATACTTGGTTACCTTTGGTATCTGCAATTCAGAAGCAGGTATTTTTATTGGTTACCGCACAAGCTGAAAAAAACCTTAATGTGAACTCTTAAAAGTTTGGTTATTTTACTTGATGGATTTGTGTTTCCATCGTTCCTCTCCTCACCGGTTTTATATGAGCAAGTCTGAGCCCCAGACGGGACTGAGCCATATTTGAAATTAAAAACTGATGACAGTTGTGTGGTTTTGCTTTACTGCAGCGTTGTAAATCAAAAGGAATGATCAAAGGAAATAACAGCTGTGTTGGTAATTAGTTTGATTATTAGGAGTTTACCTCATGATGAATTATGACTTAATCTGATTCTTCCTGATTGTATTTCATAAATGTTTATTTTAATAGAGAAATGCTTCGGGGCATCTAGATTTATCCGTTTATATTTGGTGGTGTGATGATTCCTGAAGCTTCAAAAGATGCTCTGTGTTCAACAGTCAAACACTTTATATTTCCACTAGGAAAGAAGGAAAGAAAGAGGGACTGATCAGTGCTCATCCTGTTTTTGCCCGAAGGCTCATCTGATGAGTCAAGGATCGGAGAGTTAATAACATGCAGAGAGAGTCTGAATGTGGTTTACAGCGCGTGCACAAGCACACACACACACTCTCACACTCACACACACTTAACCTCATTTCAGAGGTAGAGAACTTCAGAGAGCCTGTACAGTCTTTCATACAAACCTGCACCTAAGAACATAGATAATAAAAACGAAAATAAAAACAGAAAAAAAATCAAAATGTCATAAATTCACAGATATACCACAGATAATATATTTTTTGTAGAATATGATCTTTTTCTTCTGCAAAAAGAAAGAAGACATATTTATCACCCGTGTGGTTTCTTTAAAGATCAAGTAAGAATCATGAACCTCAGCTAACCTGATTTTTAACTCTTTTTCTCATGAGTCAATCAATAACTGCTTATTGATTAATTTAATACAGCATTTTCCAAACACTCAACCTAGCTTAACTGGACTAAACCACAGCGACTACCTTAAATTGGGCTGAAAATGTTGAAAGCTTGGAACAGTAGACAATTTAACTTCAGTCGATTGAAGACTAAGCAAGTCTTAACTCATCACAACACAAACAAGTTTTAACACCAACCACATGCTAGTTAATAAAGTTCTTGCTAATTTTTTTAAACACTATACCATCCTGATTTACACAGATATGACACACATTTGTCTAGTATTTAATTGCAATACAGTACATGATCATTTCAAGGTCATCCTGTTCATATTAATTTGTAGCTAAATTTGTTGTTTTCACATCTAATTCTAAATCTGGCCGAGAGGCAACATTTGAAAATGAGTCATTTTTAATTGATGTGCACTGTCCCTGTCCAAACTAAAATAAAATTGAAAAGATAAGCTCGAACGCTGCCTTTCAGATGAACAAACTGTGTGGAAGTAAATCCTTTCAACACCTTTTTAACCTTTTGTGCATTTCTCACACCATTAAAAAGGCCAGAAGTGAAGGGCCTCCCCCTTACAAAAACATTGTTTCTCCTGTTAGAATAACAAAACTGGCTTGTAAATCTTGCAACCTAAGCGGTCAGTTTGACTATATGCTCAAGTCAACTGTAGCTTCAGGCCAGAGAGGCAAGAAGGAGAAAGGAGACCAGTGTGAAGAGAGGTGATACGGGTCATAAGGGTGTGAGAGAAGGTTGGCGTACTACAGCGAGAAAACACTTGAAGGAATTGGAGTCTCTGTGGGTGGCTACCTAAGGCGAGTGTGTATTGCTGTGGATTCATGAGTGTGTGAGAGGTAAACAGAGCAGCGCCTGTGGGCTCTGCATGGTATAGCATTGACAAAACACTGAGGTTGATGATCTCACACAGGCAACAGGCACTATTTCACTTTCTCACACTGAGAAGGCAACCCCTGGGCAATTTCCACTACCTGAGAAACACACTGTTGCACACAACATATCCACACTGCAAACACACAACACCGCTGTCCTCATTTAGCAGCATTCTTTAAAGGTACATCCTCCAGCTGCTTAAGTATCACTGTAAAACAAATCTCTAAATTACAGACCGTGACAGTCTTAAGAGCGTTTAAACTGTAAATTGTATGAAGTGGTGAGAGGATGGAGGTAAAATGAGATGCGTGCAAAAAGAGAGAGCAGGTGAAGTGATTATTTATAGTAACATCTGGACCTTGAGAGGGAACCGCACTGTCTTGTAAATCAGAAGAGGAATAAACTTTTAAAGGTTGAATGTGTCAAATAAATGCACTTACCTGTTGAGTTGTGCAGGCAGGGTCATAAAGGGGTCAGATAAAAGTCAGGTGGAGGTCGGGTCCAAGAACGAAACCATGTGGAGAGAAGAGCAACACATAGAACATTAGCTTCATTTGGACGACTTTTGATAAGTGCATTTTATTTTGATAGGAACAAGTTATTAGTAAAACCCTGAGAGCATCCCAACAAATACATGAAGGTGTGTTGAATGCTACAGTGTAGGTGCTTTAAGATGTAAGTGCTAGCATGGTGAACTCTCTAAAAAAGACGGTTTTCAGCTTGAAGTGATAGACAGGCAGCGTGCTTTGCTGTCGTCAGTGGGCACTTAGTTCAACCAGCGTCCACTTTCCACCGACTCACTGCTGCACAACTCCATCTCTTTGTACTCTCAGTTTTGACCTGACTCACATTAACACGTCAGAACAGCTGTTTACCATCAGTCCTTTTCCAAATAGAACAATTACATACTGTGTTGCGTTCCATTCAAATTCACGTTTTTTAAGCCTTTTTGGTGCACTTAGTTGATATGTGTGTGTATATATATATATATTGTGATCTTAAAATAAGCTTTATTTTGTTTATTAGGTATGTTGACTGATCCTCAGAAAAGTTTCGTCATAGATTTAGTTATTTTGACTACTTTGTTAATTTACTCACATATATTATAAATATGATCCTTCTTTACAGTGTTTTTTAGTGTTCTTGATATTTCAAATCACAATTGAATCAATAAAGCCAAGAAATGTTTCCAGTTTGTTCCAAATTGCTTTCCATTCACAAAACAGAAGAGAGAATCGTCACACTCCTACTGAAACAGACAGTAGATGTTCAGAGATGGAAACATTCTCTTCCTCCAAACAAGCTTTTTGAAGATATATCAGTATCTGCATGTTGTCTGTAAGAAACTGCAGCACAGACAGCTATCATCTAAATCCATCATTATGATCTAAAGTAAATATTGTGTCCACTAACTCACACATCTGATATAGAACCTCAAAGCTATTTTAAATACTGATTGCAGCATGAATGGAAAGCATTTATGAAATCCCTTACAGTATTACCATAACTTCATGATTGGAAACCAAGTTTTTTATTAGTTTTGTGTTAATTTGGGATTTTGCTGACCACAGAGGCATTACAGTAATAGCTCTCTGATCAAGAGACAAACAGCTCTGAATCTTGCATCCAATTCAGAGACCGCGAAGATTATTATTAGCAAATTACCCTTAGGTGAGGTTAATTTGCATGCCATGTTACAACCTGTCTGCTTATCCTTATCCAACCTTTTATAGCTTGAATAGATCAGTATTAATGTATTACGGAAGCTTGTTTTCTTAGCTATCAAGAAACTGGAAAACTAAGAAGTGACACAGCTGACAAGCACTTAAATAACCTGTGAATAATGTCAGTGGAAGGAGATAAAAAGAGGAAATGTTAATTATCTGGCAGGGAGACACAAGATGTTTCTATGCCAGTTGCAGTAGAAGCTCTGTGTGAGCTTACATGAGTGCATTCTTGCTTGTTGTTTACACACCTCAATGTGGTCTTTAAAATTCGCAGTGATATTTAATGCTTTTAAGAAGGAACATCCAAAATGTACCGAAATGAAAGCAACTGCAACACCTCAGCTCTCATCAAATGACAAAGATCAAGAAACAGAGGGAAGTGGTGGAGGCGCCGTGTACATATTTGACAAAAAGTAAGTTCATGACTGCAGTATATGAGTCAGTGCTCAGCAAGGCCATTAAGGCTGATGTGAGGAGGAGGAGGAACAAAAAAAGAGGCTGAAGGAGGGCTTGATGAAAGGGCTTCAGATATGAAATGACTGATTCAGGGGTGCAAAACAGGTGTGACTAAACACAAATTAGTTTGACTGATTAATCAAGAACAACTTTTGTTTTTCTCAAATCAGAAAGTAGTAAGGTATCCAACGTCTTTTAATTAAGAGCAAACGAACAGCTAAGCCATTAGGAACGTTTATGAATCTAGATGTTTAATTAGAACTCATGTACTCAATTTCAACACGATCATTTGATCACACTTACTGAGGTAGAAAAAGAGTAAAGCACTACAGAGAACCGACCAAAAAAATCAGCTTATGGAATATAATAAAAAGGAACTGAAAATAAGAATAGTTAAAAAAGAATTTTCAAAGACAGTGACAGAAAATAACACTGGGAGAAAGGGGGAAGATAATAAAAGCACTGTAAATGGTAATGTGCACTTAAATAGAAAAAGCTGGGCAGAGACTGATGTGTGAGAAAGAAATGTGACAATGAATACTGCTGCAGTCCTGCTAATAAGCAAAGTCACACCTAGGATTTGCCATTTATAGGGTGGAGAAGGGTGGTGTGGCATTAGTGTTGCATTAGTGTTTGGGGTGTGTGTGTGTTGACAAAAAAGAGAGAGAGAGAGAGAGAGAGAGAGAGAGAGAGAGAGAGAGAGAGACAGAGAGAAAGGACGAGAGAACCTGCTGCATGAAACAGATCAGTAAAACCTCATCTCTTCCTGCAACACAAAGGATGACTGTGCAGTAACTAATCTATGACGATCTAAGAGTATAAAAACACAAAATATTATGTTCTGCAGGATGTCAAGTATGCATATGTTATCAGTGCAGGAAACTTATGTAAGCTGTTGGTTAGGTACAGTGTTGTTTTATTCTAAAAAGCAGAATTTTAGCAACAAATTTGTTTTTCACCTTATTAGATAATCCTCATTAAATCAAATCTAATGCAACAACCCTGCATCTGTTTTTAGCTGTAAAACTAAAACTATTAAAAAAAAACTTAAAATATAAATGCAGTATATTTCTACAAAATTCCAAATTACAGCCTCCAGTGTAAAAAGAATCGGATTTTTGGACAAAGCAACATATAAGATATAAGCTATGAGCTGTATGTATGTTGAATTTACAGTTGGACTGTTGTGTTGAATTGTATTTATTGTGTGCTTCAGGTATTAAATATACAGGTAATTCAACATACAACAGAAAATTTGTCAATGCATGCAGATTATTGTCTTTTTTTTTTACTTGCCAAGTAAACAGTGACGAGGTTGACAGACGCAGAAATAAAATCTAATCCTTTCTTGAGACTCAGAAGATGCATCAAGCTCAGTGTAAATTGCATGTTTTCACTTTTTTTACCGCTGAAGGGCAGGACAGGTTCAAATACTTATATGGTGGATGATAAATAGTCACAAATTTGACTCTAATATCCTGAATCCCGTCCAGACTGAACTTTAGCCTCCTACATTTTTGGAGATGTAGAAAGAGAAAACATGCTGCCTGGTTGTGTAACTGACATTCAAACTCCATATCAATGACTTATTAAATAATGTAGACTTGTACTTACAATGCACAAACTTTCTGACAACAGCCAGTTAGACCAGTCTGTCATAACTCAGTTGTCAGCAATAAAGCAAAAGTTCACTGTAGATCAAAGTAGAAAGGTCATTACAGTTGCAACAATCTTTACCTATCAACACAGCTACAATGTAATTCAGAGTAAAAATAAATAAATACCTGCAATAATAAGTCAGCCAACTTTACCATAAATTTCCATTCACTCTTCTGCCCTTCATTCAAATGAGTCCCAAAATTTGACCAGGTCATTCCAGCAATCCAACAGCCTGAACAAAGCAAGCTTACAGCCTACATGCTGCACTGTTTGATGATCACCACAAGCTTTGTGTCTCCATCTCCACCTCATCTCCTCATCTTTTTCTAATTCACACTGTTCACACATTTCTCTTCTATTTTTTCTCCCCACGTCACCCTCAACTGTCTTATTCTCCCAGTGAGTTAGGTGCGAACATGTGTGAATGTGTACAAATAATTTGCCTCGACACTTAAAAACACACATACACACACACATTACTTCACACACACTCGCACACACACCTACCTGCAGGGAGGTTCCTCCTTTGCTTCCAGCTCCAAATCCTAATCTCTTTGATAGGCATGATGTTAATTGAGTGCTACACTGCAGCTGACATAGTGCAAAGTTTGGCCCCTAAAAGTGCCATGACACTGCTAACATCAGAGTAAAGCCTTTATACTCTTACACACACACACTCGGATTTACACTCTGCAACCTCTGTACTGCCTCGCTGCACGCGTGCAGAGCCCACACACACACACACGTTGGCCAATCAAAAATCTGTCACAAAAAAAAGGGGTGTGTGCGAAGAGGGAGAGGTGCATTCAAGGGGGCCCCTAACCAGTAACCTCCCAACCCCAAGGTTGCTACGGTGATGCGGATGCTATCTGCCAGTGGCAGTTGTTGCCGGGGCGATTCAGCATGGCCTGTACGCACTTCTAACGGGTCCTCGGGCCCCTTTCAGTTATCAAGTTGGGGGTCACATATACAGGCGAGCACCCTCACACACACTTCTGAAATAGGCTCTTTGTGGGGTTTAGCTCCTGAGCAATCAAGCCTGCAGAATGGTCAGGTTTAATTTGATGTGAGCTGGTTTGGCCAAGGACAACAAGACAAGTGTCTCGCTTCAGTTGCAAGCACACAAATGAAATTTTGTGTTAAAATATCCACCAAACTTTGATCCCTGAGTTTTATGGGCAAAAAAAAGGAGCATGTGCAGCTTTTGCAGTCTCTTCAACTCTTCACCCTTCACCCAGACATCCACACTAATCTTTTTTGTTCTGTTACAAAAATGATCCCCATTAAGACCAGCATTTTAGCACGATATCAGATATAATCTCCATTCAGACTGACATTTCACATGACCACTCATGTAAACTGGACATGTGCATGCTGGTTGCCTTCTAGTAACATTACAAAATACAGATTTTAACCGCACAAAAGCCACCAGCACGGACAAAAAGGCCAGCAATGCTTGTAAGTTGTTACACATATTAAATTAACTACTAGTGATAAAGGCTCATAGATACGTACAGACAGACATTGTTTAATTCATTCCAGAAAAGGGTCATGTTATAGGACCATAACTAATCAGGTAACTGATAAAATTCAATCAGGCTGCAAACATGGGTACCTGCGTCATCATTCCCAAATGTGTCTGTGTCCATCTGTCATGACTAAAATAAAACCCTGGTGTTTTAAGGCTAAAACTGAGTGAGCTACACTTTACAAAGTTTCAGTTTTGGAGGTCCTAAAATGTTGCACCTAAACTATTCAACTGTAAATTAATTTTTCTCTTCAACACACTTTCTTTACATTTGGCCTTGTATCTCTGTATTATCATTTTACCATCTTTTTGAGTCCTTTCTAGCTTCAACATCTCCCCTCTCACTGGTTTTCTGTTCTCTCCATCCACTCCTCTCCAGTTCTCAAGCAGACAAAAAGCTTTCCCGGTCTAATGTGATTATGGAGGCCTTTGCAAACATCACTCAAACTCATAAATTAACACTGTTTAACTGAACCAGAAAAGATGGGAGAAATAGTTTGGGCCAGTAAGACTAAAATAGTAATTTTCTGCCACCATGTGTGTCATCTGCATGTCATTTGAAGTCTGGTGTAACATAAACTGTGACCTACAGTATGTTTGAAGTCAGAAAAAAAAGGTAATTATGTGTGTGAACAACTCTCAACACTGCTGCTTACATTGTTTGCCTTAATCATAACTTGCAAAGCATCCGGAAACCTTTAGACTATCCCTTTCCTCGGGCCAATTCATCACTGCTGTTCTACTTTTCCAACTCAGCAGGAAGCAGAAGTGAGAGACGTGTCACATCCCGAGGCTGGTGACGCTACCCTGAACAATCAGAGGGAACAATCTGAGAGAGGTGACAGCTGTCCGATTAAGAACGTTTTTCCTCTGCGGTCGGGGTGTGTGGTCGAGGGACTGGGGTGAAGGGAGGATGGCGACAGGGGCAGGAAATGGAACAGGATGCATTTGAAAGCACCATCCCCAACAGGATGCTGGGAAATGCGTCTCTTAGTTCATGGTTTATGGTCTGAAAGTGTGGACAGGGAAAGGAGGTTAACTTAAAGTCCCCTCAGGACACATTCTAAAGTATGTGCAAACACTCTGGTATGGTTATATTTTGTTTCACAATGTGTTTTTTTACATAAAAAGTAAAACGAAGGCATGAAAAGCGCATTTTTATTTGGTATTTGTTAGCTTGTTAGCTTTTAACTTACTTGACTGCATTCATTTTTATTCAACATTTTTATTTATATGCCTCAAACATTAACTGTAAGCTAGCAACCAATGGCAGGCACAGAGGGTGTGTGTTTTTGTGTGTATTTGTTTTTCAGTTTAGCCTCTGACTGAACTAAGGAAGCACCATCTGAATTATTACCTTCCAGTCTTTCCTTTCTCCCCTCTCCCTACATTCATAAAGTGAAGTACATGTCTCTTCAAGAAAGCAGTGCTGGAAGAGAGACTAATTACAGTACAGGTCAGCACTCGGCAGCTCGCAGCTGCAACAGGTTAAGAATGGAGATAAATCTGCTTTTTGAATCCCAAATGTTTAAAAAATAAAACTCTGCGCCCTCCTCCCATCAGCAAATGGCTTCAGATCAAGTGTGACTCGGGTTGTTTTGTCCTCCAAAGCTCCCTGTGTGCAGCAACCTAAAGCCTTGAGATACATGCACAAGCATTCACATGTTGATTTTGTATTGAATGCAAATGCTATGAATGAAGCTCTGAAGCTTCAAAGTATTTGTTTCAGCCCTAGAAAAATCCCAGTCCAACTAGAGTCTTTGAAATGCTCCACTAGTCCAAGTCTGAACTCACTTTGTTCTCCATCTTCCCCACCCATTCGTACATGAATGGCAGACTACATCTTGGTTAATCTCAACATCCCTTATTTCCGTCACACTCCCATTTTTCAAAGCTCCAATCATCTTTGAGTGACTCATACTCCTCCTTTTCTCACGTCGCCAAAGCTTTTTTCTCTCTGCCAGAGTGTACATGTCAACAATCAGGTACTTGAGAAAGATCATACAGCTGTAGTCACAAATGTGAAACCAGGATTCACACACACATACACACACAGACGCACACACATAGACGCACACACATAGACGCACATCTGCACACACTCACAGAGTAAGCATTTCCTCTCCTCCTTCCTCTTTTTATTTCCCAATGTCTCTTCTCTCACACATAGCTAAGTCCCAGATGGAAATAGACAGCAGCACTGAGAGACACAGAAACGAACAGAGAGATGTCGAAACAGCTACATGAACAAAGAATCAGAGTAAATAGTAAACAACAACGACCTCAAATACCTCTAAATTGCTGAATATGCCAACTATCATTAAGGATTTGTTTTGGATATGTAAAAAATACACACAAACATGCAAACACACATGTATTTACACAGAGTGAAGCTGTGCTGCTGTGGTTAAATGGTTGTCTGAACTGACACAATGGAGTGAAAACACTGCCACATGGGCTGCCTCGCATTTTAACTGTCTTCACACTGTGTGCCTGTGTGTGTGTGTGTGTGTGTGTGTGTGAGAGAGAGAGAGAGAGAGAGAGAGAGAGAGAGAGAGAGAGAGAGAGAGAGAAACCAAACCTTTTCTCACATTTGTTGTTATTTGCTGCCAAATTACACTCATTAGCATCAGAGGAAAGTTGGCCAGTTGGCCACTCAGACACACATAAACACAATCAGGGACACAGAGGTGCACACACTGATCTCAATGAGAAACACAAACATACACCCAGAGGACAAACTTCTGCTGTCTGGCACCAGTGAGACCCTGGAATGAAGCAATCAAGATGTTTGATTTAACTTTAAGATATGTGATCATGCATGAATCCCACAAGTCCTGAGTCACAGTCAAAGAGTGTGATTAGCAAAGAAAATAACACAGACAGAAAAATGCGAACATGCAATGAAAACAAATATTAATCCTCCTATTATTTGACATAGTTATGGGAGTAAATGGAGTTGCATGCAGGAGTATGTGACAGCAGTACGTGCGTGTGAAGTCGTGCATGTGTGTCTGGACAGCATCAGAAGAGAGCTGCAGCAGAGAAAAGACAGTGAGAGGGCTATCAGTAAATGTCAGCATCGCACAGCAGCAGGGCGCACTGACCACACGTAGTGTACAAAGAAACACAGGGGCTGCCTCTGTGTTGTCTATAAGAGATTCAGCACTTATCAAAAGTTACACATACAAAACTTCATAAAATCTGTGTAATTCTTTCCAGATAATGTTTTTTTTTTCCTCAATTCAGTTTTTGTCCATTCAAATTAGCCTAAATTCTGTGTTTTGCAATTAAGCAATGTTTTGTCATCAGAAAGAGTGTATATCATTGTAGTAGAATAATAACAATTTGAGAAGAAAATGCTCATACAGGGCTTATTGAATATCAATTAATCTGATCAAACACATTTCACACTGAAACCTTTTTCTTAGTTATTTGTTACTGTAACCAGCTTCATGTGTGCCTTTACAATGTTAAAACAAATTGCAGATAGTTAAAATTAATTGATAAAATGGGTGAACAAAAAAGAAAGAGTCTAATAAGGATTTTTTTTAAGGCTGAGCACAATTTAACTCTCCTCTCTTTTATTATCTTGGTCATCATTGTCATAATGTAATCTATACGAAACCAAACAGATTCAAGGAGAGGTAGTGAAGCAAGGGAGCAAAGTCAAACTAAAATTAGGAGAGCAGGCAGATTTGCTGGAGGGTAGCACAGAACACAGAAAGGAAACACACACTAACACACAAAGGAAGAGAATATGACCCTCATAGAGAAACTAGATATGATATTCATGTCAAGGTAAACATGAGTACTTATGGGAAAATGGGAATGCAAAGCTGGGAATTTGACGCCACATCTGCTACAATTATTTTACAGTCTACATTCATCTTTTTACACGGATATAGACAAATGTGACCTGATTCCAGTCACAGTGTCCCAGTGACCCACAAGGAAATACCAGCCATGCAGAGCAAACTGGTGTGTGTACTCATGTGTGTGTGTGTGTGTGTGTGTTTGACTTATAGTGTAACTACATTTTCATGCTGTCTGAGCCATGCTATGAGAGGCTGGCAGACGTGAGCTCACACAATGGGCTTCTGTGTGAGGCTGAGTGATGGGGAGTAGAGATTAAACAAGAGGAGAGAGAGAGGAGAGGCAGAACCTCACATCAGTGTAAAATCTGACTTTGTAATTCAACACGATTCAGAGTTGTGTAGATGAGTTCAGCGTGCGAAAGGAGAGAGAGAGAGAGAGTTAGGGTTTAATCTTTTCAAAATGTTCACTTTACAGATAATTTTATTTGGAAGTAACATGATCACACCAATGCCTTTCCAATAGTCTTACGTTTGTGTTTAGAGTGAATGGGTGAAAGAGCCTTTTTTCAAAGTATTGGGGTGCAACCTTTAATTGCTTAAGCGCACATGTGGCAAAGCTTAGTCAACTACACCCAAAGCACTACAGCACTACGCCCAAACTTTGGCAGAGAATGGGAAACTATTGGGGTTGAACCCAAACCACAAACCACTCTGATTGCTTCAAACCCCTGAAAATCTTTTTTTTTTAAATGTGGACCCCGACTTGTGCAAGATTTGAGCAGAAACAAAGGGATGAGACGAGGAGGAGGAGGAGGAGGAGGAGGAGGCGTGGAGGGGAACTGCTTAAACCTCGTGTGTCACTTCCCTGCCTCTGAAATTGCCTCCCCTCCCGTCCCTTCCCCACCCCACAACCACATGAAAGGCCTACTGGGTTGGGTTCCCATATGGTGAGGAGACAAGAGGGTGTGTGTGTGTGTCTGTGTGTGAGTGTGTGTTTGGAGACAGCTTAGCTGTTTAAGGGGGCTCCCTCCGACATAGTGCCCCCTGTCTTAAGAAGACACGCGGACAGCTGTTTTCTTGAGAGCCTCACACTCTAACTTCTAACACACACACACACGCACACGCACACACACGCACACACACACACACGCACACACTCCTCCCTGCCCAATTAGGACACCCAGTTATGTTGTTAGTGGCTATTTACCATAAACTCTCCTCTCCTTCCCTCCCTCTTTCTCTTCATCCTCCCCCTTTCTCTCCTGACCTCTTAACTTTTCTTCTCTGAATTTTCACTCTTGCAACGTCACATCTATGAATAGAGAAAGATTATTTTATACCACAAATACCATAATGAGCAACCACAGGGCCCAAGGGGCGAAAATAATGTGAATGTAGTAATGGGACGCATTCAGTGTTTTCCAAAAAACTGTAAATCACTAACTTGTACTCAGAATAACAGTATTATAGATACATTCATAGGCTTTTCAGAACTGTGTTTAAATAGCATAATAAAGTGGCACAGTAAATAGAGTTATTATATTAGGGGAAGCTTCTTAAATGCCCTCATGATTAATAATCACTGTTAAATATACAGCTGTCAACATATCTAACGATAAACAATGGCAACACTCTTATGCTGAAATTCTGATGATGCTAAATTATTATAGGTCCTTTGCTTTTGTGACATGTACAGTCCAAGTATTCCCTTTTCCAGCTGCCTTAGTCACTTTTATTCATACATTATATCCTTTCCAACCTTCTCACTCCTCCACCTGATCCTTTACTTCCCGCTCCCTCCCTTTCACAGCTCCATCTCTTTCTACTGAACCACTGAGTTTTGAAAGACGCAGAATGGTCAGCTTGCTGGGAGGGCTCAAGACTGGCCAAAATCTGTGTGTGTGTGTGTGTGTGTGTGTGTGTGATTGTAACTGTGTAATTTCACTGGTCTGCCAAAAAGAATTAGTCTCTATTTTTCTCTCTCTGCTGTGTAAAGCTCTCAGTCCAAAAACCAGTTTCAGAACAGATGCATGAAAAGGGAGAGGAGGAAAGGGGGAGGAGGAAATGCAAAGAGCTAAATATCATACTGAGGCTGACTGAAGTTTGGAGGTTGAGTCAAATGAATGTGAACAACAGCAAAAAACAGACCAAAGAAGTGGCAATCAACACTGACTAAACATTAAAAACTATTGAAAACAAATGAGTCCAAGTTTTTTTGTTCGTGCTGGAATTTTCTTTGTCAATATCTAATTGTTTGCGTGACTATAAAAATGTGGCTTATTAATTTCTTCAGCAGGACTGTAAAACTATCTTCATATGTAAAAGCAAACTGCATGCATCTTTTTTTCATTGTTAAAAGTTTGCATTTGTCTGAGTTCCCACAAGTTTCCAAAGCTTTAATAACAAAGTACATTAGTCATAGGTTTTGTTCCACAGTCGTGTGTGTAGGAGTCAAAAATGATCTTTGAGGGAAGGAGGTCACAGTGCTGTGTCCTTGTTTTTACTTTATGTACATAAGAAGCAGTCGAAGAGTAAAAGGGAGCAAAATAAAGACAGAGAGTGGGAGAGGAGATAACATAAAAGACAAAACGGAAAAATCTGGTGAAAAGATAGAAGGACGCAGCACAAAGACCAGACTTATTCATAAATGATTGATAAAAGAGAAAGATTGATGGATTTCTCTTTTCCTCGCAGCCCTAAGGGGATCTGACATTTCCATCCAGACCACTCATCACTGCCGCAGTCTTATACAACAAAGAGCCTTAGTCTTATCTCCAGACCTCCAGAGGACTGAGGGCCCAGAGGACTTCTGCTCCCCACAGCCGAGAGCCCTTGCTGGGCTTATTAACCTGCGATTCTCCCATGTCTTCCTCCAGGACCTTTGGGCCTCTAGAGCAAGAATCGAACGGTCCTGGAAGGCTGGGGGTGGGGTGGAGGTGAGGCCTCGACAGAGGGAGACGCAGCTGATGGGAGGAATTTAGTTGATTCTAACAGACAGTGGGGGCACATTGTTGGGGTTGAGGGTACTTGAGTGTGTGTGTGTGTGTGTGTGTGTGTGTGTGTGTGTGTGTGTGTGTGTGTGTGTGTGTTTGTGTGTGTGTGTGT
>JAQMCX010000023.1:12133814-12170713 GCA_029814765.1 Acanthurus leucopareius | reverse complement strand
TATAATATGTAAAACACACACACACACCCACACACACACACACACAGACACACACACACACACACACACACACACACACACACACACACACACACACACAGACAGCGAGAAGGTCAAAAACACAGCTGAGTCAATATACCCGGATAATAACTGGCAGTAGACTGGAGAGCAGACATGCAGTTTTGTGAACAAAACATATGACCATTCAAATCCAGACACTTTCACTCCAAATCCGATCATTTTTTTTAAATTGTGCAATTAAAAGTGTACTTATATTATGCACATTTGGTGCAGGACAGTAACTTCTGTCTTTTGAAGGTTTTTGCACAGGAAAAGGAAGGTTTCTATTTAAAATCTGAAAATCTGCAGACCAGCACAAACCTCAACATCAGACACAGAAGCAAAGTCAGGCCAACAACAGCAGCAGCTAAGTGGCACTGTGGCCATAATACATGAACAGCACTGTCTGTTCCACGTGGATTAAAATGACTCACTTTTGATATTATAATACAAGCACAAATGTCAACATTCACATAACGGACAAGCGGTAAGTCTTTACTTATATCTACAATCACATGTCTCCACACCTTTATTACTTGTAAAACAACAGGTAGGACACATGTAAAAACACCCTCATACAGGTTGATTCCCATCGTACATTCTCCCGTAGGCTCCGTTACTGGGCAGTGACAGGAATGGGCGTGCAGACTCCAGCAGGGCTTAAGAAGATTAACCATTCTGTAGCCGTATGAAACCATATTCCTCATAATCCCCATCACTGACTCCAAAAATCCCTGCTCACTGTGTGGCATGGGGAGGCCTCTCTAAATGTGCTCTCCTGTTCTTTTGAACACACATGCAGCTTCACTTACCCTCTCACACACTCACACACACACACACACACACACACACACACACACACACATCTGGACACATCTGGTTGTTTAAAAGAGCACTAACATACACATGTGGATTACAGAGAGAGAGAGTGTGTGTAGGTGCATGTAAACATTTCCTGTACATTACTGAATAGCTGAGAATTACAAGTAAGGGTGGAACAAACATATATCCGTTAAACAGACGCACCCTTCTGCATTATGTTACTAATACACCCGTGTTGCAACTTTTTCATTTGCAGAGTTGAGGCACAATGGCTTTTACTTTACAGCTGTTCTGAATTGTGGAAATTGACTTTATGACTAACATATTCGGATGAACACATATCTGCACAAGCCGCTGTACGAACTTAAACATGCTAAGGCTGTTTTCAAGTTTGTTTTTACCATTTCGATCATGTTCTCTACAAATATACTATAGATACAGTTCATCTGTCACATAGATATTGCAACTTAGATGCCTTATATTTAGCATTTCATAGATATACTTATATTATGATATAAACATAAACATATTAACATATCGTGACAGTACTATGTACATCGATATCAATTTCTGTACATAACAGACTTTGTATTTGAGATTCAGCCAACTGTCACCAGTTTCCGTGACCTGTGTTTATGCCAAACAAATGTCTTTTGTCTGCAGACAGGTTAGAGGTTTTTCCATAAGACTAATGCTATTAATAGTTATTCAGAAGCTAAAAAATATACTTAGGTAAAAAGTTCTGGTCAAAAATGTTCAACAGGTCACTCACCATTTTTTCAGAAAGAATATTTTTACGTGGCAGTGAAAATATCCAGTGCCCCCAAGTGTATTTATTTTATGAGATGATGAATATACTTCTGACATTTAATGAAAAGCATGATTATGATCCAGCGGTACTGCTTCAAGGCTACTGACTCGTGTGTGTGTGTGTTTTGATCCAAGTTATTGTTCTGCTCGAGTGAAAATGTGTGTGTGTGCATGCTGAAGCCAGTCCTTGAACCTGTTTTTTCCTTAAGGCATCTTTCAAGTTTAATAGACTGCATCAAATGCATGAAAACACTACCATTGCTTAACAGCTCTGCGTCCATGCATGCATGCGTGTGCGTGTGTGTGTGTTGCATCATTGTATGCGTGTTCAGCATGGTGCAGAGGAGATGAAGATTACACAACAAGTGGTTTGGATTTGTTCGCTCTGATTCTGCACTCATCCCAATAGAGGGAAGGGAAAAAGAGAAGTGTGACAGGAGTATTTTTGAACTTGACGGTGTTGAGTGCAGTTGTCCAGCATATGGAGCAATGGATTGCAAGGACAGAGTTAAAAAATAAAACATTAGATTAAATGAAGAACATATGAGAAAACAAGACAAAAGTAAGAGACAAGAAACAGGTCAAAAAAGAGAAAAAGTGCCATTTTTCTCATATATAACCCTGAGGCTTCATGTGGGCTCAGCAACATGACAGCAGGTCATGTTGGCATCACACAACACTGACAGGTTTTAACACAGACAGGAACAGGTCATATGAACACTACTCGAGCAGTAGTAGTCTGTGCATCAGGAGAAATACTGATGGATGGAAGCTTTAAAGAGGACAAGTACGTTTAAAGTGCAAACATGAATGTGCACATGCACACAAAAAGCACACACAATGAGGTCTCTGTGGATGCAGAGGGCAGCCAGATCTGCTACAGAGGAAGATTCAGTAGTCAGTGGGGATTCCTGTGCAGAGTATGTCATACTTCAAAGTGACAGACACTTTCTCAGATGCACATGCACACGCCATGCAGCATTCTGCAGAGACAGAGTGAGATGGATGATGAGCCAAGGATCTATTGCCGGCATGGGCGGAAACGACAGAGGCTGCAGATAATGACCTATTTGTTTTGAGTAATTAATAGACAAATTAGCAGAGTAAATAAGGACTTTCTCTCTACATACAAGTGTGTGTGTGAGTGTCTGTTTCACCAAAAAATGTGCTATTTTTATTAGGCTTTGTCAAAAAGTCCAGCTGCAGGCTGACATGTCCAAAGCTAACAATCAGCCAGAATGAGAGAAAAACAGGACATTTACAAAGAAACTTAACATTCTGGAAAATTTCTCCTCACAAAACTGAACATCTACTGAAATACTCTAATGTCTTTGTAATGGAGCAACATCTTAATAAAAATTACAACAGCTGTACTGAGCCAAACTGTAACGAGACAAACTCAACAACAACAACAAAAAAAGGATGAGAACAAACTGGATTGAGAGAAAGACAAGGCTGAAACATTTGACTAAAACAACACAGCTGAGGGAGAGAAGAGGACAATCAGTCTTTTATTCTCATTCTTGTTCGGCTTAGTGACTCCGGTCTAAAGCACATGGAAAGACAGATTAGCAGGTTCAACGAATGAGATGACTGTTCATTTTCTCTCTCTCTGTGTTTTTATGAATCTATCATATTTACTGCTATAACTTGTATCTTTAGTCTGTAAGTCCAGTTCAAGTATAAATCTCTTTATTACATATTCAACAAAATTATAGTTAGCAACTTCTTTTTTAATCTCCATGAAGTAGCAGTGCAGAGTTGTCAGGTCAGCAGGCCTGTTCACTTTGCTTTTCACCTGCTGTATCAAGTCCACAGTGTATTTTCAGTTCTGACAAGAATTAACTTGGTCAGTGGCATGATTACCTACATTTCTGCCCCCCATAAACTGTTAAACCAAAATTGGGGTCAATGTCCGTCAGGCAACCCCGCATATTTGCATTTTATTACTTTATTACGTCAGTGTAAATTCTCTGTAGTTTAGAGGCCAAAGATAGAGCCTCAAAAAGATTAAAAAAAAAAGAAAAAGATGTTACTCATGTCAGTTATTCAAATATGTCTGATTAAAATGGCCTGACTCAAAGCACCAAAGAATAGCCAGTAATTGCTTTATGATATAAAGTGGCAGAGACCTGAGTAAAAGCGATTACAATATAAAACTGAAACAATCAAAGCCACATACTGTATGCATGCATGAATACTGTACCAGTTATGCATACCTAAAAGCACAGTCAGGCAGTGGGGGATTCAGGTATGCATGCACAGTGTATATAATAACTTTGGTCAACATTTTGAGGATGTGCTCTTTGAAATTAATAGTAACAGACTGGTGTCACAATTCTTTGACACACACAGAGAGAGGGTGATAAAGGATGACAAACAAGGCAGGTAATAACTTTTTTTGGAATAACAAAGAACTGCATGAGTTATTAAAAAAAAGCTTCCCAAAACTTAATTTGATTATTATAGTTAATCATGCGGCATCTCAGAACTATCCCAGTGATAATTTGGTTATTGTATATTAAATGAAAAGGTAACAAAACTCAAAAACACCATTAAAATTTAAAAGCATTTGTATGGTGCTGGTGGCATTTTCCAAAGCTCATTGAGACCATTCAAAGAGTCACTGGTGCAATAATGAACACAAGAGTGATGATATAATACCCTGCCTCACACCACCACCATCTACACTAATAGTGCTGATAGTTGATACACACATCCAGCTTACTTTAATATGGAACTTTCCATCACATAATTAAGAGTCATTAGTTGCACAGCGCAGATGACAGAGTAAACACATTTTATGATGTCTCGCAAATATTAACAGTGTCTGCTCGCCTAAAATAAAACCCTGATCACACACTAGTTCCTCAGATTGTTTACTCAGCTGATGAAATTCAAAATATCTGATGTTTACGAGGCTAAAAATATGCCCGGAAAGAGCCAACAAACAGCTGTTTCTGATGAATATCTGCCAATACAAATATAGTTGCAGCTCCACCCCAAAGTCTCATCTTCCCACGGCTAGTTTTAAATGCAGATATTCAATTCGATCCCAAGTTCAACTATTGTATGTTTCATTTAGCTTCTCATCAAATTCACAGGAAGCTGAGGCTCGCTATGGTGTCTATCCTGGGAGTGTATATTGATATTTTCAGTATGATTTTCTGCCTGTTGGGATGAGCAATCCACTACATTTTTGCAGCTTTTTAAATGTGAGTTATGACGATGGTTACACAAAGTACCATTCACTGCATTTGTGTGCATGTGTGTGTGCATCTGTGTTTTCCATGTGTGCACTGTTTAAATGGCACAAGGGACAGATGTGGCAGAAAATCCTTGTTTATTTTTCAGGTTATAGTAGCAAAGTGTATGTAAGCATTTACAGTGTGTTTCAAGGCCTTAAGTGCATTTACATGCAGATGCCGGATAACAATAGACTCTATGTTCCTGTAAGATTAACTCCCACCTGCTGCAGGATGTCATTATGTACAGTATGGATGTGTGTGTGTGCCTGCCATACACATGACTGCTGAGCTGTAATAGGATACACAATATATTTAATATTTTACTACCATCAAAAAATAATTGTGGTGTAGGTTTTCAGGACTTCTTCTGTCCCTTGTGAAAAGTTATTAAATGCTCCTACAAATGCAGTTATGCTGTAGTTACTATAACCAGACGTGTTGAACTCCATATGATACTCCGTTCTGAATCCATTTATACCAACTGCAAAGATGGGTTTTTCCCAGGATGCTGCTTTATAGGAGAGAGGTACATCAATAGCAACCATACAGTAGCAGCCATTGTTGTAGCTCCAACAGATAACTGTTATGAAAAGCCCAAACATGCAGAGGAAAAGGGAAATTAGAGAAAAAAAGACTAAATCTGTAATTTAATAAAGTTTTAAGAAGGGCATAAATTAAGTGCTTGAGATGGTGATCTGGCTGACAAAGATGAAAAACATGACACAAGTTAAAGTGAGATGCATAATGAAATGACGCATTAAGCCAGACGCAAACAAGCTTCATCACAGAGATCACAAAACAAAGAATTTATATTTAACCAACTTTTACTTAGGAAATTGGGACACTGTGAACTCTAATAATATATTAATTGAACTCATATACTGGAACTGTAACTGAAAGTCCTACCTGACAATAATGAATGACAAGTACATTTAAAGTTTAAAAAAAACTGTAAAAATGCTGTATCAGAGGAAAAGTAGAGAAAAACAGACTGAGAAATGTATTGAGGGAGACAAAAAACATATTACAAGAGACAGATAGCAAGGGAAAGATAAAGGGCGAGCAGAGGCCTTGTCTTTGTTGTGGTCAGCGTGGCAGCATGAGGGTTGACATCAAAGTGCAGAGGATGGACAGAGATGAGAGAGGAAGGGTCTGGAAGCCATATGAAACAACAGGAAGAGAAAAGGGGAGAGAAATATAGGACAGGGAGTAAGAGAGAAGGGAGAGAGAGGAAGGGACTTTTAAACAGAGGAAGGAGGGAGGGAACGCTAACACGAAAAAAGGGAGAGTGAGTGACAATGGAATATGCTGAAACATCATGTCACATCTGTTCACTGGCTCACATAAACAGTCACATCTATTCACCCCGAGCAGAGGCAGTGTTTTTAATCAGATGTTGCAAAAGAATAAACAGTCTCTCTAAAGACATTTTTGGTTATTCTTAATTTTCCTAGTCAAAAATAGGGGAACAATTTAGCAGATTTCACCTAAGCTCTGTCATCAGTTAAGCTCTTGTTTGGCTCTCCAGAGGAAACACAATTTGACCTGAACATCTGGCTATTAGTTATACTTTCTCTCCAAAACAATAGCTGTGAGAAATCAGGACTATGACCTCTGTTTAAACTCTGCAATTGCACTCTTCAACCGCACCAATCTGCAGTTTGTGAAATGATAGAATAAATCTGATGTAATGCAGCCAGAGTTTCAGCTAGAAAACAATTTGCTGCCGCTTCACGTGTCCTGGAGAATCTCAAAGTCCCAGAAAAATCGGATAAATTTTGTCAAATATTTTCAGTGCTTTTTTTTTTTAGTTAAAAAGTGGATTTAGGTGGATGTTTGTTTCTGAATGATTTTTCCACACTGCAGTTTTCTGCCTTTGCTGGCCTCTTTACCTCACTGATGGAGTTGTTGAGCAGCAGCTCTCGCTTATTCTTCCAAGGCAGACCATTAAATTTGCAAATTAAAACAACAAATTCAGCCAAAAAACAAGCAGAGATGGACTCAGCCAACTCTGTGGGATATGTGGATATTATATTTTAGTGGATATTTAAAAATGTCAGACTGAAATAGATTTTACTTGTAAAACATGGTAATTATGGGTTAACAGAAAACAATGAGGAAGCAAATGTAAGTTAAATTTCTGATAGTGATCTATAAGATGGAGGTGTGTACCACTCCCTCTCTGAATCCTTTTTAAAGCAAAAGTCACCACAGAGGGACTTAAATGTTGCTCATCTCCCTGCTGGCTGGTTAAACCCTGGATTACTCTGCTGCACCCACAACTGCCAACTTACCACCCTGCAAGTTTCACATCTGGCTCCTCTGAGTGTGTGAGCATAGGCACATGTGTGTGTTTGTGGAGTGGACAACCATGATTACATCTTGACAGAGACTTTATACTGTGGATGGCAATTGATAGTTAGCTCGACTAACTACTTTAGAGGACAAAAAGGTTAGATAATGGAGATACAGATCAGACAAAGGCATCTGTTCTAAAACCTACAACATGCAAAACTAGTTTATGGCTTATAACAATAAGCCATAAACTACTCACTAAATATGAGAAACAGGTGAGCTTGGCATGAACTAACTGACAGAATAGACTTGTATTTAATATAGTATGATCTGGTATTCACTGCCTTCTTTCCATCAGTCTGAACAGGCTTAACACCACTGATAAAACCAGGACTTTAACACAGTGACCCCCCCCCCAACACACACACACACAACGCTATATTTAGCCATTTTCCTATTAACTTCACTGTCTCATACCATCGAGAGCAAATCAGTCTCTGACAGATTTAGTTTTATTAAGCGGACAAACTGTAAGACAGTGCTTAGTCGAGGCAGTTCGAGTCAGGACATTACATGTGAAGATCAACAAGTACTTTAAAGCTGACAGACTGCAGAGGGAAGGGCATGTGTGTAAATACACACAAAGGCGAATACACAAGAGAAGTTTAAGAACATCGCTTGCATTCTTCAGGCATCTCTCCCTCTTTATTCCTTGCATTGTCACTCCCTAACACTCCTCTGTGCACTAACCAGGGCTGCGTCTGCATCCTAGACAGCCTGCAAAGAGGCGTGAGAGAGGGCAGCTGCATGCATACACACACACACACACACACACACAAATCCACAAAGTCAAATGCAGTTCAATGGCAATATCCCTCCACTTCTTGGAATGCGACAGCTCTTTCCCTCTTTTTTCCCCCTTATTTTTCTCTCACTTTTTCCTTTTTCTCTTCCCTCCCCTAGCCGTCCCTTTTGTTCCTCATGGGACAAGGTCGACCTCTAGAACCAGGCCAGGCTCCTTTAGCTGAAACGAACCCTGTGGGAACTGACTTGTGGATTCTGGCTGCACAGTGACTGCTCTCCATCAATGAATGCAGACCAGAGCAGGCTTAAGTGAATGGAGACTAGGAATAATTGAGATTGGACTCTGTATGTGTGTGTGTGTGTATGTGTGTGTGTGTATGTCAAACAGGAAAAAAGATAGTTAAAAAAACAATAAACAGCAATTAGTTTATCAAGGCACGACAGGGCTTTGTTATTCTTTATCATGTGATAAGGGGCACAATTTGGATCTCATTCAAGCAGTTTAGTTCCACTGTCTTTAATGTCATTACTGGGTATTACTTTACTTGAGCCAAAACATCCATCAACAGACAAGCAAAGTGTGTGTATGGCCATGCTCACAGGTCCTTGAGAAGCATTTGAACACAACAACACACACTACACATTGTAGCCTGCTACAGATGAAAGATAACTGGGCGAAGACCTCTATAAATAACTGAGGGATGTGGGGAGGAATGCACAGGCTTTTTTCATGAGAGTCTATGAGAGGAAGATTGACTATGGACATTAACAGGTCAGACGGGACCTTATCCAGTTTAAATTGTCTTTTCTTGCTGTGTGTGTCTATTTCGGAGCCCTACAGCAGCAGGTTGCTAGTGGGCATCGAGATATGCGACAGGGAAGCCCTAAGTTTCTTCTAACTCCAATTAACCTTCACCAGTTCGACCTACTTCCGACATTAAAATAGCGCACTCCCTATTCAACCCAGCGCTATATTTGGTAGAAGAGACTTAATGTTCAACACACTTCACTTAAAAGTCGAATCTTTGACATGTCATTGGGTGAGGCTAATAAGTCCCAGAATTAAAGTCCCTTTACATTGTGCAATTTTGGACTGTCCCAGAAAAAAAAAAGTGAGAGACACATGGTGAAATCTCTGATCGTCAACCAGAAGTTGTGGTCTAGATTGTAGTGTTGGGAAATCCAAGACAGGCTGCATCAAAACTCTGGCAGTGTCAGATGTTTAGACTCAAAATCACTCGGTGACTGTTGCTAAAACCCATGTGGATATAAAATAACAGAACATGCAGAACATACCATTAAATTATGCACAATCTACTGGCAAACGAGACTATTGCTAAGGCTAAAAACATACTTTTCTCAGACTTTCTTTTGCAAAATCTGCCTTTTACGTGTCCCTCTTTTCACAGACTGCAACCAGATCCTGTACTCTCCTCCACCAGCTTCTCTTATGAAGTATTTTCAATGCAGAGAAGTGTCAATATGCAATGGCCAAAGCTTGCTGTATCATATCATGCTGTCTGGCAAATAACAGACCCAGAACTTTTAACAAATCCACCTCACACAGTCTGACATGCAATGATCATAAATTATTCAGGATCCTAAATCCTTTACAATAGTTTGAACACAATGCCAGGCTCATCCAGAGTTTACCTGAGAGCTAATTAACTCGCATGAGCTGCAATGTTTGACAAAAACATTTTCCACAACCCCCTTTTCTATAGCAGGCAAAGTTGTTTTATTTGGAAGTTTTACTTCTCTTCTTAGCATCAAATGTTCATCAAATACTACAGTTCTATGCTCAACATTGTTGATCAGACAAACCAAAAATCATTTATGAAAATGTTATCAAGAGATTTCCCATTAACAAAAAATCACCAGTAATGTCAATAAAATGATTAGGTGGTTAAAGACAGATATTAGAAGAGCAACAGTTTAGTAAGTTTAGAAAATTACATCACTTTATTGTTATGCTTTTTTTGTTAAATCAGTAGGATTTCATTGAATATAAATAATTTCAGGTACATAATAACATTACTTTAGCTTGTGCATGAAGTCTGCATGCAAATTGGTGATGCAAATTGGTGATGTAAGTCCCTGCTTGACTGTTGGAGGCCACTATCGAGCTAAATTCTGTCAGTAACAAGCCTGTAAAATATCCTACCAACATATTAATCTGTCACTCTCTAGTTTTTACTTGCATGTTTTCTGTGTCCGAGTGAACATGTCATTGATAGATCAGGGTGTGGCAGTAGCAATTAATTAGCCAGCAGCAGAAACCTAAGCCAGCCGAACTAGACTTTGTTTAAACTCTTGACTCTGCAGTGTCAGGTGTTCCCCGCTCTGAGGCCACAGAGGACGACCTCCGACCTCCTGACCAGCACCTCAGCACAAATAGATTACCAGTGGCATGAGACAGTCAAAATACACACAAGAAGATCACATTTGTCCCTGCTCACACTACTCCGAATGATTCGACTACAGTGGCAGACAAACAGCCAGATAAGCCTCTCAATAACCACACAGGCACTATGCCCTTCCCTGAGTGTGAGTCCCCCTGCTTAAGGGGCCCCTCTTTATGCCCCTCACCCAGTAATATGATCCATCTCCGACCTGAGGTTGAAGTGGGAATCCTGACCCACAATAGTTAAAGACAACAGAGTGAGGGGACACAGTTAAACAGTTAGAAGGTTAAATAATTCTGTAATACTGATTCTGGTTGAATACTTGATCATCAAAATTGAGATTTAAACTCCAAGAAGCAGTGAAGTGTGTTAATAACTAAGGTATAAATCATTGTGTAAGAGGTGTCTGCAAAAATATCACTTGTCAATGCACAGTTTGTTCTTTTTCCATTCAAATATCCATTCAAAACAACTCTGCCAGCTGCTCCGTATGATGACATATTCAAATCCAACACTGTCTTCCCAAAAAAAGGCCGTAGGGCGCTTCACAAGACATATTTTAAAGACAGGTGTTTGTTTGGAAAGTGTGAGACTCATGAATCTGGATTCAGTGCTTCTGTACATCCAGTGCTAGCCTTGAGGCATTGTGGGAGCTGGCTAATACAGATAGCTTGGTATCAAACCGCATTCCAGTCTGCTCTCTCACACCTCTGCTGAAATGACTGAGTGTGTGTGACCTAAATGGAACTTGGATTTAAAAGGAACTCCTAGCCCCACCTAAAGACTGCATTAAACTTCGACAGGTACAGATAATAGTGGCAGCAGAGTTACGCAATGCGATAACACATGGGATTAGTTAAATGTCTGTTAGCTGTCATGTAGCAGGTACCCTCTAAACACAAATTAACGGACTACCATGTGTGTTTATGTTTGTTTATGTGTACATTTGCTTGTGTTTAGGAACTGTCTGCTCGGCTTATCATTTCCATACAACCAGTTTTTATAATATGTGTGTGTTTGTGAGAGAGAGAATGAGAGAGACAGAGAGAGACAGTGAGTCATGGTCAGACCCAACACAGGGTGAACAGATAGGAAGAAGGCACAGTAAAAAGGAAACAAAAGCTAATGACTCAGAGCTTGAATCCTCCTCTTTTACCAAATGTTCAGAGGAATTGAGGCTCTTTTTCTGAATCCTATTTTGCAGCATGTTTTTGAGGCAAATTAGACAAACAAAGAAGCCATACAGGGAATCAATGGGAAACATGATCCTTTAACTATTATGTTTATATACAGTGCTCCATAACGACCGCATTAAACAGGAAGTAGAGGAATAAACTCACACTTACTTAAAAGCTTTACTACAGGTCTGTATCAGAGCAGATAAAAGAAACTGACCTATTTATCAATCTTTTTAGGCTGGCACTGTTGCCACTGTTTGAGCAAAAGTCTCAGAGTTAATATATAACCAGTGTGTGTGACACAACAGGAGGAGGCTTTAGCAAAGAGTAGCAAGAGTAGCAAAACAAATCACAAAACAACTTAAGTTAGCGTGGGCCAGGGGAAATTGATTTTCCATTTATCTCTGAGTTGACCAACTCTGTTTAAAATGCATAAAAGAGGAGAAAGAAATGAGTTGTAAGGACCCCTGTGATCTCTGTGTCCTTTTAAGACCCAAACACAGATGGTGAGAGCGTTGAGAGAGATCCATTACTTCTGACAGGACTCAACTCCCCCGGTAACATGAGTCTGATAAGTAAAATAAACAAGTCCATGTTTCCAGGAGACTCCAGTCACTTTGATCACTGGTTCTTTCAATGGACAAAACGTGACAATCAATCACCTTGGACCTGACCACCACCTCTCCACCTCTCCACACCACTGACCATTGTTATGACAGAGCAGCTTAAGTCCAGAGGGAAAAATACACATCTATAGATACAAGTCAGATTTCTCAAATGAAAATTTACTCACTATTGTATCATATTTCAGTCTGGAATTAATTTACATTTGTCTGTTGTGGGAAATTTTGCCACATATGTGCCATGTGTGTACATTCATCATATATTACGTCTATGGGTCTAAAAATTAAGTTAGAAGTTAATAGTCACTCGTCTGGTTGTACTTCAAATATTATAACATTACCTTTAGTGTTTTTGGCCAGATATTAAGAGATATTTTATACCCTGGTTCTCACACTTATGTCACCAGCGGTACAAACTTACGGATTTTGATTTTCTTGGGATCAAACTTGCGGATTTCTCCCTGCAGACTTTGCAGCCGTCCCTGAATCCTGCAGGACCTCCTGAACACCATTCCTGCCTCCATCTCGATGCCCAGGAAGATGTCGCTGGCATGTCGGGAAAGGTCGGAAAGTTGGTGAATTATGTTAGTCAGTGTATGACAGCCAACCTCGTCCAAGGACGAAAACAAGACGGGTTTTCGCAGCCTGCGTCTCCCGTTTTCTTCCACCGGTTTCCAGCCATCCCTCGCCGATAACCTACTAACACGCCGCGGCTCGATGCTCCTCTGGTGAAAGGGCATATTTTTATTTCACACCAATAACTCCAGCGGGACCGAAAACTACTCACGCAAAACCTGAAAAATTTAAAACTAATCCAAGACGCACTGCCTTCCTATGGCTGATATTATTTGCGAGGCAGTATAAGCCTTCAATCCCGCCATATTTTTGTTTTTCAAAGCATGGGACTTTGTGCTGCTGTACACTGGAGACGTTGCCTCCCAAAGTCTATTCAAATTCAACCAGACAGAGTGCAGGCTGGAGAGAAAAGAAAAAAAACACAAGGAAAAGTAGGGAAAAGTATAATTAAAAACCCGGAAAATACTACAACCACCTGTGGCAAGTGGAACCGGAGCCACACACACAGAGGAAGGCTTACCTGCCTCCCATCGATGTGAGTGCAGCGGTCGGATGGAAAACCTGAACCGGATTTCTTCCAAACACAACCGGAGGGACTGCGGCCACCGACAAACAGACATTAGAAGAAGTCAATATGAGGATTAAGTCACTTTGGAAAAAAATATTCATCTTATTCTTTGACAGTCCCTACAATTAGAGGTGCTGAATGAGAAGCTAATACCTGGCTATTTACTTCATTCATTCTGCTTAAGAGGTATAATTGTAATATTTTGCAAAATTGGGCACAATTAAAGTTAATAGGTTCTGGAAAGATAATGAACTTTGAATGAATTTAATTGGTCTTTCCATGTTAAGCAAGTGAATAAAGGCAGAAAACATTAAAGCAATATTATATGAAGTCATGAATGAACGCTAAAGCCCATACTAAAAAACTTGATTTAGTTGTCTTTTCCGTTTTTTATAAATAATAAAACTTAACTTATTAAATGGTAAAAATAATAATAATAATAATAAAATAAATCACTTTAAAAATACCCTCTCCGAAATGATAAAACACTATAGCAGAGGTTTGAAGTTAGCTTAATTAGCATTAACCTTAAGCCAAGAAGGTGTTTATTTTGAGTAATATGACTAAGCTAATGTAGCTAGCATAGTTAGCTAGTTAGAGTAATGTATTTATATCTAACAGCAAAAATATCATGGGAGTAGACATGACTGTTATTATCTTGTAAATTAATTGAATAACCAATAACGGGGGTAAAAGTTTTCAAGGACCTAATTTGCACACATAAATGAACAGTCTCAGCTCTAACATTTGCTTAAAAAAAGCGTATAACCATTTAAGTCCATCTTTTCTGGGCGTCCTTATTTTAAACAAAAGATATATTAGTTGTTTGCTCATACCTTTTAAAATAACACTGCACAACAGAGTCTTTGAACACTTGTCTCTGATTTATATCCCCTGTGTGTGCAGGGCATGTTTGTCCAGGGCCTGTGACGAGTCCACCGCCTGACATTCCCATCGTTGCTCTTTGAATTCCAAAGAGCAAACTCTCACCATTGATAGCATACCATTTACCCAGCTTTGGAGTAGATTCTCTGTGAAGTCTAACAATGTTCAGCTGGTAAAATGTGTCACTGTAGTATTTATTGTGCCCCCTGGCGTCCACAAGTGAGCACAGCAACTGCAAGGGTGCCTCCGTGACAATTCAGCCATCTATTTCTATTGTCCATGTTTTTCATTATTCAACCAGCATTAACTAGAAGTATTCAAATTCCTCTCCTGCAGCTGTGTACACACCAACAGTTTAATGAGTTACTCAGTATTATGGGATGAAAAGCTGATGCAGCTGCCCTTTACCCTGAAAGTAGGGACATCATGAGAAAAATCAATTGTCCTGATGCACGAGCAATATCCCCATTTGTCCTTCCCTCAGCAAAAAAAAAGTGTTTGACAGGAAAACAGCATGAGACACAGCATGACACATTCACCACTGGTGGAAAAAAAGGAACAAGCTCATACTGTCCTGTTGTTTCAAGGCCACTTTTGGTGTCCTCGCATTCCCAAAATTGATGTAATCTTTTGAAAACAAAAGAGCTCTCGCTGATTTAAGACATGCTGATCTTTTCCAACTTGTAGGAAGGGCACAGGTGGATCTAATGAAATTACCAATGCTGAGTACCATTAAATGTCCCATTATGCACTGGATAGCTGTCCAGGATAGCAGCCTTAATTAAAGTTATTGATCATACCTGTTCTTGTTTTGTTTTTGTCAAACTGTCTCCTGAAAAAATATGTTCAGGTAAAATATTAGTCTTTATTTTTTACTTTTTTGTAGCTGTAAATGAATAAAAGTTTGATCATATAATATAATCAAAGCAATAAAAATAGCAAAAAGTACGCAAATTATCCAGTTTCGGAGATGAATTTAAGTTTAATCAAGATTAAATATATACTCAAAAAGATCTTTCAACTCATTAGAAATCCAAACAAGTCAAAGCAATAGAAAAAAAGATGAGCTTTTCTGTCATTGGTGTCGATAGTCTTGCAGTTGTATGCTTCCTGCGAGTTTTTAACTTTCATTCAGAGTAAAATGTACACGTCTCATTCACCATATTTTACAGTGCATTGATTCTTAAATCTTCAGTCTCCTCCAACTGCTAAAACAAACCCCACACATATACTCATTATAGAATTATTTACATACAAGGCTTGAAGAAGTCAGCTCAAACCCTTTGGTGAGCAATAAGAAACATCAGAAAAACATACATCACACTTCAGAACTCATGGTAATTTTTCTTAAAACTATGGCTTGGTTAAGCCATAAGTCGTGACAACTTCTTTCACATATCTCTCAACGGATGGGAGGCAGGAGCGGCCTTCAACGCTCAGTAATGACACTGGATTGGATTTCTGAGCTTTAAAATTATTCTGCCTCTGTCTTTAAAATTTGGTTGCATTACAGACACACAAACATGTACAAACAAAGCTCAGCGAGCAACAAACTGAACCCAAATGTAACTGATAACCACTGAACATACTGCTCATTATGCACCAGTGTGGTTGGTGCACAAAGCATGCATTTGCAATGTGAGACTGAAACCACAATGAATCTAAATTATGGCAATTAATTAAATTAGAGGCTGAATACATTTAGATGTCACAACCGACTTAGTAAGCGACCACATCAACCCAGGACACAAAAAGAAGTCTACATAATCTCAGTTTATTCACAATACCTTACTTGAGATGACAATTTTGAGTTAATTCATACCAGGAAGAAAAAAAAATGTAGAACAGCCAACACAGAATTTTGTGTGTTGGGTTTTTGATTTCTGAGAGCTGTAGAGATGTAACAGTGCTTCATGACCTCCAAAAACAGATTTTTTTTTTATTATTAGGTGTACTTGTTTGTCAAAAGTGAGTACAGCATCTCCATTCTCCAAAAACACAGAACGATAAACACAAAATCCTCCCAGGTACGTATGTCCTAATACTAGCTCCCCTTTTCTTGATCCTTTCATAGAAGAATCAATGAGTGAAGGTACTGAGGAAGTACTGAGGCAACTGCATGAAGGTGGAACAAGCTGAAACAGCATCACACAGATAAAACAAAGATCTGTAGGTGAAAGGAAGAGAAAATATTTATAAAGTAATTTTATTTTTAAACTTCTTACTCAGTTTAATACACTGACATGCTTGACTTTATAAAGCCAGAAGGCTCACAACCACATTTTTCCATCTGTATGTTTTTTTGAATGCTCACTCCCCTAACACTTCATTTAGAGTTCACCTGAAACCATGGAATGACTTCTTGCCCGTCCTTCATTAATTTTGCCAGTGAACCATATTTTTAAAAAAAAACAAAAAAAAAACACAACTCCTTGTGCACTCTGTCAATAAGATTTTATCAAAAAATAAAGGGTGATAAAGAGCACTGCTTCCGCTAATCATCCCGTCAGTCTTTATATATTCACGGTGGTTTGAGAGGAGAGTAACTGACTAGTGTTTTTTTTTAAAGAAAAGGATGACTTAGTTTGTGTGCACTGTTTTTTTTTAATGTGTGTGTGTGTGAGTGACACTTGGCAAAGACCAGAAGCTCTCTGTGCAACAGAAAACATAGTGTTATGTAGTACATTTTAAATATGATTTTGATTTTTTAACGTGTTCTCGTGGGATAAACAGCCACTGTTACCGCCAAACCGGAAACAGGTGGCTCACAGAGTATTGGACTTGCCAGGTTTCCATTCATGGTCATGAAAGCATCACTCAGGGCAGAAGCAACCACAAGGCCATGTTGGACAGTGCTGGGATGTGGTGGTGACAGAAGAGGAGTCCAGGGTAAAAAGTGGTAAAATACAATATGAGAGCAAAGCCCTACAGCTTGGTCTATGTGAGCGCAGCAAGGAGAGGTTGTAATTACACAACAGGAATACACACTCCTCCTTCTCCTCCTCGATGACAGGCTTTAGCATGGGTGTATCTTAGGACACGCATACGCAAACAGTACATACATATTAGTCCAATCTCCAAACATGGGCTCCAGATGTGTCTCTTTGTCACCCTCTGGTGGTCTTGTCCAGAATAGATCTAGTATCACTTTCTTTCTCACAGGCGCACTCACACGCATTTACACACACACATAGGCTGCCATCGCATAAATCTCCACCAACAAACGCACACACATATATATGAACATACACACTCCTTGGCTCCCCCTCTGTCTGTATTCAGGCTTATCTGGTGTAGTAGACTCTGTAATAAACACTCTTGGAGCGCCAGAGTGAATAGGAGTTGTCAAACTTAAGCAGGTAGACTCCGCGGCCGGGGTACTGGTGGCTGCCAGCGTACACCTCCTCATGACAGTCCCGCCGGTACACCGGCACAATCTCATCCACCTGGGGCTTCCCAGCCTCCTTCTTGGCCTTCTCTTCCTCATTGGGAGGATCACCTGTGGACAGGAGGACAGTGTATCAAGTTAAAGTTACAAGGAGGAAATCATCTCTGAGTCACATCTTTACTATAATTTACTGCAATGCTGTTATTAACACTAATGCTATTGAATTAAATTTTTCCTCAATCCTGAAAGCACAATAGTACATTTTGAATACTGAAAAGGAATTTTTGTAAGTACATAAACTATACTCTGTAAATTAGGATTAAAGAAAAAAATTCTAATTGCAAAAAAACTAATAACAGAATTTGAGCAAACTAAAATCTACTCTTACATCAAAACTGCTGTCACTTTGCTCAAAAATGACTCCCCATGCACTCAGGATTAAGGTACAAAGATAATGCAACACAATAAAGACTGAACAAAACCTGACCTTTACCAAAAACATGTGGTTTATGACAAATCATGGCACAATCTCTTTGGCAAAACACAAAGTATTGTTTTAGTGAACAACCTTCAAAACTGCTACTCCAGCAGATATTCAGAAGTAAATCTTAGAATGACTGACATATCTGCTAAAGGCTAGTTTCTACAGTTAACCAAAAGAAAAAAAAGAAAAGAAATTCTGGTGCACTATACTGCAGGGAAAAGAGGGAAGATTAAATAGCCAACATGACTTGACACAAAAATGTGAATTATGACCTATAAATAATATGGTATATCCAATATTGAAACCAAGAGAACAGTTCCATTTTCTACTATTGGAAAAATAATCTGTTTGCATATTTTTTGTTTATCATAATCAAGAGGACATCATCGAAAGCCTACACCCACACAACACTGTCAAGCAAAACTGACTTTTTAAGCAGATATATTTACAAGGAGCATTTTGTTTTTTCCAAAACAAACACCAACACAGGTCGCTCCAGCACTGCTGCCAACACGTGAGAATATTTTTACCAGAAACACTGAGGGCCTTTTGCACACAGACTTGCCACCCACGCCTCACCTTCTTCATCTTCATCCTCATCGCTGGATTCTGACACATGCACGCTGACTGAGGCAGAAGCAGCGTCTGTCCACTCAAAGAACACCCCGAAGCCGATGTCATAGTAGTCCGTGGCAAACTCCCAGAACAGGTAAGAGCCCTCCTCATGGGTGGGCACACGCACTGTCACCACTTCGCCACGCCCCACTGTGATCACGCTGTCTGCATCCTGCCGGATTTTCTCTTTGAAATCCTTGATCTGTGGTCGCGTCCACATGGAGGGAGCAGCTATGACTGGTGGGGAGTCAGCTGTGATTTACGGACAAAAGAAAGGACAAAGGGCTTTTTACAATCTGCTGTACAAACATACAATCTGCTCATGCAGGTTTCCTTCTGCAAAAGAGAGATCAAATTTTCATTTTCTGACACAATATCCTGTCAGTACATACAGACTGACTGCAAAACTGGCTCAACTCAACCAGCTGTCTGTCATTAGTTGATGTGTTTGTCCCCCAGGGGGAAAAGCAAAAAGGCAGCAAGACTTGCTTTTACACACAAAGCTTTCCATCCATTTATCCTCAAAAAATATTCTGACACTGAGCAGCCAGCCAAAGAGGATTTGTTTCAGGATGTATGTATTGGAATCAGACCAAGGCTTTGCCCACTTCTAGTGTCAGTGTTTACTCTTCTGTAAGCAAAATCTGTGGCTGGAAGACACTAAAACCAGCAGACTATCATGTATCACTTGTTCCAGATTTTCTCCTCCCTGCCCTCCAGGTCACATCAACAAGGACACAGTGGATAGGGTTCGGGTTTCATTTTGGTATAATGCTCTGTTTGTTTGACAGAGGGCACCCACCCTTTTGCCCTGTAGCCATCCACTGCACATTCAGTAAAACGTAGATTCCATCTGCATAAAGTCAGCTCCAGTAGTTTTTGTTCTCTAAACAAGACAAACATTCAACAATGGCCCACCAACCTAATAAAGGCCCATTCTCAGAGACCTCCTCCACCGGCTCAGGCTCTGGCTCCCTGTCCATGCTCTCTGAATACGAGTCTGATTGGCCTCCATTGACTGTGGGGGCTTCCTCTCCAGCAGGCGGTGAAGATGCACACAGCGGCCCCGCTGCTGAGGCGGGGACAGGTTCACCATTGTTGAAGCTGCTAGATTCCAGGGTGCCCTGCACCATCAAATCGGCCTGTTGCTGCTTCTGTAGGGCCGCCTGGGACAAAAGAAAGACGACGCTGGGTCAAATCACTAAAAACCATGACAAGGATATAAACAAAGAATGTCACATTGGGTTTCTACAGTGCTGTTGAAGCTAGCACAGACTCCTGCTTTATGATGTGTGTATATAATACACAAGATAATATGATGTGTTGTGCTGCATCATTACAGCTAAAATCATTATCTTGATGAATTTGCTCAAAACTGCACTGTCCACAATACACCCAGATTATTTAAGAAGCTTTGTGAACAGGTTGCGTAGTCTCTGACACTGTACTTCAGATAGAGCACTTAAGTATGGATCAAGCCCTTAGCTGTATCAAGAGTGCGAGTAGATTTACGTTTGGCTTTTAAACAGTTTATGACAGTTTGTTCCTGTGTTAGTGTTACATACTACCTGTTGCTGGGCCAGCTGGACCTGGTAGAGCTGCTGCATGTACTGCTGGTAGTGCTGCTCCTGGAGCTGTCGGATGAGGCCCAGCTGTTGCTCTGGGCTGTTGGGGTACTGCTGAGCAGCATACTGCTGAAACTGCACTGCTGTCTGAGCATTTAGTGCTGCCATTATCTGTTGCCTGAGACAAAGAACACAGGAGAAGTGTTGATAAGGAAGGAAACACAGGAAACAGAAAAGAGACAATGGTGGTCAGTGAGAGGTTTTAGGTTACATCCACACAAGTACGTTTTTGTATGGAATCAGCATTTAAAAATGAAAAACAATCTCCATCCAGCCAAGTGTTCAAGCACAATTTTAGAAAAATGTTGCTGTTAGCATTTAGCAATGCCTGTATTTGGTTAGCCAAGTTAAATAACTGCAAGTAGTAAAGGAATATAATATACACATTTTATATAATATACATCCTTTTTTTAAAAAAAGGTCATATGATATAGGCATGACAAATTAGGAGCAAACCCATGAAAGGAACATTGATGTTTGCTTCATCATTAAAAAAATAAAAATCTGTTTCCTCCCATCCAGTCTGCAATGCAACATCAGAGTTTTTAAACTAAATCAGGGTGTGTTAGAACTCCAGAGTACTTTAGATGGTAGGTGTAAACATAGCAACACTTAGCTTTTTTTGAAACAAAAAATAACTGTGGATGTTGTCCTAAGGTTTTAATAAAGAGCATAGAGTTGTGGCTAGTATACGAACAGTCTGCAGTGGATGAGATTTTAGCCCAGCTCTGACCCAACAGAGTGCCCTGACTGCTCTGCTGCACAGCTGAGGAGACACATCTATAGGTATCAATGTCAGTGATGTGTGACCATCATGCAAAAGTCATGCCGAGGTCGACTGATTTTAAGTCCAAGCACATCGTGCAAAAACACACATACTTCTGCTGCTCAATCCGTAGCCTCTCCTCTTCTGCCTGTCGTCTTTCCTCTTCCTCTCTCCTCAGCCGCTCCTCCTCCTCGAGCCTCCGTCTTTCCTCCTCCTGCCTTTGTCGCTCCCTCTCCTCCTCCTCCTGCCGCTGACGCTCCTCTTCTTCTTTCCTGGGGTTGAGCAAAATAGTGAAGGACATTACAAATGGCTACAAATGATCAGTCTTTAATCGCAAAATATCCCTGCAGCTTCACAGTTTTGCTGGCTTCATATATCACAAACTGACAAGGAGTCTGTATTTTAAGCACTGTGGCTAAAGGATCTGTCTTAAGTTGAATTTAGTTGAGCATCTTACCTTTTCCTCTCTTGCTCTTCCCTTTCGATCTTGTGTGAAATGATGTAGGGCGCAAAGAGGTTACAGCACTTGTTCAGCAGCTTGACAAACTCTACCATGGCCTCCTCCTTCTCCATATTACCCAGGGAAGCCCACTCTTTTCTGCAAAGAACAGAGGTGAAGGTAAGATACTACAGGCAGCTGGAAATGTTGGGCTAAGCACAAACTATGTGTTGTACAAAACGAAAAAAGGGAAATGTAAAACCTGTAGCACTGGTTTTAACTGATTATTTTCTTCTTTAATTTAGAACTTACATTAAGTCCATCACTGTCACTCTCATGTCATGCAAAAATGTGATAAGCAACCCTGCAGCCTAAATCAACCAGCAAATACGCTAAATTTGACAGATCACAGGAGAATTTAATCCTAGTTTGCTGCAAAAGTCAGAAATGGTTTGGATACAGCTTGTCCTGATAATGTAACAAAGACACTAAGGGATAGCACCCAAGACAGAGACAGCATTGTCAAATCTCTACCAGTGGACACAACACTACAGTCACACAGTTTGTATCATTATAGACCAAATTTACACAGTCATAGCCATGTTTTATAGTTAATTGTGAACATACAAATTAATGCAAAGAGTGAACATTTCATTAATTTCAAATAGCAAGTGTGTAAAAGTGAAATAGGCATTCTAAACTTTCAGTAAATAAAGGAATTGAATTGTGTTGAATGAACTGTAAAAGAGAGGACCTATTTTTCTATTCCTAAATATCTATGATATTATAATGTCAGATGTTCATTTTAAACATGGCTATTTTCAAATAATGAGGGAAATATATGTAGAACTGAATCACTTAGAGCAAAAAGTTGCTCTTTTTGAAACATTTTCTATTTTTTTCTACTGTCACAAAGCTATTTTGTTGGAGACTTCATGGATTGATCTTCTGCATGTACAGCCACCCAAAAAGTACAGAGAGACATGCCAATCCACCCACTCAGCCCGTCAAGTTATTTAGTGATTTACAGCTGCTCCAACCAGACTCTAATTTGGATACTATTTTATGGAGGAAAATCTTTGTGTTTTCCTACGAAACAGCTTGTTCCAGTTAGAAGATATACTTAGTGGTCCCATAAAGGACCAGGATAAAACAAACAGTGATTTTTTTAAACTGTGAATCATACAAAGCTACTCAAGTGAAGTAGTCAAGTGAAAATGAGCATAATAGGTCCCTTTTAATACTTCAGTGAATGGAGCGGCGTGTGCTCGTGTGTGTTTGCATTTCCTGAAGACAGGTAAACTGCTGGAATGTCTGCTCAAGTTCAAAGGTCACATGCACAGGTGTTTGCCTAGCTTACCTGCGGTCATTGCCCAGGACATCAAAGAAGCCGACCTCTGGTGAAGCATCAGGATTATAAGGACCCAGCAACACCTGTTTGTGCAGAGCCACCAATCGCAGCTTTTCCTCGTAGGTCGGGTGGAAAGCCTTGCCATCTTTATCTGAGAGCAGCAATATGGAAACAATGAGTTCACCTTTAGTTATATATCATGCCTTTTAAAAGGGGCTTATAAACACTGCAATACACCTTTGTGTCCATTTACAGAACGGTAGTAGAAAAATAAACATATTGGGTATTGGTACTGGGTGCAAGGCAACAGAGTAGCAGCCTTGTGGCATTTTAATCCTTCAGAAATGTATTCAGTTCAAGGTGAGGCGTGAGTCAGATTTCTCTACGTAAGTTACACAATTAGACCCAACCCAACCTGACTAAAAATGCATGGCTGGAAATACAAAGAACAGATTACTACAACTACTGTCAACCAGGCCTAAACTTGTTTGCACAGTGCTTTTAAATGCTCAAACCTGTTTAGTGTTATTGCAAAGTGAGAGCTGACTACACTATAAATAAAAGGCAAGCAGTGTATACTGTAGTTATACCATAGGTTACATCTGACACAAACAAGTCAGATCTAAAAGACTGTCACACTTTACTGACATCATGCTGTTTTGACAATGATTGCAACTAAAAAAATTGAATTAAGGCTTTTATCTTGAAATTTACATTTAATTACAAGACTTTATAGCCGGTTATGTATTGCAAAAAATATATTCACAAGCTGTTTCTGCACACAGAGTGTACCATGTTCAAGTAATGACATTGATGTAAAAGTTTATGGCTTTCAGGTGATGCTATGAATAAGATTCCCCAGTTTATTAGCACGGAAAACAAAGATACAAGTAATCCACTTCCTGTTGGAGTAGAAATAGCAGGGAGTGGTATGGATTTTAAAGGAGGTGGTTGGGCTGTAAAACAGGCTGGTGGTCACACAACCCTGTTAATGTGGCTTTAGACAGCCTTGAGATATTGGACCAGTTTTAACCTCAGAACTAATTCAGCCAACACAGTTGGATCCTGTCAGCATCTAATTTACCTGTGAAAATATGTGCAAGCAGCTGACATGCAGGCTGCATTCAGAAGCAGCAGCAGTAACAGTGGGAGGGCAGTGCGTGTTTGACGCTCCAGCACCAATCATCAGCAGCCAGCATTCATTTACGATGGATAGCTTACATCAGTCATGCATTGCATACAGCCATGCAACATGACAGGTTTTTCTGCTCAAAACCGAACATAGTTACATAGAGGGGAGACAACTCCAAGCAAACAGCTGAATGAAGAGGTTTTCTGCAGGCCACACATTGACACTAATGGACTTTGAAAGAGCTGAGGTTCCTTTACCCTTTAACAGCTAGCTGAAAGCTCATTAACGGTGTCAACTACTTGTTAGCTGTGTAGCTAAATGTAATGTTGCGGCTGACAGCAGCAGCCCCCGGCGGTGACAGCTAACAGCTAACGTTAGCAAGCTGCTAACCTCATCGACCAGCGAGTGTTTCACGTCACAATTTAACGGTCAGTTCGAACGTTAGCCGTTTTGTACGTTAAAGCGGAATGATTATAACACACTTAAAATTACCTTTGAAGAATTTAAGGCCCATTCCGTACAGCTCTTGCAGAGGAAATCCCCATTTCCTTTCTATCGCAGATTTTCCAGTCTCTCCATCTTCGCCTCCAGCGGCACCCGGCGTATCGGTCTCGGGTGCAGAGAGGCTGGGGTCCGGCTCTTCGACCTGGACCTGCTCGCCCTCCGGGTCGGGACTGAGGGTGAGGCCATCGATGGAAACTTCGAGCCGGCTGGAAGTAGCACTATTGAGGTCGCCGCTCTGAACCTCTGTCGCCATCATGTAGACTGTCAGCTGAAGCAGCCACGTACCTACTTCCGTTTAGACTTGGCGGAAGTTCCGGGAGATTTTTTTTTCCGATGTAAATAATGACGAAACCAAGGTAGACAATTATTTACACAAATTAGTATTTGCAAACATAATGTACTCATATAAAATTTGATTTTTTTCATGTTTTGTAAAAAGAGATAAGTTTAAATAACATTTATGTCGAGTGTTTTTTGTTATTCTTATATGCTTGATAATAACATTGACAAAGCAAATAGACATTGTTATATTTTATACTGAAAATTTATGTTAATAATAAAACAATCCCTTTAGCATAATTTCCCAGAAAAACCTGTGTCACACTGAATAAACACGTATCACGTCTTCAGATTTGATGGAATGTGTGCATTTTTTAATATAAAAACGTTTATAAAAACATTTGTAAACGGCAGAGACAATTAAAACAAGGCTTTAATGCTTAATAATACAAACAAAAAAGAAGTTAACAAATATTCAGACACCCAATCTAAGGTCCTAATTATATTAGACGTCAAAATGTTACAACATTGATCTAAAATAATTCTCTTTTAAACTGGCCTAAGCTTTATTATCTTTGAGGGGAAATTTGTCTTGTACCCACATGAAACACTGAACTCTGAACACAGACAGAATTTAAAAAAGAAAGAAATTATTTATTGATTGCTCTGTTCATAAGTTCATTTTAGTGGAATGTATACAGATGGATGATTTTCTGTTCATGTCTTTTATTAAATATGTAAATAATAGCTGATCTGTTTTTTAAGGCTCACCACAATATCAGTATTATAGAGTTTAATTATGACAGCATTTAGCTAGAACTTGTTTTTTTTTTAACACAATAAAAGCTTGGTTATTAAAGAATTCTCACACACCTTAAACATACATTTGCTCTCTGGTGGAAACACTGCAACTCAGACATGGTTCATAAATTACCTTAAATATCATTGGTATTTCAGAAATGACTTGTTAGAGTGATGCCAATTTATCTGCAAAATAAGGTGATATCAACTGTCATTGTATCAATCATGGTGACTTATTAAGCCAGCACAAATATGTCCACAGTAACATTCATAGTTCTGTACTTAGAAGATGCTTAAACAGTAACACATCACACTCTGTTTGTGATCATATTAATGTGCCTTTACTGCACTGAGCTCACTTTTTTACTCGGATATTATAAATGTACTGTAGGTCCTAAAAACATCCCTCAAATACACAAAGACTGAACTCATAACAAAGGCTTATAAGACAGCTGACATTTTAACGTATACCTGCAAACTTGTGAGGATAATTTACTTGTCTGTCTGTGCTCAAATGTATAGTGGTCAGGTCAAACCTTGGGTTAAACAGTGGTCAGACTCTAAAGGTGTGAATGCTTTTGTTTGTGTCTACAGAGTCAGCTGCCAACTGGAAATGGCCGATAGAAATCCCAAAGTGTTTTTCCTGTTTGATGTTTGAAGGTTTAGATTGTTAACTGCAACATATTAGGATGAACCAACTTTGAACTCCTTTGATTGGATAAAAATTGCAAATTTATGCCAAAATTAAAAGTCTGACTAAATACTTACACAATAAAAAATAAATTATAATAAATAATACTAACTCAATCAAATACTAACCAATCAAATGCGCCATACAGTTTTTTTGCACTGGCAACATTGAGCTAAAAGTTTTAATTTCACATGACTTTAGTGTTTTGTTACCACAAATGACATAAAAGGTCTTTATTATTTATTTCATGATCTGCAGGTAGCTCCTAGAAAACCTGTCACTGTCTCAAAGATCAGGAACTTCAGCAGCCGGATTTTAGCATAGCAATCTTGTCTGTGCATACAGGCAATACCTAATTAGGGCTCCTCAGACAAAGCAGCTTGTGATCTGTGAATGTCTTTTCCAACAAGCACATCCTATCTGAACGATGCTGTATGCGTCAAAGTAAAGAGATGGATAATGGCTGCTGTAAATGTGAAATGGCACAATGGCTGTCAAGTCTTTTTCCCACAGGTATTAACAAACAAATAACCAGTACTATTTTTTATAGCTGTGCTACAGGTCTCTCATAGAAGTATAAGCAATTATTGCTACCTTGACTTATTTAGCTGAAAATGTAATCTACTCCACAATAACTCTAAAGCTACAGCTGTGACTGAGGATACAATAAAAATATTAGCACTTAATAACCTAATATTGCAGTAATCACTTCACCACACACCCAGAATAAATTAATATAATTTCGAAAACAGCATGTAATTGTCTAAATATGTATGAAAAATTCACTGACAGAAGTGTAACAATAAATGCTCATTCCTGCCAGTCGTGTCCAAAAATGTGTGAGCAAATTAGTCTGTCTGCAGTGCTAGCTGACCTTTTGACTTGATCCCCCTCTGACCTCATTCAGTGGCAAGTGCCCACTCCAGAGTACTTTTGAACTGGGCTTGTGTATTGAGATTAACTTTGTTGCCTCTGAAAGGGGGCAGGAAGCATTATTTCCTACATACATTAAGAAGCAGACATCTAGAGACCTTCAATCTGAAAAATATAATTGATGTTATTGGACATTTGAGCCTAAAACAGGGACCACTCAACCAAAGAACTTAATTGAAACCTTGTAAGAACATATTTTCCATTGTAGAATCACGGACAGGATACATGGCTTAAAATACATTTTAATAACGTGACAACAGAGTCAAATGCCTTCTTTGTGTAACTTAATCACTGTAGCTGATTCTGATATTCTTTTAGATGTATGGGGAAAAAACATTTAATGTACTCAATGTCTCCCAACTCCACTCATATACAAAATATCTATTATATAGGGCCATAATTTAATATCTGATACCTGATGCATATATAAAATACAATTGGCTTCCACAATCAGAGATTAAAAAATGTGGAAATATGTTTAAGCTTTGGGGGTTTTTTGGCTCAATTATTAAAACTTATATGAAATTTGACTGGAGATTAATTACTGAAGCAGAAAGAACAGACCTATTTGTTTTTGTTATCAAGCAACAGGCTGCAGCCCTTTGGAGGCTCAAACCCGTGGAGGAAATGGCAGTTTCCGACTGCCTCTCTTTGAAGGCTGCACGTCCATTATTGCTTCATCCATTCCAAAGCGGATAAATGTTTTCACTGTCGATGTGTATTGAGCATGCAGATTCCATTAAAAATCCTTTAAAGAGACCTGCGGTCGCTGCAGCGTCCCAGGTGTGATACCTTGACACCTCCGACGGCCTGCAGACGTCTGAAGTTGCTGCACGGCCGCTGCAGTGCCAGCCGGCGTTGATGGCCGCCCCATTCACACATACAGGCAGCATCACCTTTGATCGCGAGGGGATTTAACGCCAGCGAGCGCACAGGTCTCAAAGTCAGTCAGCCGCTGGAAGTGAGTCGTTGAGGATCATGTCTTCAGTTCATGGGAATATGCGCGTCGGGGAGCTGAGTCATTTCAACATGTACCACGAAGGAGCTTTGCAGATGAGCAACATGGTGAATTCAGGTTGGTGGCTGGAAGCGATGTGCGTAATTTACGCACAAATCCAGTGTCAAAGTTTCTATAACCCCTGCTTATCCAGCGTTTTAACTTAACAGTGCATGCGATTTCTTTTCAGATTACGGAGCATCAGATGTAACAAACTATTTCAGCTCTACAAACTCTGCACCGAGGGCGGACAAATGCGTAGCAATACTGACCCACAGGAGGAAGAGGACCAACTTTACCCAGCAGCAAATTGAGGTGTTGGAGAAAGTTTACTCTGACACCAAGTATCCAGACATCTATCTCAGAGAGAGACTAGAGGCCCTGACCGGACTGCCGGAGTCCAGAATTCAGGTATGTCTCAGTTTAGAAATTCAATGTCATTCAGTCAGTGGTTTTCTGTAGAAGTTCAGATGTGCTCATGTTTGTTTTGTCTCCCTACAAATTTCAGGTGTGGTTTCAGAACAGGAGAGCCAAGTCTCGTCGCCAAGTTGGCTCATCATTGTCCATGAAGGTGAACCCACCGACAGCTGGACCCTTCAGCCAACTCCAGACCATGATGGGCCCCGAGAAAGGTAATTATTTCAGTCACAAATATTTGATTAGTTCAGTTACTTTTTTGTCACTCAGACATCAAGTGGGCTCACTGGACCATAGTTTTCTCCACACTATCTATTTTTCCATTTACGTCACATTAGTAAGATTAATAAGTTATTGGTTAAAGTACTATTTTTTACCACATGAAGTCTTTCAATTTAGATGTTAATGCTTCATCATGTTTTTTTTCCTCGTTCAGTTTATGACAACAATCATGGGGCTGAGGCACATCGGATAGGAGGATTTGGACTTGAGGACAGTTTCAGATCTACCATGCACCAAAACACTGAAGATGCTCACAGAACCAGTATACCCACTAAACCCAGCGGCTATGATCACACGTCCGTCTCCTGCATCTACAACAAGGAGGGAACAAGAGTGAAACCTGAGCAGATGCAACGGCACGAGCTGAGCGTGAACGTCCCGTGTTGCAACATCCATCTGTATCCCAAAGAGAGCGCGCACCAGCCCAAGATGGAGGCCAACATGACCGGTAACCAGGACCCAAAGGTTTTGGTGGAATACGACAATTTCCCACCTAACAAGACCATTGGACCCGAGATGAAAGTCGTAATTCCTCCCATTCCGACCCAGAATAACTTCAGCAGGTCATCACCAAAGGATAATGGATGCCAAATCCAGTATCCGCGCGTGAGGGCCACTGGAGACACGTTCAGTCACTTCTCCCCGATCCGCGCCACTGAGGCTCAGGACTTTACTGACTCAGACTCTGACTGGGAAAACGAGGCCATGGCTGGCTTCAGTGGCTTTATGTAATGTGTCGCTGGAGCTGATGTACAGAAAGCTACTTTTATCACAAGAGATGATATAAAGAAAGCTACATGTATCATATGTTGTAAAGAAATTAAATGTATCATAAGAGACAGTAAACAGTTGTTTGTGTAAAAGGGTATCCGTATTTATTGTTGAATTGTAATAAATGTTGTTTCTAAAAACAAAAGGAAACCGCTGATTATTTTCATTTCTATTTGATAATAAAAAACTTAAACGAGGACCAAAAATGGTTTGCAATATTATGTTTAATATAAAAAGACGAAAACATTTATATACAACTGCCCTGGGGGACTCTCATGTACAACTTTACAAAACTGAAAAAGGAGATTCTCCAGGAAAAAAATGATGACTTGAATATTCAGAGGTTACATCAGTAATGCAGGCTTAGTGTGTGTGGAGGTGCAGCAACAGCTATGTCAAACATGGAAATGCTAAGATCGTCTTAGGGAGTAAAAGGCATCAAAACCCCAGAGTTCTCCTTTATAAAAATACCAAAATCTCTTTTCAGTGCACACAAAATTATAAAAGCCATTTCTGAAAACACATCAGAAACGTTGACAACAGTCCTAATAATCAGATATTGTACAATTATCTACAATAAACAACTTTATAAAATATTCTTTAGCCTCCCTGTGCTTACAATCAGTGGAGCAACAGAACACAACACTTACAGGGGGGAACTTCTGAGATAGCAAAATATTGTTTCATAACCATACATACCTACTCAAAAATAAATAAATATGGACTATAAAAACTGTAAGAATCAATGTTTGGCACATGAGACCAATAAATAACCATGGGGTTTGGAGATGTGGATTTGTGGCGATGGTGTAAGACTCTTTCAGGTTTGTGATCAATTGGGTGCACCAACATTTTTATACAATAAAATGGGTGGGTAAAATACGAATCATATCTGCCCGCCTGTCAGCACAAAGCATCGGGAGTCTGGGCCGAACTGAGTTGTTTCACGGGGACATCCAAATTCAGCTTGCATGGTGGTCGTCCACAGCATTCACGGGAGCTTTTTGTCTTTGAACAGTTCAGGTGAAAACACCAACTCAAAAGACAGTATTAAGAATTGCCCACAGCTCTGTGTGCATGCACCTGTGTGTGCTGTGGATGAGGCGGGTACTCAGACTGCATTGGTGTTGTTGGCAGCAAATGCATGCAGGTTGCCCAGCTGACTAAGGCCACTCTGGATGTGTGCCACGTGGATCTCGACATTATTCTGGAAGCAACTGAAAATATGGGAAAAAAAACAACAGTTTGAGAAATGTTGGGTACTTTTGAGGCAGACAGAAAACTGGTGTGTTGTGACACTTTCTTTGACTGTGGTGTTATTAAAGAAATGCACTTAAAAAAACATTGGTTTTCTTTTTGCTTTTTTTACCTGAGGTTGGAGGGATCAATAGATGCCTTGATGTCATTGAGGGAGTCTGTTAGAGATTTAAACTCAAATGAATTCAGGTCTCCTCCATCTGCCAGACACTGAAACAAATCAAAAAAAAAAAAATAGTAGTGAACTGTTGTTTTCACACAATCTTCAGGCCACATATGAAAGTTGTTCAAGAAAGTTTGGAAGAGACTTTCTACCATAAATATGTTGCAACATTAACTCATTGATTTAACAAAAAAAACACAAAAAACCACACACACTGAGAAACACGTTGTATACATCCATCATACTCCTGACATTCATATATTAGCAGTAATGAAGCAGACAGCAGTTCAGCAGTTATACATCCTCTACCTTAATCTGTAACAGCAGAGCTGTGAGATGAGAGATGAGGTTGGTGAAGTTGGGGTTTGTCACAATCTGTGGTCCGTCCTTCCTTAAGTTGCTCATCTGCACTATCTGCTGGGCCTCTTCTTCACAGCGCCGCCGCAGCTCTGTGGGGTGGTCTGCTGGGACCATGCCCTGATCTGGAGCAAGCTGAACAAACATGTTAGCCATTTTAAAATCTTTACCAAGGCTCTGTTGGTTTATTCTTAAAAGATTGGTCAATGGTCAGTCAAACAATGGCGCTGACATCTATCTGTTATTTTACCTCACAGCAGAACTGCTGAACTTCATGAAGCACCTTGTTGAGATCTTTATTGAGCTGTTCCAGCTCAAGCACTGTGGTAGCATACCGCTTTTGGAAGTCAAGGTCAATAGGCATCGAGTATGACTTCTGAACACAAAAACACAATCACAGGTTCAGTTAGGCCAGATGCATACAACACGGAAACATTTCAAAGAATTTGTGGCAACTTTTTTTTTTTACATTATAATGATATTACCAGTTTTTCTGCCTCTGTGTTCATTTCTTTCAAGTGCTTGATGTGTTCTTTCTTGATCATGAGGATCTTAGATAACCTTGTCTAGTCACAGGAAAAAAAATGAGGAATTTATTAAAATAAAGTTTTTAAAAGGTTTAGGATGTCAAATTTTAATTTGAAAAGAATTTTTTACCACTTGGACAAGAAATTTGACAGGAAATCCTCCCAAAGTTTCTCCCTCAGCACCGGGCAGTTTGTTCCTCCATGGTGATTGGTTAATAAGAGGGTCATTGTCCTGTTATGACAAAATATAGAAAATCAAGTCAATAATCTAGAGGAAGAGATCTAGATCTAGAGCAACTTTTAAACTTCTGTAAACTTCTGTTATAGTTGCAGTGTGATGCCAACTATTGAAATATTGATGTGCTGTCAATTGATCAACTCCTTTATTATTTATCAAAATTTAAAAATCAAACTGATTCACTATACAAACTGATCAGCAGATAACACAAGTGGATTTACTCTTTTTAGACTCATTTCTTTTGTTTTCTATGATGATTTAATTCCATTTGTCATTGTCTGAACTGTCCTTTTGTAGTTAATCAAGTAACTCCAAACAGCAAATTTAAATAAACTCTTGCATGCATACATTAGGGCAGTCACATTTTATTTATGATTTAAACATTCCTTAAAGTGGAGGGATAGGTTTATGCTCAAGTGTAATGACATGTTCAAATTCAAAAACTACAGTCCATAGATGCAACAAACTGTTTGGAGTAGTTTGCCTTGGGATCCAGCAGAGGGCGCTCTGAACCCTTCTTTGACCTATTGCATGCACTATTGACCTATAGTAAACTAAAGTAGGAACGTCGTGTTGTTGCTCTGAAAATGGAGAACACAAGCAGTGAGCAAAGCTGTCCTGACCGCATAATCATGACTTTAAAGCATCTGAAAAGCTGTACATGGGAGTATTTTGGCTTCCACACTGTAGACTGCAACTTAACTGACAAAAATAAGGCTGTTTGATCAAATTTGTGCAAAGCAGTTTTCTTACTCTAAAATAACAACAGACCTGCGAACTCAATTGCAAGCTTCTTACCCAACTGAGGTAACAGAGGAGCAATACATGAGTGGAGCAGCATAATGTGTACAATCTTGTTATCGGGCCCCTTACCAGAAACTTTTATGTTTCTATGAATGAATGAATGAATGTTTATTTTCGTGTATTGTCCTGCGACCCATCCCTCATTGGATAATAAGACACCAAAAAAAAATAAAAAATTTACAGATCAATACAATCACTTCTAATAATGAAACTTCCAGCTGCCAGGTAAATAATCCGCACATTCTTATTAACCAAAACACACCAAACACATGTCCCTTTGTATGTGATGGTGAAGTTGGCAAATAATAGGCTGTGAATCTTAAGCTCATGTCATATATACTGTAGCACTTTGAGACCATGTTACTGATGCAGCACATGTATAGGTATGTCAATAGACAGGTTTACAGTACCATGAGGACAGGAGTGGTAGCTGATGGGTAAGGCCCTCTGGGCGGAGTCATGAGATTTTGCATATAGCGTGTTGTTCGATGTTTCTGGGCAAAGGCTGAAATGGGCATAGTCTCATTGGGCTCATTACTCTGGAAAACACAGTCATTGACACATACAAATTACTCTAACAAAGCATTTTTTTTTCTTAAATTCTTGATGATACTGCACTATAATTCGTAATAAAACAAGAGTTTTAATTCTGAAAACTGAAGCTTTTATCTCTTACCAGGACTTCATAGTCAGGCACAGTGTGTGTTCCCAGGCCAGTGCGGTCAAAGGTGACACGATAGGTGGCAGCACTGGTGTCCACTGCATCAATTTGCCCTGTAAACAACCCATCATGGACACCTCGGAGTCGAGCTGTGGAACAAAGCAACAACAGACAAACAAAATCAGAATTCATTATGGTAATACTGCAATGATGAGGTCACAGGATTTATTGTTTAGGCTTTTCACTTTTAGTGTTCTCTAATTCTGTTATCAAATAGTCATAAAAATGTTGTATCTAACTCCTGCACTTTGACAAATGATTAAAATGAAACCTGGCTTGTATTGCATCATTTATTGCAACAATAATAACCTTAATTTTAACTAGGGCCATCAGGCTTTGGTAACTTCTATGTTCGGTGTGTTTTCATTTCCTGCATCTTACCAGTGACTTTTGTTCCTATGTTCAGCCTCAAGGGGATTTCTTCTGGAAGGTCTTTGCAGTTTGACACATCAGACAATTTTCCTTGCTGCAGCTGGCGCATTTTCTGCCTTTTCTGTCTCAGCGCTGTCCGCTCCTCAGCAAAGAATGCTGATGAACATCTAGATAGCAAAACAAAACACGGCGGTTTTGATAAGTTGTTGATTGGGGATACTTAAAGACAGATTTTTACATGTTAAAATGAAGGAAAGATGATTAACGATGTTTGATGAAAGGTTGCAGCGTACCGTCGCGGTTTCCCCATCAGTCTCCTGATTGTTCCCCACTCAACCCTTGTCAACTGTCTTGTTTTCAGGTTGGGAAAAGACTCCTTGAGACACAGACAGAATTCATTGTCACCCTCAAAGAGAGGCCTGGGAAATGAGAGAGACAAACAAAATATATTGAAGCAACATTGACTTACTGATTTAAAAGCATTTAATCTATGTTGCCAACCATTAAGCCATGTCCAATTTAATTATAGATGATCAAAAAGGTTAATAATTGTTAAATCATTTCATCTTTGAACTGAGTATTATTTATTAAAAAAGTTGCTGCTCTTCTGAAGGTGAGCTGAGACCTTACCTGTCAATATTGGAATAGAACCATTCATAGATGCACCATTTGTGAGCTTTGGGTAACTTTAGAAGGTTTCTTAATCTCAGTCCTATTTTCTGGGATGCCTTTTTATCAGGTGTCACCACATTTGAAAACTTCTGTGAAGAAAAACATTAAAACAAGAGTCATTTCACATAAAGGTACAGATATATTCTAAAAATTAATAAAATTATTTAAATAAATAAATTCTTAACTACAGTTTGAGGGCCTCAATATGTTTGCTGCAGCAGAGGACTACAGAGAAAATACGACTTTCGAGAGGCCTATTTACCCCACTTGCTTTGTAGCTTCTGTTTACCAAAGAGGAGGCAGCGGTGCGGAGTAAATAACATCATAATGCCACTCTGTGCTTGCTTAGCCAAGGACTACATTTCCAAAATACCGCTAAAACTAATGCTGCAGTGCAGGTAAGCTCTACCCACTGTTTACAACATTCCCAAAAGAAATGGGAGAGTAGAAAGGGCCGTCTCCTCCTTTTTTACTGTGACTCATTTTTCAAATGTGTATACTCCACCTGTGGTGTGGTAGTGACCCTTTGGCTCCTCCGAGGAGATCTGGAAGGGAGACGCTGTTGGGGCTGCTCATCTTCCTCCCGAAACAAACGGCTCCTCTTTGAGCTCCGTGTGGGCTAGAGGGAAAAATGTCCATATTGGTTTATTGTGCAGTAGGTAAAAACAAAACAAAACAAAAAACAAAAAAACAATCTGTATGTAGAAAATATAGCGGTTGATGTATGCAACCCTGCAAACCTGCACGAGGGTAGATGTCATCCAAGAAGATGCATAACATGAGATGTCACAGAGAAATTTCTATATACATCTTCAGTACAATGTCACATATTTATTTGCACTGACTAGGTCGACACTATATCCCATAGCCGAGTTGAGAGTCAAAAAATTAGTTCAAGGAAAACGCCTCTTCTTCCCTCTTATTTCAAAAGTTGTGTTGGTTTTTTCAAGGAAATTTAGTAACAGATGCAGCATGTTCTGTCCTGTCATTACTTGAGTGACATGATTAGTCTGCAACAGCTGTAACAGACATAATGCCCCTTGGAAATTATAGGGGTGGGGGATGGGTGTGAAAAAAATAGTTGATTCCACATTAAGGTAAGCATTCCTAATATGTGCATAACAGAAGCCTTTTCGTATCTTTTATCCCATAAGTTTTAAAACTGAAAAACTAACACCATGATTCTTACCGTGTCCATTGTAAGGGAGGAATGTCGTCCCCTGGTGTTATGAGCTCTGGGGTATATGTTCTTTTCATTCAGAGTGTTGGACAAACTCCCCTCTGTATAAAAATGAATGCATTTGATTCAAAACGTTAATGAGACTTACTCAAGATCAAATTCCTAAATCACAAGAGAGATATTCTTATATTACCAGTGAGACTGGATTAGATAAAATAAAAAGTCTTTTATCTTTGCCAATATTGTGACAGAACTGCAGTAAAAGCAGTTTGAAGATAATAAGCTCCACTATCATCCAGACTGCATCAGTCTAAAATGCAAAGCTTGTGTTGTCTTCATGTCATGGTGAGAACTAATCCAATGAAGGATTTAAGATTTTTTAACTCTTTAATCTAATAGAGACTTATGGCAAACGTCAGCCAGGGCACATGCAGTCAAATAAAAACTGCAATAATATTCAGAAGCTAAGTATGATTTGGTATATAGAGAATTTGACTCTAGTTTCTAGTAGTTCTCAGTGTACCTACACAGTGCCAAGAACAAATGTACAGAAAGATAGACAGCTAAAAATACTTCCCACATACCTTTTAGACTGACAAGCGCCTCTGCTGAGGAGCCTAAAGAACAGAACAAATTGGGCTTCATCAATAAACAGTAAATCATCACCTAACTGATGAAACACATTGTTGACTGACCATAAAAATGCTGCAAACACTGTATTAAACATGTCTCTGTGGTACAAAAAAAAAAAAAAAAAAAAAAAAAATAAATTAAGAAAAAAATTTAAAAAAAACATTACAAAATTTAAATTTGCAAATTACTGACGTCCAGGAGACTGGCATAGAGCGGAAGACCACAC
>JAQMCX010000023.1:11998940-12133330 GCA_029814765.1 Acanthurus leucopareius | reverse complement strand
TTAAAATTCGGGTAAAACTTTTTCCCTAACCCCCGCTTTTCCTTTTTTTTTTTAAAAAAATTTTTTTTTTTAAATAAAAATGCCGCAAACACTTTTTTAAAAATTTCTCTTTGTTAAAAAAAAAAAAAAAAAAAAAAAAAAAAGTAATTAAGATAATAATGTATACTCAAGCTTTCAAATAGGATATTTGCAAATTACTGACGTCCATGAGACTGTCCTTTTAACAGTGACAGAAGCCGTGCAGGTTAACTTAAGTAAACGTTAGATACAGCTAAGGCAATCAGTTAGGCCTTAACCCCCCAACCTGAGCTGTCAAGCACAGACATAACATCAGCTGAACGGATCATAACAGCGGAATGCGTTAAATAAGCTAACGTTACACTATGTTACAACATCGAGATAGTATTTAATTACATTATCTAGGTCCACGTCGAATGAAAAGACAATTTAAGTAGTAAATAGCCAAATAACTTGGCTAAATTTCCTGCACCAGCCTGTTAAAATGACACATAACACGTTAACGTTACATTTTAACGCTCACCAGCGCTAACGAACATTAACGGTAAATATAAAGAAGGTGTCACCGAAGACCAAGAGAACTATGTCCAGCTGCACAGAAAGCTAGTAGTTAGCATTTGTTCTTTGGTAACAAATATATTACGGCAGTCTCTTTGTTATTGCTGCATACGATCTAAGGCTAGCAGACGTTAGCTCGTAGCTAAGCTAACGTTATTTGTTTACCCTGATGGGTAAAGTAACTTGCTCAACTCCAACATTAGCTATGGTTAGCCTCTCGTGCTAACAAGCGTTAGCTGACTTGGACAGACCGGTATCCCTTTGCGTCTAAAATGACTTAATGAACTCTGCTCAAAACCTACAATATTCACAACATGTACAACGATAGCAATGTATCACCAAATATTTATTTATTCACTGCAGGACCGAAGCGTGGTTACAATGCAAAACTCCTTGAATTTGTGTTGTTACTCACTCTCATCTAACAGCTGGTCCATCTCCGCCATCTTGAATTAGCCGCGCCGCTTTTTCAAAGACCTTGTCAAAATGCATTCTGGGTCGGGACGCTATCTGGAGGGCGATTTGAGAAATAAAAATCACATATTTTACCAAAAATAACTTAGTTCGTTATATGCAGCCGCACAGTTATAGTCACCCTACATATACCTGACTTCTCGTACATATAATCATTGGAAATGTTTGGAAAATCGTTTCATATGCAAAATTGAAAATCAGAATAGTCGCTCTGCATCCTCCATTGTTTCATATGGCAGTTGAGACACTTACACACTTAAGTTTTCTTTCTTTTCCTTGCTGGAAAAGGAACGCTAATTTGAGTTGAAATATTTTGCCCTGCCTGTAAGTTGTCTTCCCTCAAGTTACACACAGCATCAGAAAAAACACGCCCAGTATGAAAATGGCTTTCAAAAAAAAAAAAAAAGCAAAAACCAAACCCACCTGTCTCTTTCACATGGGAAATTATTTGCAATTACTCATATTACTGGGATATATGCAGCCATATGAGTCAAATATCGTACAATATCCATGTTAAAGCCCATGCTACCATCCTATTGAAGAAATCCTACCGGCTCCTGGACTACTTACTGGTAATTAACTCAGACCAGTTGAGTAAATAAATTAACTTTGCTGTTACTCAGAAAAAACCTGACATGAAAACTTTTTTTCCCCCTCATACTAGAATAAACAGAAATTGGACCAAATGAACTGTTAAATTTTAGAAAATAAATGCAAGGATGAAACTTTGCAAAGTCAATGTTTTATTTTTTTTGAAGTAAATGAGAAAAAAACACTAATAAAAAGTGTATAGCATACCACGGCAGTCATTTCTTTTACAGAATACTTCACACAGACACTAACCACATTGAGGAATTCTTTTTCAGTAGGGAAGACAACTGAGAAACAGTTATATAACAACAGATATATACATGTCAAACCTTGAAGAGTGTCTTTAAACCCAACGGTCTAAAAATGTTTACCTTTCTTGCTATTTTTCTGGGGAACCCTAGCAAAATATAAACATAGGTTTAAGTACGCCAGCCGATGCAAATTTGCAGTGTTGTGCCCTATTAACTACAGGTTTATTACAGATTGAAGAAATAAGATGCTTCTTAAACCAAGGACAACCACATAATACAGGAAACTACTAACATTTTCTGATTTTCGGTCTTTTAATGTAATATGCACTATGCTTTAACCGCTTTATTTAACTATGTTCTGTGTTTGTCTTATGAGCAACTCTAAGGTAGGTATTCAAGTACAAATGCATTACTAAGGAGGAGGAAGACTGCCGCGTGGTAATCCTGCTGAAAAAGCAATAAAGTGACAAAAGATTTTCAATGATCACTGTAAAGCGTAGTATAGCATCGTTCCTTTGCCAAACATCTTCTGCTGCAGAGAATGAAGCCCAGGCGTTAGAGGCAAAAGTGGTTTTTGTTTTCACTGAAGAGGCTGTGGGAACAGCCTCTCACCACAGGGACGTCTGGTAGTTAAACTTGATCTTCAGGAGATACTTCATATTTATCTGTGCTACATCGTACACGATGTATCTGAAGGAGCAATGGTTAAGGAAAACAGAACAACACAGTACAATAAGACGAAAATTTACACTCACACACTAGAGACATCTGTCTCTATATATAATCAATAGATCCAATAGATCCAAGAGCTCATTAAGTGATGCCCCTTTAGTGTAAATAGTAGAGTTTGTGCAGGACTGGATTTTAACTCCTGGTCAGTATTTATTGAGTAAAACTGAAAGCACAGGAATAAAAGCTCAGCTTTCAGCAATATGAATATCAAATTCATAAACCAGGTGGTCACTGTCAAAGGATACTCATTGTACAGTAGACTTGTATCATCAATGTTAGTGTGGACTCCTTTTCCCAGAGGCACTTGCACCCCATCTAAATTGACAGCGTTACTTGGATCAGGAGCAGTTCTACCCAAACCTGCAGGCAAAAGAGAGATAATGAAAAAAAGATCAACGCAAAGCACAAAACAAATTTATATATATTATTAAGAAAGGCACTTGGTTTACCAAATGTCCTACCATACCAACATCTGATCCCAAACACTTTAAAATTATTACAGGTAAAAATGACTTATGATAGAAATTCGGTTTATTAAAAAAGGACATCACTCCCCCACTTTGATTCCACTTTATTTTTTAAAAAATATTTAGAGTAAAGTTTTGTCACCTTTAACACTGTGCTTGCCCTTGGGTAATTTTGTAATGTGAGAAGCCTTCTTCAGTTCATGCCTGCAGCGAAAAAGCAAGACATTTGTTTTCATTTTTGTATCACATAGTTTTGAAGCACAAGAAAAAGTATATTTTAGGCATTTTTGGCAAAACTCAGGTAGTCACTTACATATTGCCGAGGGCAACCTCAGCCAGCAGAAGGAGGCCCACGGGGTCTGACTGGGAGGTGTGGCAGTAGTTTGCACTCTTGGACACCATATCAGCAAAGTACACACCTTTGCCAAACATGTAACCAGTCTACAGAAAATGAAACATATGGCACTATAATACATGACTGCAGAGAAGGAAAACCAATTAAAAACAATGCAGAATAGGAGTATTTAGGACAGGGAAGTTAATATTGTTGTATAATAACAAACAGAGATTAAGTTTTTGATTCTCTACAACCAGAAACTCACCACTGGGGCCTCTGGTGGGGCAATACGAAGACCCTGAGACAAGATACCAGCATAGTTGGTGGTGCGAGAACCGTGCCACAGCAGCTGACGATTGTGCAGCTCCTCAAAGGGACGATACCGCTGATGCTCTCCCTCGCGACCAATTTTAAAGATCTAAAAAAAAATGGGAAAAGATCAGGAAACACAAGGAGATGGTGAATCATTCCGGTCAACAAATGTACAAAGGAGAGAACTCACAAAGTTTTGTAATGGAACAAGTGATTATCAGCAAAGATTTGTAAAAATCAATCATAAGCAACACAATATTTAAATGAGATGGTTGTCCTGTTAAAATATCTTTTCACAACATGACTTACCTCTTGCACTTCCAGTGTGTATGTGTTGTGTGTAGCAGCATGGGTGTTCTTGACATATTGACTAATAATCTGAGCCTCTTCTGTCGTCTTGTCAACAACCTTTGAAATAACAAATATAAATCATACTGTAATCTTTTCATGAATAATCTCTTCTGAGCACACTGAACATTTTACTTAAAGGGCAATGAGAGTAAAAACCATAATCTTGCACACAGTCCAAGACTCCTCACCTCAATCTTGGTTTTAAGTTTCTCATAGTTAATGTCAATGGGATCATTCTCATTGTCTTGGGCACCTCCTCTCAGCAGGCTGTATGCAACTTCAATATCCAACAAGTTGTCCAGCATCTGAACTTTAGCCTAAACAGTGATGTAGGTAGGTGTTAGGAGGCCCATTTATAACATGAGGAAACTGTACAGTCGGAAAGAGTACTTGTGTCCTTACTTGAATGTAGTCCAGGTTGTTGAGAAGTGGAGGTTTCTTCATACCAAAGTCGTGAGGGATCAGAGTGTAGAACCGATTGGAGAGATCCAGTACCTGGGCTTCAGGTAGACTATCTGACACAGCCTGTGATTTTAAAAAAAGACCAAAATAGTCAAAGTTATGAACAAAAAGTTTTTGTTAAACATTACAGACATCTGGTTCAACCTATAGCACAGAAGCACTACTTGTAGTTTCTGTGAATATTCTCATTCGTCCAGGTCAAAGTTATATCTGGGAAATTAAATGGAACGCAACTGGCCTTTGTCAATTGTCTGTGAAGACATTTCGCCTCTAATCTAAGGGACGACAAAGTCTAGTTGCGTTACATTTAGTTACCCAGATACTGCTTGTAGTTATGTTAAAAAAAAGGAAGAAAGGAAAGAAAACATGAACCAATATGCACCAGAGGGTCCTATGAGGGGAAATTACAATTGAAAGGTAAATAATGAAAAAATTCTCCAAGAGGGGTTGTTGGTTACCGACCTGCTGCACTTCAGTGAGGAGAGCGTAGGCACTCTGGATCTGTCTCTTGCTCAGCTTTCCAAGAGGCATCTTCTGGAGGTCAATCTTAAGACAGGAAATAACTGATTAAACATATCCATATGTGCTTCTTTACAAAAAATATGGTTTACTGTTCTATTAGCATAGAAATGTTGAGTTTACTTTAATATTGTAGATACTCTACTGCTGTCTTTAAGTGAAGCGTAAACATGACAAGATAAGACAGATTTTGTTAAGTCCTACATAATCATATTTCAGTCAGTGGTATCAAATTATAAAAAGACTCAATAAACTTGGCCAAAAGATGCAATATGATGCAGTCTGTAACAAACTGGATCTGTTTAATGTGGTTTTCCTCACTCATGTGAAAGTCTTACCTCAAACTCCACCATGGCCTTCTTCATGCTCTCTACGTCAAAGATCATCTTGATCAGCTCCTGGACCGGTTTGGCCAGTTTAGACTTAATGCCAGCCGTGGCTGTCAGCTTCTTCACTGCTTCCTCATCCTGTCGGAAAAACATGAGCACCAAAGAGAAAATCGAATCAGATACAGAAAACAAGTTGCAGGGTATCCCCTTTATAGCTCTGTGTGTGTGTGTGTGTGAATTTCGTGTACCTGTCCATAGTCAATCTCCAGAGGGTAGAACTTATTGGGATATTTGGTGAAGTTTGAGGTGCACCAGTTGTTGCCTGTCTTCTCTTTGTAGACACCCAGGAAGTTGTCCATTGCGGAGTTCTTGTCATGAAACTTGTCAAGCTTGTTGCCTCCGATGGTGGTACCCACTCTGCCCCATGACCTGAACACCCAGTACCTGCACACACATGACAGAAGGGCAGTGTAAGAGATACTGGAGTTAGATTATTTAATCACAATTAGTTTCTTAAGAAAAGAATCACAGAACTAGTTCACCAAAGCTAGCCATCCTTGCTTATTCAATTGATCTGAATGGACTTTCTAATAAACTCTCAACTAGAAAAATAAAAGATATGCATCAACACTGACCGCTTCTGTACATCATCCTCCAGTAGCTGCAGTTTGTAGTAGGAGTTAGTTCCTCTGACGATGTCTACAAGACCCAGTGTTGCACTGTACATCTTCCCACTCTGCTCCAGGACATGAGCGCTGTTCTCCAGACCTAAGAAAATTTGAATCATCAGTCACGGCTAAATCAAAAGGGGCAGAAAAAAATAATCAATGCAGGGTAATCATGACACCTGAATCTGGATCCACAGCAGCTCCTCCTTTCACCGTCAGTTTCATCTTCTTGCTTTTGCTACCACCTGCAATAGTGTAGATGCACTTATTTATATGTATGCAGCTGAGAGTATAAAGGTCGAATAAAACGTACGCAAGTCCAGATTAATCCCTTCTCTAAAACACAGTATAACAGCAACAAATGTACTTTACCTTCCTCCTCCTTTACTCTGCCTGTGCTCTTGGTAGCCAGCGCACCAGACTTAGAGGCCGCAGACGGAGCCTGAGCCTCAACTTTGACCTCTGCACCCCAGGGTGAGATTGCATGCAGGGAGACCAGCTCCTGAAGGGCTTTACCAGATGACTTGATGTCTGTGAGGAAATCCTCAGAGACCACGCGAACGCCAGCGTCCCTCACTTCCTCCATTTTCTTACTCATCTTCTCCACTTCCTCTGTGAAAAAAATAAATTCCACATTATCAAGACATCTTGTTCCTATATTTGAGTTAATCAGGTTTTAAAAAGACACAGAAGGCACTGACTGGCCCACATACTGGCATTTCTTCATTTTTTGATTGCTAACTCACTCTTGGTGCTGATGCAGACAGAGGCTTTACTGGCTGTGCCGGTAATTTTTCCGCCCATCTCCTCCACAGTAGCCTTCAGTTCATCCTTGTTCTTGGTCAGCTTGCCAACAGCCAACAGTTTCATACCAGTGAGAGGTTTGTCTACAGGCACAGATACCACAAAACTGTAGCATTAAAACAGTCATACTGTAGGGAAGGATTTTTGATTATTCAGTGTTTAGGTTTCCTCACTCACCTGCAGGCGCTCCCTCTGGCAGGCGTTCAGCCCGGACACTTGATGCACTCGCCAAAGGTTCTGCTTTGACAGCAGTAGCAGTTTGAGTGGGGGCCACCTTTGGATAAACCCTGTCCTTTCGCTTGAATTTGAATTTTTTCAGAAAGGGAACCTCATGGAATTCCTAAAATTAAAAATCCAGAACTAGTAAAATACAAGAGAATGTGGCTTTTTCTTGGTCTTTGTATGTAGATTCTGGTTTATCCACTGCCTGGTGATTCAGCCTGGAGATTTATACTATATAAAGAAGCAAAAGGAGCCTTGAAATGAGGTGACCTACCTTGGGAATGACCCAGTCTTTGCGTATGGGTGTTGCAGTTTTAAACACACACTTTGTCCAAGCTGAGATGTTCCCCGAACAGCAATAAGCGTCACCCTTAAACACCAGCTGGCCACTGCACTCCTTGCAGGACTCAATGGCACCAAAAGCCATACCGTCAGCCAGACAGTCCAAAACCTGTCAATCAAACAACACATACATGCTGTTTATGGAGCAGTAAGTAAGCCAAAGACTTTCTTTTCAATTGTTTTCATGTTTTATGTTCAATAAAAAATGATCAAACCACAGACCCCCTTTTTTAATCAATATAATTTAGTTTATGCATGAATATGAGCAACTTCAGTTTGTAAATTCATAAGTCAATCAATGTAAATACAGTAAGAGCAAAGTAAGATGAGGCTCTTTTACATTGGCCTCTCCAGAGGGAACTTCCTGGCCATTTGCAATCAGCAGCTCCTTCATATCGTTGGTTGAACAAAACTTCTTCAGCTTGTCCTTGATTCCCCAGATCAGCTGGCTTTGGTTCTGCAAATGCATAAAAAAGAGAAGAAAAGATTAACTTATTGAAATCAAGGTCATCAAACATTATGTGATGTTTACTCCAAAACAGGCTCTAAGATTAAAAAAAAATCTACCTTCAGCTGCTCCTCCAGCTTCTTCTTCTCCTCATCTTCTTCCTTCTTCTGTTTCTTTGATACTCCGTCCACATCATCAGCTTTACGTTTCCTATTACAAAAGTACAAAATAGTTTTCTTACAAACTTTTGCTATTGTTTAATAAATAAGTCAACACATTAGAAAACAGGCTGGGAAAACATCCAAATTAACTTCCTTAATGAGGTCAAAGGGGACACTGAAAAAAAAATCAAGTTTAACACCTTTATTCATTAGACAAATTCATTAGGGCCCCATCAGTTAATGGACACACACACACACACACACGAGCAGGAACATGTCTCTATGTTCCCAGTTGTCAAGGTTGATATCATCCACCATGTCCAGACAAGAAACAATTATTAGCCTCCCCATGGGGCCGGACACACACCAGTACACACACGTCAGTTAATGATAGCAGCCAGTCTCCTACCGATCTTCTGGTGTGCAAAAACAAAAACAAGACAAACTTCCTCTATTAGGCAACAACTGACATCAAGAGGGAAGAGGGGAATTCTATAAAACACAGTCCTTCAGATTTGCTCAAACAGAGATGTCGATGTGATCTTTCATGTTTGGACAGGCATCCAGAAACAAGATGGCTGTTGGAAGAATAAAGTTTCATGACTAATACTGCTGGTTTTCAACAGAGCTGAACTCCTGTAGATTGGTGAGTAATTTCACTGCTTTCTTGAATTTCATCTCTAGTTAGGATTTACTTCTAACTTGAATCTTACTTCTCTCTTTAGGACAACTATGGAGAACAACACTGTACTGTGGAACTTCAACACTTCTCAACAAACCGGAAACTCTTCTCCTCCGCCGCCTCCTTTCTTGAAGCCTTTCTTCCAGAACTCCTTCACTCCTTCCTCCTTCCTACCTTCTCCCTCACCGCCGCCTGCTGACCTGGTGATTTCCCCAAATATTGCATACACAGCGGCTGAGCTCGTCATCGCCTTTTTCTCCATCTCAGGCAATTTACTGGTCTGTATTGCTGTGGGTCTAAATCGCAAGTTACGTACCGTCACCAACTACTTCCTGGTCTCACTTGCGGTGGCTGACATCTGTGTGGGCATGATTGCCATTCCCTGTGCCATCCTGACTGACATCGGTTTGCCACGACACAATCTCTACCTGTGTCTGCTCATGCTGAGTGTTTTGATAATGTTCACCCAGAGCTCCATCTTCAGCCTGTTGGCGGTGGCTGTGGAGCGCTACGTGGCCATCTTCATGCCCTTCCGCTACCAGGTCCTGATGACATCTCGCAACGCTGTTTTGGTCATCTTGACAACGTGGCTGCTGGCCTTTCTCATTGGGCTTGTGCCTCTCATGGGCTGGCACAAGACGCCGTCTGATTCAGGCTACTGTTTCTTTGTCTTTGTGGTTGATATGACCTACATGGTCTATTTCAACTTCTTTGCTTGTGTACTGACCCCCTTAATCATCATGTTTCTCATCTATGCCCAAATCTTTGTCACGGTCAAACGGCAGGTGAAGCGCATCGCATCTGAGCAAAGTGGAAGAGGGGACGGACAAATGAGGACTGCAGCCAGCATGCGCAGAGAGATGAAGATCGCCACTTCAGTTTTTATGGTTCTTTTTCTCTTCACAGTCTGCTGGATCCCACTCCATATAATCAACTGCTTCCTGTTGCTCTGCCCACACTGCCCTGTGCCGCTAGAGCTGCTGCTTACTGCCATCATCCTGTCACACGCCAACTCTGCTGTCAACCCTTTCCTGTATGCGTACACAATGACAGCTTTCAGGGATACCTTCAAGGTGATTTTCATGTGCTGCAGGAATATGGGAGACAGAGAGGCTTCAAATACAGCCAGCAGTGATGATAGAGAGGGACCCTATCGAACATGACCAGGTTAGCGATTGAAGACACTGAACAATACTAAATGTCCGAAAGCTAACAGTTGCATCCAGCCTGCATATTATGTCATAATCCTTCCCTTTTTGTCTCACCCTTCAGTTTTGACGGCAGGAAGCCTCTTCTTAAGTTCATCCTTGTCTTCTGCCCGTAATGCGTTGAATCCCTTCAGCTGGGCGGCGCTGTATTCAGGCTTAAAAGCCAGTTCCTCCCTACGGCTCACGAAACACGCTGTGTGGTACCAGCGGTCAATCAGACCAAGCTGGGGCTTCTCTGGGTCCACTGTTTTCTTCGACACACGGATCTGATCCTAAAACAGACACCAAAGGATCAAAGACTCACTGAACAACAGAGCAATCCCATCTAATCAAATTAACATGATAACAACTGTGAATATGTGACTCTGAATGAACTGATAGATGTCTTGTACAGAAACAAAAGTGGCCGCTAACCTTTTCAATTTTCTGCTCACAGCCTTTGCATGTGCTGCGGTTTGACTTGGCATATTCAACTGCAAAGTCATTCAGTGTCTTCTCTCCTTTAGCTCCACTTTTCTGGTCTCCTTTTCCTACAAGATTTAAGTCATATAGCCATCAAGTAAACAACGACTGATCAAGTAAAAAAAAAAGATAAAGATAAATAATATTTATCAGAAAAAACACATGACAGGAAGTGAATATGTTGATATGTTATAAACACCAAGTGGGCTCACCAGAAGGCAAAGATATGTCCACCTCTGTGGAATACTTTAATATAAAAGGATGTCTCTTTGTACAATTGTAAAAAGGAGTTATGTATGTGAAGATGCAAAGAGTCAGCTACTCAACTAACAAAATGGAGGCCTGCGAGGACATTCAACTAATTCATTATTTCATCTCCATGAAGGCACACTGGGACTTTCAACAATCCATTATTACAGAAGCTACTCATCAATTACTGACCTCCTACTGCTCCGCCACTTTCAATAGCTTTTTTGACCTTCTCCTGATCCTCCCAGCGGAGATCAGAATACCCTGCAATAGCGGCAGTGGACTGAGCTGATGCTCGCTGCCAGAAGCAAGAGAAGTGGTGCCAGTGGGGGACCTTCCCATCAAACATGGGTGACTGTCAGACAAAGAACAAACATGGAAGATTAAATGTTGAAGCAGAGTTTACAGTGAAACAGTGGTGACATGAGATGAGAGAAATGTGAGATGATCCTGTTGTGGAACAGATCTGTGAATGTGTCCTTAAAGCAGCTCAGGAGAAATACTTTTAATTGGGGCATTTTTCAAGACTTCCTGGACTTGTGAAATAATATCTTTAATGTGTATGATATGTTTACTTTTTATGATTTGAAACAGATTAAAGTATAATTTTTGTGACAATTAAAAAGATAACTCTTTATACATTAGGGATGATTGCCCTTAATTAAGAACATATTGTGTTTTACATAAGGAAGAACTTAATTAAAGTCAAATATTTTTTGTGTACACAGTTATGTTCAGGTACACTTTAATTGCCTGTAGAAACTGATAGGTCAAGAGTTTTCATGATGAGGTCAGACTGAAGTCAAGTTTTATGTTATTATGATGTTTTATGGGCTGTGTTTTATAGTACAATGGTCCTCTTGTCTGACGACTATTTCCATTTGAATTACCGGAAAAAAAATCTGCCGTGTTTCGAAAGGGAAACTTTGTATTTATAGAGATCCAAAATAGTTTTTTGCAACGCAGAGTTATCTGCAGGAGGTTGTATTCTTGTCTGACAAATGTTTTGACAGACTAATGCCACTTTTGATGTCATGTAAGTCCACGTGGGTTGGGCACTTGTTAGAGCACGCCACAATAAACAATGACAGCAACAATGGCAATGCTCTCAAAATAAACAGATGCTGTAAAAGAGCAGTTTTTTATAGAGATTACAAATACAGAATCTCTTAGAAAAATTAAAAAGTGACTTCGTAAAATATGGTCATTCATTACAGTGTCAAAAGCACGCGCCCCTGTTGGCATATGCTCAGTATATTGATTCAGTATAGGGTGAAAAGTCAAGTGATTGAAAATCTGGAGCTGCTCCACAGGCAATGAGTAAGGAGGCTGACTCTGTGCAGACACATAAGGAGGTGTCTTAGTCTCTTAAGTTAATTAATACTCTGTGGGACAACAGACATACTTTTCATTGTGGCAATGATGCTGTTGTGGTTTTGGCTTGTGATGCGGATGCTATTGTTTCTATAATAGTAGTCTGAGAGTATAATCCTGAGATGCATTAAAATGTATCGATAAACTGAACTTTCATGGATAGCAGAATGCATTACTGATCACTTATCCGACATCAAGAGAGGATCAACGCCTCTTTGTGAACAAGACTCCAAAGACAATGTCAGCCATTTAAATGCTAACGAGGGCCTAACATAACACAACTGAAACTACATAATATGATGTATATTCCATTCTCCAATGAGCTGAATAATAATGGCTATATAAGCAGAATAAACCACATCATTCAGAGATGATATCACTGTCGTAGTAAGCTAGCAAACACTAGCAGCCTTCTTAAATGGGCTGACTCCAGACGTCGCTTGCGTACCTGCACCATTATGGCCATTCTCAGCGAGTCTTTAGCGATGTTTTCCTTGCATTTCTTGCACGATGCGCGGCCGCTTTTAGCATATTCCGCCTTGTAGAGCTTGTCCTCCTGACTGTCTGCCATATTTCTTCAAGTTTGCTGCCAAATGTGGCGAATTTTGTGTATGTCGAACTTTCTCTGGATGACGAAGACTCACAACAATCAATGCACAAGCAGATGAGCGGAGCCCGCGTGCCTGCACGGCACCACAGAGAGCCAACGTAAATGATAAAGTCTCACTCTGTTCGTATTTCCTGATACCAAAACATCACCACAAAGCACTGTGAGCTCTTAAAAGCAGATATTTCCATTTAAACATTTGAACTTCTCTGGAGCCAGAATTATAATATTAAAGATCGGATATGAATTATTTAAGAAGGATGGAGCCGTTTACCTACAAGATAAATGAGGAGAATAAACATTCAACTCTCAAAGTCCGACACAACTCCAAAAACAATAATGAATAAACTGGGCTTACCCTAAAGATACTGCAACAGGCATGCATTGCACTAACACACTCTGAGTAATTTATTTATTGACCTTTGCATCTGAAAGTCTAATGCAGCTCCAAAATCATTTAACGGCCATTCTCTAGCACTAAATACTTGTAATGTTGCATTTTAATATTAACCTGGACTTAAAACTTGACTTGACTTGTCATAATTGACATCCACATCCAAACAAAATGCTGTCACAGAGGAACCATGTTTGCCAAATGCTGACACTCGAATCACAATATAGTCAATGTAATAACCCCGTTTCACTGTATCTTTGAACAGAGGCACCAATGAAGTAACGGCAATGTTAAATTTACAGGAAATTTAAATGGAAAGTTGAAAGAAATGCAACAAATTTAAGTAGTCCAGTTTGGCCCTCTATTTCTTAAATTTCTCAAGCGAGTAGGATGGCAAGTTTTGATTTATAATCCCTGTATTTTTACAACCCTGCCCACTGATCTTATGGTCGAACCTTCCTGCAATTATATCTAAACATTTTTATTCAAAGACAAAAATAGATATTCCCCTAAAATAAAAATGTAAAAATCTATATCTATTATTTTCTTTAAAGTTGGCTTGTCGTCCAACTTGCGAGTGATCCATCTTCACGATAAACGATCGAGCAGTCGGCCGTAGATTCCCCGCGCGAGTCGCAGCCAGAACTAAACGAGTCCTGATAAATCGTCCAGATATCGCAAGAGTCAGAGAAGTGTGTATTCTGAGGACACTCATGAAATTATTTTTGCTTTTAAAAAACAATCTTTTTTGGATTTATCCTCCACATATCAAAGAGATTAATCAGTTCATGGCGAACATCAAACAATAGGATAATCCATCATATTTGATAGTCCAAAGCTTGTTCCTCCTCAAACTGATTTTTCATCACCTATACCTGCTTAGAAAACTCTTGGACCTTTTTGATGTCTGTATTTCTGTGGTTTATAGTCCCTGTGGCTTAAGAAAAATCATGAGTAAACAAGGTTGTAAATATTAGTTGTTGGAAACACAGTTACTGAAATGCACCAGAATAAATTATTTCACAAGGAAATTTGCAAAATAAATGAACACCCCCTATATATTTTTGTTTTTTATTACTGGTTTTATTAGCAGAAAATGTAGACTATTAATATTTTTGTAAAAACAATGAAAAATAAACATAATATACCTAAGGAACAATGAATAACACAAATTCAGCATATTGATTTTACACATTAGATTTCCAGAACACCAAACTTTTAGAAAAATCAGCCTACAGTGTTTTAAAGATTTAAAGTGAGGTACACATCATAAAGATGAAGACTTCAGCTTGTTTTGTTTCATTTTGGTTTTCATGTCCATTAATTGTATAAAGTTGACAGGAAGTCACACAGAACAGCTGATCATCCTTCAGTTGAAATATAAAAAAGAAACACAATAATTTGCAGTGACAGTGTGTATCAGGCTTACAATACAGAACATGTCATGACGTCATTATTACATGTGAAAACAACTTGTTTCTTTTGCTTTCAATGTACAAGAAAAGGAGGGATATGGGAAATGGTTTTGGCATAAAAGACAGAAAAATGCTCACCTCTGTGTTTAATGTTAGTGCTAAACTGGAAATATGACTGTAGTAAAGTAAAAAAAAAAAAAAGAGTTGGCTGATAGTATAGTGAGGCAAAACTTATTTGGCTATGTTATAATTTGTCACATCCAGATATTTGACAGAAGCCTTGGAAAGTCAGAGCAACAGTAACAGTGTCAGTGACATTAAAGCATTAACAGATTGTAAATAATGGGACTTTTGTTTGTTGAATTATGTTGAGAGTGAAACACGGTGACAGAAGTCCCACTAAAACACATATTTTAAAAAGTGTGGAATACAGTAACTTAGTGGTAATAATGCATCAATTCTTACAACAAAATGTAGTGAAACATTTGAAGAATGATGCAAGATGACAGTTAAAGACACCAGTCACTACTACATTGGCTACTGGTTGTTTATGAGAGGTTGAGTTGGTTGTTTTGAGGTAAACTGTGTTTTTTAGCTTAGAGGTCCTTGGCCTTTGTTAATTTTGTCCAAAATAAACTGACAACAGTGATAAGAATTTGTCCATATGGCAATAAAAACCAGAAAGCAGTGTTCACAAGATGCTTATTCAGACTTTAAGAGGCTTGTAGGACAGTTTGGTCCTTTCTAACACACTGCTCTATGTGAAATCTGCCCACTGAAAAGTTCCATACATTCCAAAACCTTTAACATTTCTCTGTCAGATGACAGAAAGCAGAGGAGGACACAGTTAGGGAGGAACAAAGGCTAACAGCTACACCCTTGCATCTGTTTTTGCAGCTAACTTTGAATGAACTTTGAATGAAACAACAAACAACAAAAACACTGTAAACCAGCAGAAACAATATGGCTTGACTGTGTCCTCCTCCATCTGCAGTCATCTGACCTCAGGGGTCCCCTCAGCACTTTGGAGGGCGGGACGACAGACCGAACCCCCCGTTGGTCTCTCTCATCTTTTCCTTGTTTCTGGCCTGGACGAGACCAAACACCACACCGGCGAGCGTCATGCGGCCCCCTGTCCGGCCTCCCACATGGCTGTCTCTCTCAATGTTGGCCATCTTGCTGCGCACTGTGCTGATGAAATAGGTGCGGACTTTGCCCTGACACTCGCTCACCTGTAATGACAACACAGAGGTGAGGTTATCCGTTCTAAATGATCCTCAAGGTTTTCAAGAAGAGCAAGACCTCTTCACAAATATAGTTATGATGCATTAATATCTACACAGTTCGTGCACTAATGTCAGCTATCTGTCTGTTCTTTCTTTTCACCAGCAGATGTCCTCCTTGTTTCATTATCTTCTTTCATTTAATTAGGTACATCTCCTCTCTTGTGCTGACAAATAATTGCTGTTGAAAGCTGCTTACTTTGGATCCTGCTGTTAGAGCTAATTTGTCTGATTATTAGTCTTTTCTCAGACAAAGAATTTGTTGAGGTAACAATCTTTTCTTGTGGCATCAGGTGTAACTGATAATGTTCTTAATAACCAATTTACATTCAGATATGTCAGTTTCAGGGCACTGGTATTGTGCATGCTGGGACTCTATTTAGTTTACCCAGGCTTTAAACTCCACTTAACTTACCACAGTGGATGGAATAAAGTAGCATAGCATTCTGTGTTTAATGCATTCACACATTCAGGTGTAATGTCCAAAAAACAAAAAATGGAAATTTAGTTTTCACTAGATGAGCAATCAGAAAACCCAGGCAAATGATGCATGTTAGCTGCAGTTTCACTTCAGTTTTATTTTTACTGTCATCTTTGCATATGTCTTACATTCATTGATTATTTCCAATGAACCTAACAAAACCTGACTGAACCTTTCACTATCCACTAACATCAGTATATTCTAAGTGGCTGTGGGCACTCAATGGTTTTTCTATTTGACTTCACTTATTTATAAGGATGCATGACAGTAAAGGAAACACATTATATTATCATCAAAAGCAGCAGAACAAACAAAACTGTTTCTCTTCCTACGGCTGCTCACCCCCTTGACAAAGATTTCTCCACGTAGCTCCAAGACAAAACCCCACTCTGCCAGGATCCTGCGTGTCGCCTCAGGTACCTGGATGCGTCCACTCACACCTGTGCTGTCCATGCGGCTGGCCAGGTTCACCGTCGACCCCCAGATGTCATACTGAGGCTTGGTGGCACCGATCACCCCTGCCACCACTGGCCCATGGGCGATGCCTGTTTTCAAAGCAGCACAGACAAGCTGATCACTCCGGATCTTTAAATAATCAGTATTTAGTCTAAGACTCAGAGAGTAGTTTATACTGGCTGTTGACTGTTAATGTGTGTGTGTGTGTGAGTTTAGGAGGTCAGCCACTTACCCACACGAAGCTGAAAGTTTTTGGCGGAGAGCCTGTTAATCTCTTTTAAGGTCTGCTGCATCGCCAACGCAAACAAAACAAGCTCGCTCAGGTGGTTCCATTCATCCATAGACGCCTGAGAGCGAGACAGAGAGAGATAGTTGGTGAGATACAGAGAGAGGGAGAGAGGGGAGAATGAATGATGGAAAGGAACATTTTGCAAAAAAAAATAAGAGATTGTGTAAAAAAAGAATTTCCCACCTGTTTGTCTGGATTCAAGCCTGAGGCGGCCATGTAACAGCTCCCAATGGTCTTTATCTTCTCCACATAGTGGAAGTACGACTCCTCCAACAGCTTGGCAGAAGAAGCATTTTTAGATAAAGTTACACATTAATCACATATAGCATCTGAATTATGCAATGTGCAGTGATCTCATTTCTCAACAGCACATTTCTGGATTAAAATGTATACATTTGAGATATGACTTATAAATAATGTTTTTGGTGCTTTTATTTAAAGTACCCAGGACTCATACTCACCTCATCAAAGCCGGCAATGATCTCATTCAGAAGTCGGAGGCAGTCCACCCCCTCATGTTTGATCTCTTTCTGCTCAAAGTACTCATTGAAGCCGGCGATGGAGGCAAACATGACACCGACTTCATCATAGGACTGGGAGTAAAGCTCCTGAAAAGAGCATTGTGTCATACGCTTTCATCTTGATAGGGGTATTCTTAAAATCCTCTTTAATGCATATACTTTACTGCATGAACATTGATTTATTTAGTGCAAAACCTAGCTCTGAATTTCTTCCAATATATTTGTGCTCCCTTTAATTAAAGTAATGAGAGCAAAAACAAGGTAGACGCCTCTCTGCACCTCATCGTTCTTGCTCCGGTCCAGAAAATGTCGCGCCACATGCATTGGCAAGATGTTGTGTAACAGACACTCGTTGTGTTCCCTCAGTTCCCTCATGTCCTCCACTTCCTGCTGGGCCTGCAGACGCCACAGGAAGTCCAGTCTAGCAGTGGCCTCCCACTGGTAAAGAAAAGGGTATATGAAACTATGAGAGGTCACCTTCCTGCCTGTGATACACTCCTTTATTCATCTGCTCAGTTAATATATTCAGTGCAAACTAAAGTAAACTTCAAGATGATTAAAACAGGGGAAACAGTCAGTGAGTTCAGCAGTACCTGCCGTCCATTGTAGAAGACAGCAACAATAAACATGGCCATTAGAAGGATGGAAATTCCCTTTCTCCTGACATAGTAGGACCTTTTAACAAAAAGAGGTGAAATATGGAGGGGTAGAAATGAAACAGGCACAATATATGAGCCAATAATAGGAAATAAGGGGAAGTGATGGTATATCAAACAATCCATCTTTGCTCACTATTTGCTCACAGTATCAGCCAAAAAATGTATCACTTAAAAGCACAATACTGCAATAACTCTGGCGACCTGAGCTGGCGCTGACCTGTGCAGCATGTCTTGACGTATGAGTGAGACGAAGGCGAGGTGGATGAGGTAGGAGTAGACAGACACCGCCAGCAGCAACACCGCCAGCTTCAGCAGAGAGTTTAGACGTAGGAAGACGGCACAGGTCACCATGGCGATCACACCACTCAACACAAACATCTGAGGAAAATGAGGGAAGTGCAGAAGAGGTTGGAGACACCGAGGCAGACGTATTTCCATGACATAATTTATTAATTTAATAGGAGGGCAAATGTTTGTGATGACAGATATCATTACGTCTTTTAAAATGCGAAACAGAATAAAAGTGCTGCTGTTCTTACTTCAGGGTAAGTGCAGACGGTGACTGGACGTGAGACTGTGTTGGTACTGTCGATATTATCAGCCCCTCCTGTGTCACTTACAATGCACCATATCTGGACACAAAAAGTACAAATCATACTAAAACCTCTGGCAAATAACAAACAGCTGAAGGAATATCACAATGAAACCAATACACAATCACAAGCTGAAAGGAATGGAAACGAAAGAAGTAAAAAGACACTTAACAAAATTTAGCCCTGTGTTGTTTTAGACTCTCACCATGTCAGTAGAGACCAAGCCAAAGTTGAGGATGATGGCGGTGAGGGTGAGAATGTTGCGGGCACTATTGTTTTCATGGATCCAGCAGCAGAGCTGCTGCAGTGATGCAGGAGCCGACTTAAACTCTTCAGCCAGGGCCAACAGCAGCAGCAGCAAGTAGGCAAGCAGGAAGACTGAAAACTGAAGAACGGCTGGAAAAAACCTGCAGAAGAAGAGCAAAAGAGGAGGATGAGAGGAAGAAGAAGGAAGGGTGATGAAGTGGAGATATAATCCGTTGGGGAAGTGTGCGAGATTGGCTCAAAAAAAGCATGAATTTCAGGTGATGTGATGGCATGAAATTCAAAGGACTTGTCATTCTTGATGATACCTCCAGATGGCACTAAAGTAAAAAATATCAAATATTTCATGTAGTGGCTTTAAAACTTGACAAAACAGTGCAGCAAATCTTTTTTTATTATTAGAAAACACACTTGATACTAGATATCAGCAGTTAGAAACAGCAAAATTTGATATTATAAATTTTCAAAAATTTAGATTCTTTGGAATTTTTTAATAAAGAATTTATTACACCTTAAAGCTGCAATCCATAACTTTTCCGGTATTGGACTGTGGAGAAGAGATGCCATAAAGACATTAAGTAATTTTATCTGATTAGATGAGGGATTTTTTTGAATAAAAATAAAAGTAAATTTCTTCAGTATTAATACATTTATGCAGCAGACTAAGTCAATAAGGGCATTATATAAACCCCAACAAATATAAATTGAGGCAAAATATTCTATTAGATAAATCATTAGATAAATCAGATAAATCATCAATCATTTTGTAAAAGGATTTTATTTACCTTTCATTAGTTGATTTATATTTCAAATGTCAACATTATGAATGAAGTTTTGAATTTTTGGGTCAATTGATACAGTCCATCTTTAAAAAATTCCAAAAGTAGAGAGAGCAAACAGTGTAAGTTTCACCTGGAAGGTGTCTGTGTCTTCCTACCTGGGTGCAGGAATGAGGGCCTGGACAGCCATGAGGAAGAGGAGCATGAGGAAGGAGCAGACCAGGTTGGAGTTGAACATTTCATCTCTCATCTGGGAGAACTGCATCAACAGGAAGAGACCAAAGGACCATCACAGTCACTGTTTACCCTGCAGCATTAACTTATCTCCTCCTGACAAACACCGTCTGAAGCAGCCTTGATACCTGCCTACCTTGTCCTCAATGTGTGTGTCTTTGAACACCAGGGTCAGTGGAGTGATGTGCTCCCTGTGCATTCGCTCACTGCTGCGAACCTCAATGGCATGTCTGATGCGTTTGTTGATCTCCCTGGAGGTGGAATGCAATATGTTGGGCACTGAGCCGTTTGTAAAGGAGGCCAAGATCTGCCAGAAAAACATAGTGGAGTGAAATGAATTGGCGCAGTGCTGATGAACTTCATCTTATATATAGGAATTTTAATTAAAACCTTTTACTACTTAGGCTAATGATGGTTTTGTATCCCTTCACCTACACTGTTCATGTCAATGACGTTCCCAAAGGGCGTCTCTGGATTCCATGTTCGGTTTGTTTTCTGGACTTTGGGCAGCTCCTTATGGTCAGCTTTGTTCCTGTCCTCCTGAGGGCAGATGAGGAAAGTGTCGATGTTGTGTTTGTGCAGAAACTCGTTCCTGTCTCGGCCGTGACCATCCTCTGTCTTGTAGGTGCCCTCCAGACAGTCCAGAGTCGCTCTTGAGATGTGGATGCGTCTGGATGAGAGAGAAGAGAGGCAGAACAAATTACTGGTGATGTACGAAGAGGAAATGAACACATTGCCTGCAGACAGTCAAGTTTCGTCTAATAAAGAAACCCAAAAGTTTGGGTTCTTACATGTTTCAGTGTTTGATTGTTTCTAACCAAAAAAAAAAAAAGATGATTGTTGAATGATAGTGAGATCTAGAAGGCTAAACAGAGAAATTTGTGATATCTGGTACCAGCTAAGGGTGGTGGTACCTCACTCACCCTGGTATGCCTCCAGCTTCCAGCATGTTGGCGATGCCCACGTCCCAGGACCAGACGTCAAACTGCCACTTCTGCAGGCCCAGCACCCCACACAGGACGGAGCCCGAGTGGATCCCGATCCTCATGTCCATGTCGAATTTCAGCTGTTTACGGACGTACCTGGTGTTTGCAGGTAGTAAAGTGAAAAAAAATTCTGTAAGTTAATTTTTTTTTAATTATTTCAATGCTGGCTGTCTTAAAATTGATCTTTTTTGCAGGAAAATTCCCCTTGAGTTAACAACTGACCGTATTGTGTTGATCATAGCCAGGCCCAACTCGACACAATGACGGGCATGTGCACGCTGCGGCTCAGGGACCCCTGACACACAGTAGTAACAGTCTCCCAGTATCTTTATTCGCAGGCAGTGGTGCTCCTGTGATGAGGAAGAGACACACAGGGAATCATCAGGAAAAAGAGAAAATAAGGGAAAAGAGAAAATCAAATTGAGTTTAAATATGGTTCATGTTGAAACCAAATTCTCACTTCTGCCAGTCTGTCAAAGCGTCCAAAGAGCTCATTAAGGGTTCGGACCAGATCCTGTGCTGACAGGTTCATGGACAACAGAGTGAAACCCTTGATGTCTGCAAAAAGGATGCTGAAAAAAAGAGAGACAGAGTTTTAAAGTTTCTTTTTTTAGCATAAAAAAATAAAGTTAATTTATTATGATTTTGAGGGACCAATGTACAATGAGACGAAAGCTGTAGCCCCTTAATACTCCACATACATAGAAGAACAAGTGTGTACCTGACGTCTTTGTACTGGTGGATATAGATCTTGTGGAACTCGTGAGGATTAAGTTCGTTCTCTAAAGAGCTCATGTCAGCAATCATCTCCAAGGCAACAAAGCGAGGCAGGATCGACAGCACCAGACGCTCCTGTGTTGAAAAACATCAAACTCTATTAGATGGTTTAATCAGCATAAAACTTACTTATACCTGAAAAAGGCTTGAGTGTTTTGCTTTTACCTTGATAAATAATGATAATGAGTTCATAAATACTACTAATTCTACCAAGGTCTGGAAAACAGTGATAACAGTCAACAGTAGTCATTGTAAAGTAAATCCCTCTCGGTAGAAACAGTAACTCCACCTGTCTTTGGTTCTCTTGCTCTAGTTTGAGGCGACCCTCAATGCAGCGCCGTGTCTCCAGGAAAACCTGCCTCTGGGCATGGTCTGTCAGGTAGTGGATGAATAGGCCAGCTGTGTTCATACCCAGGTACAGCAGGCCTTTGGCAAACACCTGCATCCAAAGGGATTATGCAATTGTACAATTTAATTTTAACCAAGAAAACAACATGCATGTGAGATAAGAGGGGGAAAAACCCAGGCAACTTTGTCATGTTCTTTTTTTTAAACCAACATTATGGATGTCAGCGAGAAAATGTGTATGTTTCATACAGTGTAAACATTATCTGTGGCTGTAGATGTGATGGTTCATTGTATAAATAAAAGTAACTCTTTTGGCAATAAATTAAGCTTAGAATAACTTCAATATCAGCCAACTGAGCACGTTTCTTTCTGCCTACATTAAAAAAAGTGTATTGATCTCTGAGTGACCGTCTTTTATTTATCATGGTTTGATAACGATGAATACACATTTCAGACAAATCACTCGGTTTTCTCTCTCACCTTTCTCAGAAGCCCGGCATCATTGTAGGAATGTGCAAACTCCACCACAAGGTGCAGCACTGAGGTGAGGGAGCCGGCGCACATGGCCCACAGCAGGGATAACGGCAGCAACGTGTATGTGGCGAACAAAGTGAACAAAACGTACCACGACGGGTCTTTTTCCAGTCCGTACACCAGTCCTCCCAGTACCTGTATGGTCTGTGACAGCCAGCTTGCTAGGCCAGCGTAGTGAAGCCAGCGTGGGGACATGGAGTCTTTGCAGGTCAACACCATGATGCACAGTGCAATGGCTAACACCATGAAAATGCCCGTCAGGCAGGCACGGAAAGTATCTGTGGCCGCCTCAGGGGCCAGTGCCAGGTACAGAACCAATACATGAAGTTTGGCCGCTGCATCGATTACATTGGTTATGGCTAGAGATGTGCGTCTCTGGTGGGAGTAGTGCTGCTGGTAGAGTTTCTCCAGGTCACGAGACTTGAAGGTGTGCCTCAGGGTGGGTATGTATACTCCATGGACTGAGTGATCCCAGTGCACGAAAAAGTCGGCATCACTGGCGTAGTCATTGACAGAACCACGTACACCGTTGTGTGTGCTGATGGAACCTCGAGAATTTGTAGGCTGCACCCTGAACGTGGAGGAGCGGCGTTTTGTGACCCCTCGTGAGGCCTTGTTGCGGATTTGCTTGTTGATCTCCTCCATGTAGGCATCCGTCACAAAGATTTTCCTTGCTGGCTCCACACCCACCTTTCAACAAAACGTCAGATGTGGCCAAATAGTTTATTTTCATGCCATTAATGCAGACATTGTCAGACGCTGATTCAAAAATAAGTTTCAGTTTAGTTAAATTTTCTTTAGAGGGTCTTAAAATTTGGTTTGTTTAAAATAAGGTCACTGGTTCAGGGGAAACCATGTTTTTTCAAGCACACATAGCAGCAATACCACAGTGCAGAAATTCTCTGTCACAAGTAAATGTACTGCATTTACAAGTACAGAGGTATTAGGGTACCAAAGTAACAAAAGTAAAAGTACTCATTATACAGATTACCCATTTCTAAATAACAGTAAATACTATTGTATCGTAATTATTGCTGCACTTTTGTGAGCTCCTTTTATATTTCTGGCTTGACCAGTGTCAATACATTGTGACATTTTGTAAATGATATTGTTGTATAAATAATATGAGTCTGCAAAGTAATTAGTAACAAAATTTAAAATATATATTGTAAAAGTATACTATATAACTGTACTTAAATATAGTACTTGAGTAACTGTACTTAGTTACTTTCCACCACTGCTGTGGGATAATCAGTCACCTGGGCGCTGAGCTCCTGCTGGATGATGATGTGTTTCACAGCGTTTTGCCACAGCATCTTTTTCCGCCGCAGCCCAGGGGACAGGGTCGCCGTCAGGCAGGTCGGCTCACGCAGTTCCATGGGGGAGACCTGAGTCGTCTCAGCAAAGGTCACCATGGTGATGACCTTCGGTGACCTCATCTGATGGTCTCAAATCAGCAAGAGGCAGCAGCCTGGAGAGGAAATAGTGATATTAATGGAGGTGAAAGTTGCTTCAGTCCATAACTTGCTTTTCTCACACTGTCAGCATAATGAACATTTATTCTTAAAGGATCATTTACACCAACTGTATGCATAAAGTTCAGGAGTTTAGTAATGGTGAGAACTACTCAGCCTGTGACAACAAAAGCAAGTCCTTTATGGTGCTGAAAGAGCTTTGTTTAACAAATAATGCATTATGGGGTCCAATATATCTAAAGCTTGTCCAGCAGGGAGGATTAAAAGTCAGGACATCTCCACCTTCATCTCCTGTGAATCCCTCAACCTTTTGAAAGTGCAATTGCTCATACATTTTCTACTAATTTGGGGTTTTTACTCATTTTGTAAACTCAACAGACCCAACACAAAACAAAAAAATGTGACAAGTTGAGCTTAATATTAGAATTTCTAAATTTTTCAAATAATAGATCATCCTTAGAATTAATTAGGCCTCATTTCACTTGAAACCATCTTTTCAGATATTGTTTTCATTACACATATTTAAGATTTCTAATTTCATTGAGAAATTCATGACACATTTTGGTCCATGTCGCTTTTTGTCTCATTTTTGATGGCTGATGGTTTTAGAGAGGATATAATCCACCTTCTTGTTCAGAAGAGGATTATCTTTGATTTTCTTTGATGCTCAGAGAGCTTTTTTAAAACTATGATCTGTGTGGACAGAACTGATTCTGCTGCACACACTCAGCATGTTGGAGAGAGCCATGCTCCACGTGTTGACACAGTGTGTACCAGAGGAAAGGCAGCTTTCCAACAAATTATCTGGTTGCCAGATTTAGACCTGAGCTGGTTAATGCCCAGAGTTAAACTCCTCCAGGTCCTTCTGGCTCTAGCTGCTGCTCTCTCACCCACTCACCACGTATCCATGCTGCACAGAGTGGATATGAGAAAAACACTTCACATTAGAAGAGCTGCAGTTTTAATTAAGGCCGTCATTATGGCAGCTGAAAGTATTCATCCTGTGAGTGACTGTTATAATATGGCAGCATTTTATTTTGTGGATTGGTTGATCACACATACAACAAACATTAAGGTTTCTTCTGTTGAAGGATCACTTCTTATCCTCCAAAGTTGTAACAGTCAGGAGTAAACAACAATAAACACAAACATATTATTTTTAATACATGTATTATTAGAATCTGCGCTCCCCGTATGATATAATCAACACATATTCTGAGTAAACAAAGAGTTCTGTAGAGCTTCACACACTTCCATGGTGCATTAAAAGGAAAAAAAAAGCCTTAAGATCACTGCATTTAGCCTGTGACCTTCATCAGGTTTATCCTATTTTTTGACAAATAAGAGTTTTGCACAGTTCTAAAAACTGACCTGTTTCGTTTTACATGATGTGCATCCACTCCTCACGTCCAGTGTTTGGCATATGCATCCTGCCAGCACGTCATAATCCACTTTTTCCATCGCACAGGAGTCATATGCAGAACTGAAAATTAAGATATGATCCATGAAACAGAGAAACGCAACTTGATTTAGTCCCCAACGCGATGAAGTCCGCAAAACTAATGAGGAGGGTGGATGAAAAGGCTCAGTCAAGATGTGCGGAGTCGCACAGGCAGGTTTGTAGGTCACCACCTGGACTGTTTTGAACCAAAGTCAAATAACTGCCACCAAGCAAGGCTGTAGGAGCGAGGAGCGCAAAGAGGATTACTTAGTCAGCAGCAACTCTCACTGGCTGGCAAAGCTGAGATCATTGCCACCAAGACAATGCCAAGACATCTCTCACCCTTTGGCCGAGTCAACCAAATCCTTTATAAGCAGAGCTGACATTTGAACCAAATAGTATAACAATCAGTAACTTTTCATGCATTCTACTTCCAATTCTGATGTCATAATAAAAATTGCAAGCAGAGTCACTGCCTCTATTTTTGCCTCAGTGGTCTTGGTTATATCAGTGCGCAAATGTGTAATTAGAGGTACTACGGTGGACAGTTAAGAACATTACCTAAAAGCAAACAAAACCAGCAGACTGTGACAGCAAGGACGATGAATCATCTCCCACCTGATAATAGCACCCAAAGGCAATTTAACAGCAAATGGTTGCTAATGTAACTGCTTTTGTTCTGCACTAAATTTTCGGTTCTCTAAGAAGGCATAAAAGGCTATTATGCATCCATCTGGCCAACATTTTGAAGAAAAAAATGTTTAATTGCTTGCTAAATAATAAATGCATTTGTGTATGTGCTGTTTCACAGGATTATTAGCTCCTGTTAGCTCCACATGGGCCATTTTAATCTAATTATCTGACTACCACAGCTGTTCATTTGGATCCAAAAGATAGGCTCACTATTTTCTCAGTCCACACCTTATTGCTTGTTGCTTGCCTTCAATTATAATATGGCTTGACACAATTGCAGGCTTGTCACTGCAATGATCGCATTATTTTCTCTGTAGGGTCTCATTGAAGAGATGATATACTCTACTGCTCAGCAGGGTATATCATCTTTTTCCTGGTATATCAAGCCAGTTAATATGATGCAAGTAAAGGATTAATCTGCAACCAATACACAAATGTTCCTAGTATTATGAGTCATTCAATTGCCTTGAGGTTTTCTGGCACAATGAATTATTTGTACATGTCAGTGTTATTTTCACAAGTTATCCCATAGTAAATATTGGTGGATTAAGCTATTTAGATTCACCTGCCACAGTTAAGAATTACCATTTAAAGTAATATTTGCTTATTGTTTTAAACATGACATAATCACAACTTTGATATAAACTATAATGCATATAAAAGGTTAAGAAAATGGGAGAATCAGACTCAAACCCAGACAGTCAAACAGAAACAGACGGTCAAACCCTCCATGTTGATGGTGATGAGCACTCACTGGTCTGTGGTTCATATGGTTATAAGCTGGTTAAAGTTTTTTGAGACTCGCTTAACTAATTGTATCCTGGCACAAGGCCCCTAAGGCTGATCTAATGAGGCTCCATCTGCCCCACCCCGACTGCATGGCTCAGACCTTTCTTGCTGATTACTGTATATCTAAAAATAGCCGCCAGGTCTAAGACAATTAGTCCTACTGTAACGGCTACCACATCAGCATATTTCTTTTACACTTGGCAATCATGTGATAAAGCACCTTTAAAATGTTCAATGAAAGGTCAGCGCTACTAAAAACACTGAGAGGGAATGAGTAAGTCACTATAGATCATTTTAAGACTTTGTGTTCATTATAAGCAATTAAAGTTGATGCATGTGAATGTCTCTACTGTTCACATTCAATCTCTAATTTTGTTCAGTGACTCCATAGTAAGCGCCTGTGATCATGTGTCCACCTGAGGGAGGAGTTAGGATGAGTCAAAGGCAAAACCCCAGAAGCTAATTAGTATTAAGGCTTACTTCTTTGGCTGCCCTCTAATCAGCTGATCCTCATACAGCCAGCCACTTGCGTGCTTGCCAAATATTTCACTTATGTCAGACACAGAGAGCTATTTGTGTCTTTTACAAATGTGCTGTGTAAACAAGCTGTGTGTGGGGTGCTAGCTTTGGTTGGCAGTTGCACAGCACTCTTTAAAGTGAGGACATGTTCAGGTCAGTCATGGTCAAAGTGAAAAAAGATGCACACCAAAGTAGAGAAAAACCTTTTCTATTGACAATTTTGCATTTTCAATCATGCAAAATCTTCAGCTGTTGCATCAGAAAGATTTGCAAACATAAAAAAAATATGCATGCAAGGATTATGAGACGAAAGAGCTACTGTGCATAAACACCTCAGATTTCTTCTTTTCCTACAAAGCAGCCCCCATCCCCAAAAATAGAAGCCCATATGGTCTGGTGAAAGTGAGGAGGTAAGTTAATATAAAGGCTGTTCCCTCAGGATTTTAATAGGATTTTGGCTAAGCCCTAACCTGTTGGACAAGAGATATTAGCAACATTCATATCACACATAGACCCTTACTTTAGGGGCACTCAGACCCTTGGGCACCTGTGTGTCTCCAGTATTGTACAGTTTGCAATCACTCTCAATAACTTGCTTTAAGCCTTTTTAGCTTTGCATTTTCTGCATCTCTACAAATGATTTTTAAGTCTTGCACAGAAATACAGTAACCACTAGCAGTTAAAAATCTATCTTCAAATGATAACTTCCCAGAGCATTTTGTTTTAAGCTTTAGCTCAGGCATCATTAGCTCAACATAACTGAGATGGTCTTATCCTATTTAAAAAAAGGTCCAACTCCAACAATTATCTAATGGGAGCTTAGCAGGTGAAGAAATGTCAGCAGCATGACGCATAGGAGGACAAAAATACTGTCACATGAAAGACTCAGGGATCTCAGGGCTGGCTTAGTGGGGTTAAAAGACCCTGGGAATTAAAGGCCTTCGTGTTTAACCGAGAAACACCAAGCTTAGACTTCAAAAAAGCTGACAGCTAATGTGACATTGCATGTAAACTAATTATGATACATTGTGCTGAAAAAATAGTTGGGGTTATGTAATTATGTTGCAATGAAAACTGTCTTTATTGGCAAAATAATAATCATTGAGATTGCAGACTGGTTTGCTCATAACAATCTCTTATCAGACTCTTCTGACTCATTGCTGTCACCAACTGGTAGAAAATAAACTTGTTGCAAAGGCAGTGCGAACCACCTACAGTTGCAGCCTACAGACCGCTTTCCTTTTTGTTCCACTCATCATTCATTCTCATTCATTCTTACATTGTTGAACAAAACCAAGCTGTGGGCGGCAATTCATAGGTCTGGAGGTCTAACTCTGGTAAAGTTCTACTTACATTTTGGTATATGATGGCAGTTTATACATACTTGAAAAGGGAATTAAATATAGACATTAAATATAAATTACAGGCAGTATTCACCGATTAATTATAGCAGATGTTTTTTGTTTTTTTTTTATTTAAAAGGCAAGTGGAGCTACATGGTGAAATATAAATATCCCATACAGTGTCTAACCATGTAGAGATTGATAAATTCTATAAAGTCATACATATAAGCCATTAATACTGCTTTGGAAACAGAATTGTTATCAAATCGATTGAAATGAAAAGCTAATGTCTATCACCTAAGGTTAAAACAATAATATTCACTGTAATTCAGCCCAAATGAGGATGCTTAATAATATTCATAACCATATTAAATCGTTTATATGTGTAAAGAAAATTTGGCTAGGTATTTGTATATTTTCTTTCCTATGTTAGTCAGTATACAAATTATAGGGACAGACCAGACAGGCTGTTCAACATGACTAACACTGCTGTCCAGTGGTTGGCTGTCACATATGTGCAGTTAGTCAGTGACAACTGGCAGCTACAAGATCAGTAACGCCGGTGTCTTTGGATGTATGGTGTCCTAGCATGGTTGAACTTTAGTCAAAGTGGTTAACGTTAACTGTCCGTATGCCACACATTTTAAGGATTTTAATTTCGTTCACTTCATGGTAAGTAATGGGCGTTGACTCTAATTAACGTTGTTTGGATAAGCGCAGCCATGGGCTTCCCGTGAAGCAACTTAGCTAACGTTAGCATACTTAGCCGCTAGCATTGACTGAATTGAGCTTTGAATAACAGGAGTGTGCCTTGTCAAATATAATAACCGTAAGTTTATATCTAAACTTAATTGAAATCAGGGAAAGTGTCGTATCCATCAATGTATCATGAGAAGACAAAGATAGATTTAAAGCTGTGACAATTAGCATTGCTTCCACTGGTGTTAAATTAATTTAACGTTGCTGACAACTGTCATGATTTGATATTTCTCCCTGGATGTAACGGTAACTTTCACGGTAAGAAGATGTTATCACACCGTTTGCTTGTCACCAGTCATGTCAAAGTTAACACTTGGCATTTCTCGTATGTTGATATTTTCAAACATGTTCATGTTCGTATAATGTTTATTTTCACATGGGCTAATTTTTGCATACCAACTTCCACAGGCCGAAGACAATCCCGGGATTTTCCTGATTTTCGAAGCGTCGGTGGAGCCTGAGTTCGGGGCTGAAGTGACACCCATCTTTCTGCTTCTGTGAATCTGGAAGACCAACGCCGCCCTGTGACAAGCATCCGACATGACAGGTGGGTACCACCAAACACCATGCACCTGTTCAGTGCATAAACACTTAATTAAAATTCTGCAAAATTTTAATGTGACAACTGATACACAAGCAGTTGACTACAGAGGAAATTAAACCTAGTTACATAAAGTGCCTAATCCACAACAACTCACTGCTGCTTGTGAAAAGTTTTGTGAGACAAACTTTGAATCAGTGGTCCAGGTATGTGTGTGTTTTGTGTGTAATGTGTATCATTGCAGCTTGATATATTACATTTGCATAGAAATCCCTAACCAGACATTTTGCCTCTGTTGGTATCTGCTGATTGCCACATTCCTTGAACCTCAAGCCCACTGACTGAATGGTTGTCCCACAGTGCCCCTCTCTCCCTGCTTTTCTCCACCCTCTTCTCTCTGTGTCTCCCTGTCTCTCTCGCTCAGTGAGAGAGACTTTGGGTGGATAGTGAGGGCCATTGTGACAGTGAGATGTTTATTAATGAGTGGCGCACATAGGGAGCAGAGCTGCTGTTGAAGGACTAATCACTAATCTCTTCGTTAATACGGTCAATCTGTCTATGTACTAATATAAATTACTCAGAAGCCTCAGGACAGTGGCTTGCAAGTTGGTGTTCAGTTGGGATTCTTTGTGAGTTTGTGGGTTTTTTGTGTGTGAAACTTGACACAAAAGTTGGAGTTGGCTTTTCTGTTCAGGCTTGACAGAGGTGTATTTTTTGAGTGTGCATGTGTATGTTTATTGCAGCCAAACTAATCTGTTGTGGTTACATGCGAGAGTGTACTTTTTTTGCCCTTAATTTATTCTGTTAAAGAATTGTTAATTGAAGACTGTTTGTTTTTTTGTCAGTTTTGTTAGACTCGTTTTACAAAAGTTTAAGACACCAGAACCAAAGAACTTTAGATTTGAAGTTTGTGGCGTGTAGCCTGGTATATTTCAGGTTTTGTCAGGAATTTTTTTGTGTCTGTGAAAGAAGTAGTGTGTGTTTGAGTGTGTGTTTGTGGACTGTTGTGTGCTTGTTTGCCTGCCATGCCCTTGCCTGCGCCTGATGTCCCAGCCTCTCAGAGGCTGGCACTGGACTGTCGTACCCTTCTCGACCATCGCATTGGCAAGGGTAAGTGAGAACACCAACTCTTCTGTTCCTTCTCTGGCTCCTTCTCTGGCTCCTTCTCTGTCTCTGAGTGGCCTGAATAACATTGAGTCATTTCACCTAAAAGTTGCTTTCTTCCATATGGTTTCACAAAGCCTGTTCCATGTCATGGAATGGAAATTACTGTTTTTGGTTTGATTTGCTCTGAGCTCTATCTTGTCTCATAAAATTATTTGAGCTTATTTCATAGTTTGTAGAGGGTGCTTGAGCACTAGAGTAGGCCAACATTGAAAGGAGTATTGCCTGTGATTGGTACTTAACACAAGCTGCTTTTAACCTTGTGGATACTTTCTGCCTAATGTTGGTTAATTCAGTACATTTTTTTGTGGTTTTAAATGCTTTCTGTTAGATAAGGAGAGAGAAAAGTTGTTTTTCAATCAGAAGCAGATGCATATACCTCAACAGAAAATATTGCTGTTCAGGATAAGAGTGTGATAGTTATTCAAGAAAGGTGATATCACACAAGACCTCTTTTATTTAATACAGAGAAAAAAAGAGACATTCACAGTAAACGTATAGATAGATTTATCCTAGAAGGGTTTAAGTGTCACCAATATACCTGCTCTTTCGTTCTTTAATTAAGGCACTGCATCAGGTTTGTGCTTTTACTGCAAAGTCTTGCATTAGAGCTAATTATGTGAACATCATATCTGCTTTTACATTTGTTACAGTAATGGCTCTTTGGTAATTTTGATAAAAGCCTGAATTCATTTGATTGGTTTGCTTTAGTAGCGAATTTATGTGCAGGTTAGAAGTTCAGCCATCTAAAAGGGCAAGCCTGCGATTATTTTCTTGTCTATTATACACGATAATTCTGAAAAATTAAGAGAGAATGAGTAATACAGAAATCTTAAACACCTCACAGTGTTTGTTTTTACGTATCTTTTAAAAATGCAGATCCTAGTAAACCAGTGTTGGCTCCAATTTAATTGAATCTTAAGAAAATAAATATTTGTTGCAAACCCTGACAAAATGAGAGAAAAAGAAAAGACAGACATTCTGTAGATTTGAGACCCACCCGATCTGATATCAGTATCAGGTGCTGTACTGGTTGACTTATCAGATATCAGACTGACGTCAGCTGTCCACCTGCCTATCCAGATTCTCTGTCTACGACAATTAATTTATTCAGTAATGCTTTGAGATAGTCTCTTTATTTCAGCACACAGTCCTCGCTTTTGTATTTGAAATATTCAGTTTGAAAATCTTCTGAAGGAATGGTCAGTTTGCTATTGCACACTATGAAATTCTCTTATTACTTTTGAAATCATATATAGAAATCTACTCAGCAAAAAGGCTGTGCACTTCATTCGTTCAAGTTCTTCAGAACAATAAAAGGAGTTTCCATAGCAATTGCACTCCTGTTTTCGTGTAAATCATATTTAAGCTACAGTTTAGAAATATTGCTTTTGAACTCATTGAATTTGATGCTTTGTAGTTTTTTCCCCCTCTTTAATTAAGATGTGTTGTGTGGTTTATATGCAGCCCTAAATACCTTACACATAAGACCTAAAGGAGAAGTAGAGCAAAAACAATAATGATAATATTAAAGAAAAAAGCTCTGGTATTATGATCTTTATCAGTAGATATCTCGAAATAAGGTTTCAGAACCTGATTGGAACAGAAAGAAAGTGGTGCGTCTCTAATAATTTGGTAGTATGCTGGAAAATGGAAGAAAATGTGGAATAAAGTTGCATAAGCATTGAAGGAAAAACTGAAAGTAAGTAAAACAGGAGGCATGGGAAGATTAATGACAGAAGGGAGGGAAAGAGTGATGCAGGCAGGGGGTGGAGAAAGGAAGAAAAGGAGATTGCGTGGGTGGGAGGTCTCCCTTTCTATCCCTATAGTGTACATTTCTCTTTCTTATTCTCTCCCTCTCTAAACAGCCCCCTCCCTTTATCTGTTTTTTCTATTCTGTGCAATTTGGAGAAATTATTATATAGAGGTGTGTGTGTGTTAGTATGTGTGCCTGCATGTGAAATCCGCACTACCCTCTTTAGGAGGAGCACTGTTGCAGAAGACAAACAGGAAAATCCAAGGTCATCACAGCACGCTTCCCTCTGACGTTGCCTTTCAGCCCCCTTTTGTGCACGAGTTTATATGCCTGTGTGTGTGTGCGTCTGCACGGCAGGGACAGTGTGTGTAATTCATTGCATCTAGCCAAGCTCTGCACCAATCACAGCGCGCATTTCAGCTCCAAGCACACGTGCAGGCATTTATCCCAGAGTGTGTGTGTGCGTGTGTGTTTGCGTGCGTTTTCTGGTGCCTCTCGGCAGGGCAGTGTGTCTGTATGAGCGACTGGAGCTGCATTAAGGAAACATAAGCGTCTGTAGTGAGAGACTCCAACATCACGATCGATGTACGGTAAGAATAACAGTCACTCCTCCTTTGTGTATTTGCGTGCATGTTTTAAGCTGTGTAAGCATGTGAGTTATGTGAAGCATTTAGCGTTTAGCCAGTTTTCCTACATTCTACAAAAACGTTTCCTCTCAGCTTCCTTGTCAGAGACTGCAGCTGCTCTTGTAGGCACAATGTTGGAACTTGGACTCTTATGAGAATACAACTATATTACATTACAGTGTGAGAAGACACAGCATTGAAGATGTTTATTTTTGGTAATACACACTTATTTTGTCTCATTTTTTTCTTTTGTACTCTATTTGTTCCTCCTTATATATTTGAAATGGTAAGAGGGTGCTCTCTGCTCTTGTGTCTGCTGCTGTTGTCTGTGTAATAGACACAGTGAATGCCTCTGAAGCTTAGTGCACAGATGTTTTTAATATTTTGTACTTAATTTCATCATTCTTAAACATTGCACATGAGTACTATTTCCAGTTAAAAATAAATAATTAGAAAGTGTTTCAGCAAAATGTTAACTTAATAAGAAAATGCCCTTGCTGGTACTGTTGACTGTAGCTCTGGTGTTACTGGGACATATTGATGTGTTCTTCATTGATCAATGATAATTAAAAACCTAGTCAGCTTTGTTCTGAGTTTAAGTTTGCAGATAGATGGGAAAAAAAACTTTGGACTGTTGACAAATTACTTAACAAGATAGACACTGTAAGATCTGGCCAGGCACCTGCTAGGTAAGGCTTCACAGTAGAGAGCTACTGGTCCGCTACTGTTTGGAAATGGTGCTCTGGGCTTGAGTCCATCAAAGCCCAGTTTCAGTGCCTGTTTGACTGTGATACATAGCGTGTCTGATTTGCCTTGTGTCACAAGGATTTTAGGGCAGCTGTGTCTGTTCATCAGTATGTTTGTCGTGTTATACCAGGCCAGCCGTGTTCGCTGCCTGCCACCCACATGAGATCGAAAGTGTATGCCGAGTCTGACTTGGTGCACATGGCTGAAAATATATATTAACTGCATGTATGCCTCTGCAAATTGTATGTGCACAAGGACTCTCAAGATATGTTCTTAATAGATATGGCTCATGTGACAGAAAGAAGAGCTGGAAATGTTCATGTTGTGGTTAGATAGGCAACGAATTTGAATAACTGAAATGCTCTGCATGCCTCAGTGACAAAAACTCACATTTTCTACTCTTGGTCACGCTTTCCGAAATGCTATCAGCCTCTTCTCCACAATATTTTCCTCCTCTCCTTAGCTCATTGAGCAACAGCTTATGTGCACATTGGTTGGCTGTTGAATCAGCTCTTGCTCATTGTTCTTCATTCTCTTACACTTTCCTTGCCTCTTGTCTTTTGCTGTTTGCGTGTTTGTGCATTTGGCTATGTTCTCGCATCTCACTGTGTGAATCCACTGTTATAGGATGTTCTTCCTTTGTTTGCTGATGTAAAAATAGCAAGACTTGGTTGTTCTCTTCCCCTCTCTCTCTTATGTAAGAATACCCCTAAAGGAAAACACGCTTTGGTAACCATTATAGAAAGTGTCACGTACTTTGCACAGGTGTATTTACACTGTGGACATGGCTACAGAGTGTACACACGTTTGCTGTTGTTTTTCATATGTTTGTATGAGTGTGGTGTGTAAAACCTGTACTTTGCATGACCCCAGGTGAAGTGAGGACCTAATGCGTATTGACATTTTTTTTGTGTTCTCTCTCGACAGCACAAATATACACAAACAAAAACACACAGACAGATCCGAAGTGTGTTTGATATTCTCCTTGCAGGGTGTCAGGACTATATTTACTCTCTCTTGTCAGCCACGTGACATTGTGAACAACAGACCAGCTTTTGGGCTGCAGGTGAAGATATGATATTGCAAGATGCGCTGGGCTACATGTCACAGGCTACTCTGTGTGTGTGTGTGCGTGTGCATGCGTGTGCGTGCATGTGCGTGCATAGTTTAACTATTATATTGCAATACATTCGTTTTGTCTCAGATGTTAACACAGAACTTTTGTGTTGGTGGTTGTGTGCTATTGTCCAGTGCTGATATGCGCAGCCTGCAGAGCAGTTCTCCAATTAACACTTGACCATGTTTGTGTAGTGTGTGGGGGAACTTTTCTTTAAATTTTATCATGCACAACCATATTTGTAAAAACTGTGTAGTTTTTGTTTGCCCCTTTATTTCTCACTTCAGCATGCAGGTTTTTTCCCCTCTCTCCATCTCCCTCTTTCTCTCACTCTAAAGTGGAGATGTTAAGCTGACATCCAGGGGGAAATGGAGAGTGTAATCTGTTAATGTACCGGCCCATTGTTATGAGGTTAAAAATAGCGTTGTAATTGGCCGGCTCCTTGATGTGGTGATTTTAAGGATGGAGACCCCTCACATGTGTACACATATGCACACATAAAATCATGCTGCATGGATGTGTCACTTAGCAGCCAATAAGTGAAACAAGTAAAAGTAACAGGCTTGCGTTCCTAGGCTCTTGTGCACCATTCTGCAGAGATGTCCTCCTTCTCTTTACTGTCCTGTTTTATCTACCAACAACCTGTAATTCATTGTTCCCTTGTGTCATCCGCCTCAGTGTATGTTTAAGCAAGTTCACGTGTGGGCATATGTGTGAGTGTGTATGCAGCCACGGAGAAGCTCAGTGTCCAGCCCCTAAATGTATTGTCAGCTCGCAGTGCAGAGTGGGTGGATGTCGTGAGACCCCCTATGTGTGCTTTTCACCGCTGTCATCCAAATTCTTGTCCACCCACCTTGTTGCTCTTTCTTAGCTTTTTCATATGCTAACCCACCATTACCAACTACAAGAAACAAGAAACAAGTCTATCTATTTGTGGTTGTTGTTTTTTTTTCCAGCTTTGAAACTAAGCAATATTTTATTAGTTTTATTATTTTATTTTATTATACTGTCTGGCCTAAAGAAAACAACTGCGGCAACTTTAAGGAATCACCAAAAATCATCACCAAAAGTTAAAAGATATTGCTCAGAACCAGTGGTGACAGAAAATGCAGATGTCTGCAGTGCCCCACAGCAGAATGTAATATGCAATTCACTGAGCTGTTAAGAGTTATTACCAATTTTTAGCACAATAGAAATAAAGAAGTAATAACTGAAAAAAAAACAAGAAACAAAACCAAAATATGAATCATATCTTCTCTCTGTCTCTCTCTACTCATTCCAAAAATTCTTAACTGCTGACAGAGGACAGGAGAGATTTGTGCTGGACAGAGAAGAAATAATAAGTAGCTCTAATCTGTGACTCATTCAGTGTATCACAGTCCACCTCCCCCATCACACTTCATCTCTGTCTCTTTCTCTCCTTTGCTGCCTGCATCTCTGTCACTCTTTGTCCTCCACCCTTTCCTAACTACACTTGGGACCTGCTGCATTTTCATTAATTCATCGGCGACTCCTACACTCAGGCCCCAGGCAAATACAGCTACAATGAGAAAAGGTGGTGGAGGGAGGTTGGGCAGGTGCAGGAGGAAGGGACAGAGGCAGGGAGGGAGGAAGGGAGGGGTGCACGAGCCTCATTAGTGTTTGAAGTTATGGAGGAGAGATGAGCAGCACTAGGAATAGACTCAGAGCTTTCAGAGATAAGCTGGAGCTCCAGCAGAGTTCCTGCTGTGGACTTCAGCAGAACTTTTAAAGAACAGAGGGATACCTTGAAACAAACAGAATTTTAAGTGGTTAACATACTTAAGATGCCTTTTCCTCTATTAAAGGGCTTTTCAAGGACCTCCTGCCTGTGCTGGCTGCCCTCCTCCCAGGTGCAGGTCACTGATAATATACCAGAAGACGAGTTGATGTAGGAATGTTGCCCAAAGGAGGAAGCATTATTGGGGAAGCTGCAATTCAAAATGTTTTGATCCCCATCTCCTCCTGCCTGCATTTCAGATTTTCCTTTGAAAAGACACTGGCTTCTAATGGTCAGTTTCATAGCTTGCAGCTATCAGATGGATGAATAAGTGGCAAAGTATAAATTGCCTCTGATTAAAGTGCTAATTTACACGATTTGAATAAAAGTGCTAATTTACAAGATGTCTTATTTTGTTAAAAGCCTGCTGACTCCTCTCCTCGTGTCTCTTCCCTGCCTCCTCCACTTGCTTCTTAGGTGGAAGGGATTAAGATGCGAGGAAAGGAATCGGGGATGTACAAAACCAAGCAATGAGAAGAGGTGCAGGAAAAAAGCTGCTTTTGTGTGGTGCCAGTGTTCTTGTATATATTTTACAAGTTTACAAGTTTGCGAGACCAGTACAGTTTTTTGTGATTTACTTAAACTGTGGTTTCTTCAGCAGAGTCTTGGTTAACTTGCTTGACATAAAAGTGTCTTTTGACAGGTATAAGTAACTCTTCACATGCTTGTCCCTGCAATTTTACTGCTTTCATTTACCACACTGTCATTCTCTGTAAAGTTACTAGGCCTTGTGGTGGGAAATTGCAGTACAGATTTCCATGAACATCGATCCCTACGCTCATTCTCACGTTATCCTATGCAGGAAATGTGACCGAACATTTCACAGATAATCAGCATGTGTGAAAGGGGCACCAGGGTTGTTGTCATCTGTGTTGGTTGATTAAAGAGTTGTTATACTTTTCTAGTGTTGTGTTTTAAGATGATGTGTTATTTTTTATTTTGTGAGTCAAGGGTCAAGTGTCAAAATCTATAGTATGTTGAATCTGGTAAAAAGCTATCTGGTAGAGGTTTGCACTTTGGGCAGCTGGTTATCTTGTTAAAGTCAGCTCAGTATGCTTGCACAGCGGGGCTTTAGTGCCACATCAGCAAAAAATCTTCAATCTGTGTAAGAACAAGCTGAAAAAATAAATAATGAAACATTTTTCCTCCAAGAGAAGTGAAGGTAAATAAATTTCAGACAGAGGAAGGAAGGGAGGAGAGAGGAAAAGCTGTTTCTTTGCAGATTGCTTTGCTTTTGTCTGATGTGTGTTGAAGTGTCAGACTCTCAAATTCTCTTGAAAACTTTCCTCCATTGCATACACCACAACAATCTACTTTCTATTAGCCTTTGTGACTCCTAAACTCATACATTCTTGTTTGATATAAGCAGAAAGAAAATACCAGTTATACATAGCTGTATGTAGGTTTAAATTATTCACATTGGTCTTTTTTGAGGTTATCCCTTTTTTCCTGTATCTTCATTCTCACGTGGTCCCCTCATGACTCACCACTGCTGAATTCTCTCAACCAATCAGAAACTGAGCTCCCTTTACTGCCTGGCCTGCTTTCTCCTAAGTGCAGAGTCAGAAAAATCACTGTTTAGTGTGTTGAACCCATCTCTTTGAGCATATCTTGATTGAATTGGGAAGAAACTGTGTGTGTGTGTGCGTGTGTGTGTGTGTGCATGCGTGTGTGCGTGTGTGTGCGTGTGCATGCGTGTGTGCATGTGTGCGTGCGTGCATGTGTGCGTGCGTGCATGTGTGTGTGTATTACCATCTGAGCAACATTGTTGTGTATATAATAGCCTTGTGACCACATTCGTTTCACATGTGGTTTTCCTTACATGTTTTTGTGCAGGCTTCCTTTTTTAATATCTCTCACCTTGCTGTCTTTTAAATAAATCTAAAAACTATTACATCTGTTTTTGAATAAAAGTTTGAAATGACTGCAGAAGTCACACCAGGGCTTACACTGGTGATTTTAATATAACATTTGTCAACTTCTACGGAAGTATATATAAGTATTCTTGCGGGGACTTTGCTCATGGAGTTTTGTCAATGCTTGCTATTTTTTTTTTCTTCTGGTACAGCGAAAGCTAGTGATGGAGTTGTTCTAGTCCGTCTTGTCTTTCCATCTTCAGCAGCTCCCTAGGCATTTCTCTACACTTATGTGTTTTATTTCTACTTACTGGAACAGGCTAGAAGACTGTACCTACAGGAATCAAACTAACCATGTTTACATTTTTACTTAATCGTGGCACTTTAATAAAACTATAGCTATAATACTGATGGAGCTTTCATCAAAACTTGCTGTAGCTCTGTTTTCCTTCCTGCCTGGTAAAGTCTTAACAGTTTGAGTTTAATCTCTATTTTCTGTGATTTACTTTTTATCACTTAATTTCCTCTACTTCCTTTGTGGTGATGCAGTATTTTGTTAATGTGAAGTTATTAAAAGTTGCTGCTTTGAAATGTCTTCATATCACAAGTCATTGACTGATTAGTGCCCCATTTTTCATTGAATGAGCAATCAGTGCCAAAGCCCACTTTGACAAAACAGACCAATAGTGCTATGACAGAAAAGAATCAAGAAATTAAGATATATTAATTTGTTGATTTTCTTTCTCTCTGCTTTTATTGTAATACAAGCAAACTCCCAGAGTCTAATTGACCGCATCTCTCTCTCTCTCTTTCTGTCTCTCTCCCTCTATCCCTCTCTCTCTCTCTCTCTCTTTCTCTGTCTTCTTCTCTGTCTTCCGTCCTCCTCATCTTTTGTCATCTTTAGGGGTTTGTGGTTGTTGTGGGGCTCTCAGGCCTCGATACAAGAGGCTGGTAGACAACATCTTCCCAGAAGACCCAGAGGTGAGTTTCTTTCGTAATGCCTTTCCTGACTCAAACAGGACTGCTTCTCATCTAAAGATGATTACTATTCTTGTCTTTTAACAATTGTGTGTTAAAAGTGTGTATATCTTGCTAATGCATTCATTCTGATATTGTTAAGCCAGATGTTGTCTAAACAACTAGGCTATTACATTTAATTTATTCAAGAACAATGCACAAAACAATGCATACTCCAGAAATGTAAGACAATATTGGGAGAAACAATATGCTTCTTGAGCTATAGCTGGAGGCTTTCCATCTGCGGTTGCTTGGCAGCCAAAAATAAACACCATGTTATGATATTATCTTCGATTTAGAAAGAGTGAAATAGATGTGATTACAAAACAAAAATATACCATCTCCAACCCCAACTATCATCTTCAAAGCTGTAGATATCAAACTACAGACCCTATCTTTGCTACAGTCTTCACAGATTAACTGAGATTTGATACAGATGACTCATAAAGAGAATTCATTTGGGTGGAAAACAAGGAGCTTATTTGTTGCAGAGAAAACTTTTCCTAAGTGCCTCTGTGCTACTGCAGTAACCTACTTTACCTGTCAGATCTGTGGCCAAAACTGCAATACATGGGACGTAGTGGTACACACAGACCTCATTTCCCTGTTTTGTGTGTGCGCGTATATGCACTGTCCACCTGCTCATTCTGCTCTAAAGAATCCCTTTCAAGTTTGGCTCCAAGCTCATGTGACTGTAACCAACTGTACCCAGCAACTTGGGAATAATAAAAGTGTCTGATAACATTTTCTTAGAGTAGTGACACACCGTGAGAGGTTGTGTGTCTGTGTATATATCCAACATTTAGTATTTAAGTGCTCCTGCCAGATAATTTGTGGTAAGGTGCTTAAACATAAGTTGTTTATTCTGTGTCTGTCTCCTTCCCATGCAAAATGTCCCCACAGTAGTGTACATATGTTTAAAATGAATTGGTTATGACTGGTGTTTATCGGCAGGGAAAAAAACTACAAAGAGTTTTTAAAACAGGCCTTGATTTACTTCACTACCTAATTCTGCACTGTGAGTCTATAGAGCTGTAAACTGATTGACTCTAATGGACAAAAGCCAGGAATAAGCTTTTCAATCTGATGGTGTGGTTTAAAGCCAACTGCAATATTCTGGCTGTGTGATCGATCGATCACAGGATGTTTCAGAGAAGCAGAGCTGTCTCCCTGTGCTGATTTCAGAAATAACTCTCTCATAAGAGTAATAGGCCCTTTTTCTATAGTAGGCGTTTTGACTTGTCCTTACAGGAAACTGCAACAGTAACAAGGCCCCCTATTTCATTTAGGTGTACCAGGAAGTAATTATAATGGCCCTGCATACACAATACTAAGGCCAAGTAACTCTACAGTTAATTAAGACAGCAATTGTGCTGTTGGTAATTAAATTTGTGTGTTTCCTGCTATAACATGTCAAATATTTTCTGTGTGAATGGGCAATAATCACACAATATATAATAAATGTGTGCTCTTCTGTACAGGGTAGCATATTAAAATGCTTAAAAGCAACCTGGGATCACCAAGTGATGCTTTTGCTGAAGTTTAACACATAACTTAATTATTTTACATTAAAATTTAGGATTCTCATATAAGGAATGCCTTCACATCAGTTTCTCACCAGATATAAATCAGCTGCCAAGACTTTGGTGCCAGTCCCTCTCAAGCTAAAGAAATTTAAAAACGTGAAAGCCTTGTGTTTAAGCTGTGTGTCTCCAACATTTCATAAATGGAAATAAGTCAACATGATTTTTTCACTGGTTTCTTTATAAATGATGAATGATATTTTGATATTCTAAGTTTTAAGAGTCTTTTTACCTTAGTAATAATATAGTAATATACAGGGTGGTATAAACAAAGTCAAACCCATCCTCATGTCTCCATCACATTAGTCTTATCAAACTTTGTTACAGGAAGGAAAAAGTGTTTACCCAACTTTTGTTCTATTTGCGACTGCTCGTTTTAGTTCTTGTCTGAAATTAAACAGGATCTCCATAGACTGCAGATGTTTTTAGCTCTGTCCTTTCCTGACCAGGCTGAAGAGCGGCGAAGTAGGTCAAGGGGGAAAGTGGGAGGTGAAACTAAATGATCTATTTATACTCTTACAATTTAGGTTTTAAGGAGAACGCTCACTATTGAATTAGCCCAGATAACTCCTTGTCTTTCACAGATGCTTCTTTGTTTAGTGGACACGCCTACCTTGTGTATATATAAAATAATCCTTTTTTTCCTTTTTTTTTTTTTTTTTACATATTTCTATTTTTGTGATTCTCTTTTTCCATTTTTTGTTACACTTTCTGGAGCAGCTGTAAGAGCTGAAGTTAAGCAAAATACACCAATACTGATTCTCACGTACTGTACATCTCTGTTTTTAGATTGACTCAACTATGTGAATGAAACCTAAAAAACTTTCATATTTTCTCTCTCTGATTGTACCCCTCTTTTTCATCCTCCTCCATCACCCGACAGGATGGGCTGGTGAAGGCCAACATGGAGAAGCTGACATTCTACGCCTTGTCAGCTCCAGAGAAGCTGGACCGTATCGGAGCCTACCTGTCCGAGAGATTGTCAAGGGATGTGGCCCGACACAGATATGGGTGAGCATCACCACTCGGTTTGCATTCAAAATAGCCGCTTGAAAAACATTTCAGCTGCTTCTGTCCTGACAAATGTGTCATTTATTCCCTGTCGCACTTAACCATGACTAATGTAATTCAGCACAATTACAGCGAATACATTAACAACCTGGAAAAAAATTTGTAGCCATGTAAACAGGGAGGAAGGTTAGTCTGTTTTTTAACCAGTACAGCATTTCTGGTGTGGTGCTGTCCACAACAATGTTTTTGAACACTCTGTACTTGTTTTATGTACAGCAGAAGTTGTTGTCTTTTCTGACTCATGACTAGGACTCACTGTGATCATTTATTCCAATGCAAACAGCCTGTACAGATTACATTTACACTTGGCAGGGTCCACTTAAAATCTGTTCAGTATGCAAATCCCCAGAGTTTGTCTTGCAGAGCTAATTACAGTTTGATTTCTACTGCTGTGAGCCTTTGGACTTTTAGAGCATATAGGTGTTAACCAGAGGTTTCTGCGTGTTTTTCCGCTCCTCTACAGCTATGTGTGCATAGCCATGGAAGCCCTGGACCAGCTGCTGATGGCCTGCCACTGTCAGAGCATCAACCTGTTTGTGGAGAGTTTTCTCAAGATGGTGCGCAAGCTGCTAGAGTCCGACAAACCCAGTCTGCAGATCCTAGGAACCAACTCTGTGAGTTCCCAGTGTTATATTACCAGTTTAATGAGTCTGTTAGAAGTTTTATATTTTGTCAGCTATGAGAGAGCTACACAAAGAAAATCTTGCACAAAAAACAACAGGCTTAAAATTTCCAAGCACTGTACCTGAATTGTGGGTAATTTTTTTATTAAAAAGTTAGTAATTAAATGTCTACAGACAATAATTTTACATATTTTTTTAACTGTAATGCAAAAATATGGCCATAAGGAACCATGTATTTTGCATCAATAAAGAAGAACCTATTTTATTAACTTTTCTTTACACTATTGCTCAGCAAAGTGTCACCTCAATATTGCAAATGACCACCAAACTTTGAAAAAATACAGCAATAACAGGGAAGAAGAACATTAGCTCATAGGACACCTCCTTAAAGCGCTGTCTGAGTGGTCGGGATAGAAGCATTACACCCCAGTATTATAAAATACCTGCCAGGGTGGATAATAACACACTGTAAAAGTCCCAAAGTTGAGCAGAGCAGACACACTAGATCAGCATAACTTATTGAAACACTTAAGTGTAAATCGAAAAAGATACTGCATGACAGGTGCCTACAGCATACTTACACACATACACTAAGTACACCTGGGGCTGTAGTGACAATCATTGCACACTACATCAGCCCCAAAAACTCCCACAAATGTAAATTAGGCTCTCTACAGTGATGGCTCTGTGTCACCAAGCATGCTCAATACCGAATGAGTCAGAGAAAATTTAGATGTATCCAACGAATAAAACCTAACAAAAGGACACAGTGAAGCCCTGTTCCTGCTGTTCATACATGTTTTCCACAGCCAGGAGGACAGTAAAAGCACTATTCAAGTCTGAAATTTATGCTTGCATGATTTCATTTAGTGTAGTTTTTCAAAGGATGTGCAGCTTCAATTTAGAGCAGAAGCCAGGCAGACATTTTTGTGCTGTAAATATAGTTCAGTGAAAAAATAAACTTGCCAAGTCATACATTTTTGGTCACATGAAATAGCTGCGACAGCTTTTGTTTCTTGTATTAATTTAGATGAATACCCACACCCTCAAACTGTTAGTCACTATTGTATTTCTAATGTGACTTAGTTTCTAAGCTTCTCTGTCACATTAGCTTTGGCCCATTTCAGTGGATTTAGAGGTATTATCTAATCAGAAGTTGACAGGACACATTTACTTTCCTGATGTGACTGCACAGAGTAAAAGACATTAACCTTGAGGGGAATACTGCTTTAGTATTTGAGGAAGCTCAGTTCTCAGCATTGGCATTGTGAGTGATGTGTGTCCCCTCATGTGGGGAGCAGCTATCATCACTGTTGCCAGGGTCAGTAGAGGACATCTAAAGAAAATCAGATGAGCTGCAGACCCCACAGACAAAGCTCTGCAGTCATCTACACAGATTGAAAAGACACACCAGCCTCCTGCTCATAATTTTCAAGCTATCAATCTCCCTTTTACACACTAACAAGGATGTTTTTAGGACAAATGCAAGGCCACACCATGTAATTAATTGTGCATCACAGTGCTGTTTTGCAGTATGTGTAGTGCTGCATTCACAGTGCCTTCTGGTATATACTGTGAAGATCTGAAGCATCTTTCCCTCTTAGTGTGAGCTTTATGGCTCATCTGAAGCAGACCAGCGTCAGAGAGGTGAAAGGAGTGGATTAGAGAGTTTATCTCCACGGGACTCAAGTCAGGCCAGGTTTTTTCACTCTATGTTTCAGTGGTCTAAAACCTTGTACTGCAGAGCCCTTTCTAACAAAAGCCTGCTCCTCAACACATCAGTACTTGACTAAGTGTTTCTGTCACCTTGCTGTACTTATATTGATGGCTCAGTGATAAACATAGAGCATAGGACTTATGATGCGGGTTAGTTTTATCCTGGTGTAGCCTTTGGTTGCAACAAAAACTTTTGAAATTTTAGCTCCCTATCCCCTGTGGTTTTAGGTCATGTTCTTAAAACTTTCAATCAGACAGAGTTCATTTCAGCAGACACAAAGGTGATGCACTGATACCTTGAAGCTGCCCAGTACTACTAGCAGAAATATTAGGGAGCTTCAAGGTGTCAACTGATGCAGCAATTTACTGCAGCAGCTGAGCAGTTTTCACAAGAGCAGTTATGGGCTCACTTCATTAAATTTTGCACGGGTACTTCATTTAATTTCATAACCTCTCCAAACACTCATTTTGTACACAGGATATAGATTCCCAGTGGGCTTCTTATAAATGTTTATATTCCACATAAACTCTCTTTTTAGCCTTGTGTTTTGGGTTAGTGCAATAAGCCAGCCTTTAAATCTGGAAGGGGAATTTATGTACTATAATTACAATCTTCTCTATTAAATGTTCATTATATAATTTTCGCTTCAGGTGGGATCCTTTCTGTGTTGATTATAAAGAAATCCAGTCCATAATTTATTAATTTAAGAGTGTTATGAAGCTAAATGTCAGCATGTTTAAATGGTGACATTTTCTGGCCCAGTGGGAGAGCCCCCCGTCTGCCGTGTGCTTTTCACTTTTAATGAGACGTTAAGGCCCTTTGCTTTGACTTTAATTTAGGAGTAATTTACTGTGTGTATTTACAGTTACTTCATTATAAAATGTTTAATGAAATTGAAATAAATTAAACTTTGGCTTTGAGGCGCAGAGTAGCCGAGATATTAAACAAAACCTCTAGAGTTGTAAAGATACAGTTTGACATGAACATTTATTTAACCTTTTTCCTCCTTGCCTCTTTTTTTTCTTTCTCAGTTTGTGAAGTTTGCCAACATAGAGGAGGATACACCGTCTTACCACAGAAGCTATGACTTCTTTGTGTCTCGCTTCAGTGAGATGTGCCACTCCAGCTACGAGGACCCCGACATCCGCACCAAGTGAGTGGACTGATGCCTGATTGTGCCCGAGGCAGAGTTATACAATCATTGCTGTTTTTAGAGTACTTCAGGGAAGTCTTTTTTTAGACCTTCATAGCCCTTGGAAGTTTTTTAAATATCTTCTTAAACAAAACTTTGAAAGTGATCTTGTTGTCATCTTTGTCACCTGCTGAAAATAGACAAAGTGACATCCTTTAACTGTTAAATATAGCCTTGTGGAACTAAAGGGTTTGGAGCCAGACACAAAGGATTCAAACTGAAAGCGAGACAAAAAATTTTTTTTTCCTAAATATAATCAACCATTTATAGACTGAATTACCAGTCATGTGATGGCTGTGATTGCTACCTGCAGGATCCGCATGGCAGGTATCAAGGGGCTGCAGGGTGTGGTGAGGAAGACTGTTAATGATGAGCTTCAGGCCAACATCTGGGACCCTCAGCACATGGACAAGATCGTCCCCTCTTTGCTTTTCAACCTTCAGAGTGGAGAACGTACTGAGAGGTGAGTATTTACAAAGAAAGTCTCTGTGTTTCTTTCAGATCTGCTTTGTAGTATCCAGTTATTTTATTTTCACTACAATTTAATCCATTTGAATCACAATGTATGACTATTTTTGTCACTGGTTTTCATACTTGTACTGTAATTAAACAGCTGTAAGTAAAATTCTCATTAGACCCATAGTCTAACTTGTGTCATTAAAGGGGTTATTGACATGAAAGTATTTCAATGTAGAATTGTGGTTTTCTGATTGTAAAATGAGGAAAAATTTCACAAACTAAAACCACACGGGCTAAAAAATTATGCCAAAACTACTGTGTCAAAAACTGCAGTTCTTTAAAAAGCAGCTTGAGGCCAGTAAGTCAATCCCTATGGAGCCTCAGTGTTAAAACAGGAACAGAAATACAGCAAAAAATTAACAATTTAATAACTTGGTACAAAAAAAATTTCAGTCTCTGTAGTCAATTTCCCTGTTCATTACAACTGTACGGGGGAGAATTGTGTATAACCCCCCCATTTGAAATGATATTAAGGTCTAAAGTAATGTGTAGTGAAGGATGCGGTCATTTTGAGTGATGGCAGCACGAGCTGTCTGGTAGACATCACCATGATATTGGTAGCAATGTGTTTCCTTCCTGGCTCCACATTCTCAGCCATATTTGTTCACTTCTGGCTCCACAAAACCACAATGGCGACACCCATAATGCCAAGCTCCACAAACCAATGGGTGTGTCTCAATAGCTCTGTCCAATGTGGAGTATACTCTGACTTAAACTACTTGTTATAAATAATAGGCACTGTATTATATTGGTATTTATATATATTTTTATTTGTGCAGTACTTCTGTTAAAGAACACTGTACTTACAAAGAGTCATCCTGCCTGCAGTTTAAGGCAGGTAAATATGGTGCCTGTGTTATCTTGTTGCCCTCACACCACAGGCCAGCCTGTGGCATCACGTTGGTGAGAAAGTCAATGACCCCAAATGCATGAGTGTCGACCTGCTGTGCACTGGTCACACAGTCCAGTGTGTTGTAGCTGACTGGTGCTGTTTGCCTTGTGTTAGGTCATATTTATCCTGGTAGCCCAGTCAGCCACAACCAACGTCATTTTTCATCATTGTCATCACTGAGTGATCCCACTGACTGTTATTCTGCCCTGAAGGAGAAAGCAGAGAGAGTCTGAGCAGAAATAGTGCAACGGGAAGGGAACAAACGGAGCTAGCACTGAGAGCTGGAGGTTGCCAGTGATAGAGAGAGAGTGTGGAGCCTCCCTCTCTTGGCAGTATTCCACACTCTGAAATTGACTTTGACGTCAATGCTGACATCTGAAGGTTGAGAGAGCAAATGGGGAGTGCAGAGAGAAGAACACTGGAAGATCGGATGGAGGGTAGATAATAGAAGGGTGATGGGAAACGGGAGGGGTATTGAAAGAGAGAGACAGATGGACAGACAGAGACAGACAGACAGACAGACAGACACACACACACACTCCAACAGAGAGACACATTTCCCTCTCAGCTTCCTTTCACTGTGTGTGTGTTATGAGGCCTTCCCTGCTGTGCATCCTCCATTCGCCTCCATGTTGAGTTTAGCCAGTCATTACCAGCCATAAAATCCACAGCAGTCAGCACCGAGTCTAATTAAACTCACAGATGGTGCATTTTTTTCTCTACATTAATCCCCGTGCACATGTACAAGTTCATTTAAAGATCAACTTTTCGGCACAGTAAAGCCTTCTGACAGTGGAAGCTAATTTCTGTGGAAAGTTTATTTCAGGAAGTGCCAAAGTCGTTTGCTGGGCTCTGTTTTGTGTGTTTTACATATAGAACAACTATCAGCATGATTGGCCAGTTTCAATGCTTTATGAATGTGCTTGGAAAGACTTTCATTCTGTTCCCAAAGCAATTTAACTCTGGGTATTGCATCTGCAGGAAATTTAGACTGAAATGATTCACACTACAAACATGCCCTTTATATATTCCAATACACACACTCATAACAGCCTCTTTGCAGTGTTGAATAGCCAGGTAAGCTTTGAAATGATGCTGTTTTTTCTTAATGCAAAACTGAAGCTGAGAACCAAATGATTTTGCAACATTTCAACACTAAAAGAAAATGGTTTCATTTAAGTCGGTGCCCTCAGTGCCAAATCTGTGTATTCATCCTGTAATTTTTTCGGTTTTGATGTTTTCTCTTTTGGATTTGAGTGAAATTAGAGGAGCCATTTAGAGCCCAGTCACATTTCCTCCACAGCAGCAGCAGCAGCAGCAGGCGAGATGAAAAAGTAAGGCCGTTAAATAAGTAATGCCATCATTGGTGGACCACCCGAGGCTTGTCATGACCAAGACAGAGTATGGTAAAGGTTTTAACTATGCATGAGAACAAAGGCAGGGGCCAGTGTTGGTGCCCACACACACGTTGCACACATGTACAAACACAGACATAATCCCCCTGGTGATAACAGATGTCCGATACACAAATGTGTGCACACGACGGCAGACACAATCGCTTAATTTCCACTGCAGACAAACTGCTCAGAGAAAAGTCACCTTAGGACTGGAGGCTGCAGTGACAGAGCAGTCGAAAGAGTGTTTTTGTGTTAAAAAAAAAAAAAGAAAAAGAGAGCCTTTGTGGAAATGTTACAGTTATTGAATCAAATTGATTTCAAACTCTTGCCTCCTCTCACGGTTCTCTCTCTCTCTCCCGCTCTCTCTCGCTCTCTCCCCCTGTGGACTTGCCTTGCCCGTCCTTCTCTCCCCTCCTTCCTGCTCTCTCCTCTCTATCTTTCCCTGCTTCCTCACCTGCATCGTGCTCTACCAGCCGCTCCCCGTCTCCACTGCAGGCGTCGGAGAAGGAGAAGGAAAGCCCGGTGGAGCTGACGGAGCGCTGCTTCAGGGAGCTCCTGGGACGAGCCGCCTATGGCAACATCAAGAATGCTGTCACGCCCGTGCTGATGTGAGTGAGGCAGCCTTGCAAACTCGTCTACACATGAGATTTGTCCTTCTTTTGTTCCACCATTGATTTGATGTTGATGTATTAACCAAACTGAAGGAGGGATCCATCTTAGTGCTGTGTTGCAGCATTTTTGTCTGTGCTGTGATTGGCCCGAGGGGGCAAGACAAGGTCAAACAAGGTTACTTAGTTGTTTCTGACAAGATGTGAGTGCATGATTTGCATGTGGGACATTTAAATGGTGTATTGCTGCAATTATGTAGACCTCTGCCTCACAAGAATATTACTTTATTAAAATTTCTGACCATACACTGCAGATTATGTGCTTTCTCATAGCTTATGCTGCCACAAAGGTCATCTTTTATGATGTTTTCTTTGGATGTCTCTGTGCCTTGTCCTCTGTTATCGGTCTCAAGATTGTCACCCGATGTCTATTACTCTGTCCATCTCGTGCTTACCCTGTCTCTCATTTATCTGAATTAGTTTTTATCTGTTTCAGCTATTCTTTTTCACTGCATGCGACATTAACACCCATTCCTTTTGTTTGTTCTGTGTTCAGTTTTTCTTTGTACCTCTTGGCTTCATTCCTTGTATTGTAGCCAGTGTTTGTAATCTATCCTGCTTTATACTGAAGTATCACTGAGATTTTTTGGGATGGTGGCAGTAGAAAACTAACTGTAATGACCATTTTTAATTAAAGTTTAAAGCTGAATAAGTTAAAAAGAATCTACTGGGAAATAATATACATATATAAAGTACATCAACCAGTAGTTATACATGTATCATGTATCATGCAGGAATACATTTATAAGATTATACAGTTTTTCTGATTGCCAAATTTTGAAGCTGATATTAATGACCACATTAAATACCAACAGAAAGACACAGTAGTTTTTTTTTTTACCACATGAATGTTTTAATAATGCAAAGAGGAGTTTGAGTTTCAATTTTTTGGAGGGACTTTAAGCCAAAAATGCCTTTTTTGTTCTAAAGAATCAGTCTGAGTTTAACTCTAGGTACCATTTTCTAGGTAGTTGCATTTTTAATTAATATTTCTTTGTACTCCGTAAATGATCCATCTTTCCATCAGTTTTTTCTAAATTTCACCTTCAGTTCATCTCACTTGTTGTGTGCTGTCTGTTACAAGCCACAGTCCATCCTTTGCTGTCTTGGCTGTCTGTTTTGTGCTTTACTCATTGTAATCACTAGATCCTCACCTCTGCCTCTCTGGCAAAAAGGTTTCTGCAGTTCAACCACCTGTGCAGTAGTATTGATATCATTATTGTTCAATTATTTTATGTATGTTCATTATGTTATTGCACTTCTTGCATCTTGTTTCAACATCCTGACTACATTCAGTGTTGAGTTAAATGTCTATAAATATATTGACTTTTCATTGTACACTGTAAACAATGCAGCACATTGTAATACACAAATTTTGTGCATCCCTACATTTTTATTACATAAGTTACTCTCTTGTCCTCCTACACATCTCTATTAAGAAGTCTACTTCGCTCTTAAATGTAAAAAATATGTGTGAGATTTTAAGTCGAGGCCTCTCAGGGAACTATAACTTAGTTCTTCTTCCTGTGTTGCTCTCCTTTACTACTGGGACTAAATAATTACATGTTATGTATCCTCCCCATCCCTCTCCTGTCTGTGTTCCCCAGGCACTTAGATAACCACGCTCTATGGGAGGGGAAGACCTTCGCAGTGCGCTGCTTCAAAATCATTATGTACTCCATCCAGGTTAGTGATACAGTGCCTACATATCAACAAAGACCTTTCCGTCACCCTGCGTTTTTCTCTGCTTCACTCTGTTGGTGTTAAATCCAGTGTAAGGGGAATATTTTGTGTAATTTTGTACAGTACCATGTTTTTACCTTTTGTAGGTGGTTGTTACATGATTTGGAGGGGCAAAGTGTAAACATGTTATATTATGTATTCAGGGGATTGTTGCTGATTTATAGCCAAAAAAGAAGCTTAAAAAATCAGAGATGTTCTAGGTGTAAATCTTCTCCGCAGAGGTTTGATTCTTTATGGACTTGAATGAAAACCGCTAGTCAGTGATGTGTTCTCATCCCCAAAGCTTTTAGTTTTGTTACCTGGTCGAATGACTCACTGTGATTTACTACTTCTATTTCTCTCTGTTTCTTTGTACCTCTTTCTAGTTTTTTCCAATACGGTTTCATTGAATTATTCATTCTTTCTCTCCTTCTTTCTCAGTCCCAGCACTCTCACTTGGTAATTCAGCAGCTTCTCGGTCACCTGGATGCCAACAGCAAGAATTCAGCCACAGTGCGAGCGGGGATAGTGGAGGTCTTGCTGGAGGCAGCTGCCATTGCAGCCAGTGGCTCTGTAGGTGAGAGGATTGAGACACAACCAACACATATATAAAACAAGGCTATGTCCACCCTGCTGCATATCCATTTTAAATAAACTTTTCCACAAAGTATCTATACCCCCTTCTCAATAATCTACAGCCCAAACCCTGAGTTTTTTCCATCTAAAACAGAATAGTAGCATTTCCAAAATTCTCAGTCGGATTGGAAGTGTTTAAAAAAAAAAAGAAATGTGGAACTGTTGATGCAGCCTAAGGTACTGGCAGCATGCTGTAAATGGAACCAGATGCATTTTTATTTTAAGGTAAGCCAGTCTTTTGATTTTTTCTCTGTTTTTGTATGCAGGTCCCACAGTGTTGGAAGTGTTTAACACCCTGCTGCGACAGCTCCGTCTGAGTGTGGACTATGAGTTGACCGGCTCGTATGATGGCAGCACCAACATCGGCACCAAGATCATCAAAGCTCACGAAGAGAGGCAGCTGCAGGAGGCTGTCATCAGAACCATTGGTGAGCCAATGGGTGGTATCTGTGTGTGTGTGGAGGAGTGTGTGTGTGTGGAGGGGGCAAGCTTTGCATGACAAGTTTCTGGACTGGATCAGCTCGTCTGTGGTGCTTTTTTTTAATCTCATTTGCACATGAAGTTATGCCTTTGTGTGCACCTGTTTGAGTTTTTTACAGACTATCATTTATTTTTCTTCTCTCTCTTTTTTTCATTTGCTCCGTTCCTTCTCTTCTCCTCCCATCTGATGCTTATCCTTCTTTTTCAGGGTCATTTGCCAACACCCTACCCACATACCAGAGGTCAGAGGTCATGCTCTTTATCATGGGCAAGATCCCTGTCCCTGGAGTACATCTAGTCCTTCCCTCCACAGGCTCTGGGTAAGATACTCACGGATTTCACAAACAACTTCTTTTTAAAGCATGTGGCCCAGCCTACATACTGCCACACCGATAAACCAAAACTAAATGCTGCACAGGTTAATGCAATTCTCTGTCTTACTTATTCAATCCATCCAACAACACTTGGTGGACTTAAATGCAAATAACTTTAAGAGTTTTGAATTGATCCTTTTTTGTTTTCATCCCCAGGCCTGAGGGTACGAGGATGATTCAGGTCATGTTACTGAAGTCCTTGGTGCAGGTATGTTTTCAACCTGGCATTATAATTCATTTAAAATGTTTCCAAAATGTGGGTTTGAAGCAGGAAATGAAAGCACAGATGGTGATGATCACCAGTTTTCATTTCAAACAAATATGAAATAGAGAGAATAGATGTGTGTCGGTCTTTTCTTTTGAACCAGCGCTTTTTATCATCCTAAGAAAAGACTTAATTTAAGCTCAGTTTATCAAAGAGATACTGTAGATAAGAAGTAAGTTCATTCTAAGTAATTTCTTAACAGCTGTAGTCTGTCAAACATGATCTCAGCATATAGATCTTGAGAAAATAATCCTCCACAATCCATATGCGTTTTGGCATCACTCCCATGGTCTGCACATTCTCTCACCATCTTTGGATTCTTTTATCATTCATTTCTCTACGTTACATCACATTTCTCTTACAAGAGTCTAAGGAATGTTTGTGCAGGTGTTGAGTCAAAACAAGTCACACTCAGTGCTCAAATCAGTTAAATCCAGAAGAGTATCTCAACTTGTAGTTTGAATCCATTTGAAAATATCATGATTCACTTGAAGAAAAATCAAACACCAGAATGGCTGCAACAGATTAAAATCTCAATCTCAGATAGTGTTGTTTAGGTATGAAATTCACCGGCTTGTAGCAGTCATGAAGGCAAAAAGCCACAACTCTGCTTAATATGAAATTTCATAATTTTTTGGAATAGTGTAAACCATTAATTTCTTATTATCATTAAACTCTCAGGTGACAGCAGGTTTCCAGACCACCAACATGCTGACGGCGCTGCCCAGCTCTTTCCTGGAGCCGCTACTATCTTTCTCCTTAACAGAGGATCCAGAGGTCCGGCTGCTGGTGCTCCAAATCCTTCTCAGTCTCATCGACAGGCATGACAACACGCCCAAGTTCTCCAACATTAGGTGTGTGAGTTTCAGGGGGTTTCACAGAATAGTTGATTAGCTGAGTCTGTACTCATACTCATGGACTAATAGTGCATCTGAGCTTTTAGGACAGTTCAGTAGGAAAGCAGTTGCAGTGAATGTGGTTAGTTATTATATAAACAAGTCATAGCTGTCATGTGTAACTTCAACACTGCTCAATCCCTGCAAGAATGCAGACAGCTTTTTACTGCAGTCAAACAGTATGAGGTCAGACAAGCTGTTGGAGGTTTACGACAATCAAATCGCAGCTCATGTGTAAACAGACTCTAATGGCCAATTTTTTACTTTTTTTCATTAATTAACCTTTAATTGGGTACATTGAGGCTTTTTGCCAAGAACTGATCATAGTAATTTGGTAAAAAAAAAAACCAACATGATAAATCTCTGATGATTAATAGACTGCTTTTTGAAAGAACTTGTTGACTACTTTATGCAGCAGTAAGAATTCCCTTGCCAGTGTTAATGCCTGCGGCTTTGTGTGTGTACTTTTGGACCTTCTTGCTGATGTGTTGTACCTTAACTTTACTTTAGGGACAGTTTGTGTTAATAATTGTGTCTTCTTTCATGTTCAGGATCATCTCAGACATCTCTGTGCTCAAGTTGAAAGTTGACAAGTGTTCCAGACAGGACAACTTATTCATGAAAAAGGTTTGTTTTTGTCTTTTCAACAAATCAATATGTTTTTTATGCGAATCTAGGGCATCTAAACTCTCAGGCGCCCTTTCTGTTTATCTTGTTTCTGACTCATCATCTTTCTCATACGTCTTTCTCACAGCATGGCCAGCAGCTGTACCGACACATCTATTTAGGCTGCAAGGAGCAGAGCAGCGGTCGGCAGCACTACGAGACCCTCTTCGCTCTGTTGGGTCTGCTCAGCGTGGAGTTGGCAAATGAAGAGGTGGTGGTGGATCTCATTCGCCTGGCACTGGCCTTGCAGGTACTTGTACAAGCAATGTGTCATATTTACCTGTTTATTCATTTTGTTTGGACATAAATGCGGCATTTGCTGCTGTCATTACACCCAGACATGATTATCTGCCAACAACCAAAAAAAAGATGTAACCAGAAAGACTTTTTTTAAAAGAGAGCAGTAAGATTAATGTAAAACAAAAATTATAAATGCCAAAATAAAACACAAGAATGAGATGTGCACAGTGCAAGCTTAGTGAAAATAAAGACTATTTGATGCAGTTTTTGTAGAAATTAGGCTTAATTTTTGTGTTTGAGCCTCTCTGGCAGTGTGTTTAACAGTCCTGACATGATCTGTGTGTTTCCCGTGCAGGACCTGGCCCTGTCCACAGACGAGGCTCTGCCTGTCTTTAACCGCTGTGCTGTTTATGCCCTCTCTGCCGCCTACCTCAACCTCATCTGCCAGCTCACCACCGTCCCAGCCTTCTGCCAGCACATACACGAGGTCTGGGCCTGAGCCTATTTCTGTGTTTTTATGTGCATGTATGTGTATGCATGTGTGTATGCTTGTATAAATAGGAAAAGAACCTCTTTTAATAAACTCCCTGTTTTTCTGTCCTTCAGGTTATTGAGGTGAGACAGAAAGAAAGTCCCTACCTTTTGCCTGAGGACGTATTTATTGATAATCCCAAGTAGGTGACAGCCACATTCAATTACCCTTTCTCCCAAATCTTGCTAACCTTAGATTTGATGTTTAAATATGCAACGATGTCAGTAAAGTTTCCTATAAATTACATTCACCTCTTTGTTCCTAGGCTGCCGTCTTCACTGGAGAAGGTAGAAGGTGAACTTTTGTTCCTCCAGTCGAAGATCACAGAGGTTCTGGGAGGTAGTGGTTATAACACAGAGAGACTGGCAACACCTTATGTCCCCCAGTATACTGGTAAGAAGCTCAAACAATACATCTCTTATGTAACAGTGTAATATTGAGTGTGGAAGTCAGCTGTGGAAGAGTGGAGGAATGCTCACAATGAGTAATGGTTTGAATAATGATAAATAAAGATAAAGTTTATTGACTTGGCAGCATGTTAGATCTCTTTGAGGGTGCTTTATTGGTTACTATAAAGCTGAAATACTCCTCTCCTGTGAGGGGGAATTTAGTGTTTATAGGAAGGACAGCACAGCTTTGGTTCTTGGGCCAGGATCATTAAATCGAAGGACAGTCCTTATTTTTTAAACCTTTTAGATTACAGCACACTTTTATATTAATCTGTCAGACCATAAAAGTCCCTCTCTTTTTCCATCTTGGCTTTTTTTTTTTTTTTTTAAATTATGTAAGAGTTTTCTGAGATGGTACCTGCACTTTGTTTCCAGATGAGGACCGTCTGTCCAAGAGAAAGAGCATTGGAGAAACCATCTCACTGCAAGTAGAGGTGGAGTCCCGGAACAGTCCAGAAAAAGAGGAGGTAAAAGCAGATAAGATCTACACTGAATTTTAATGGACCTGAACTCGATAACACCATCTATAAGGCAGTTTAACAGTTGTTGGAAAGTATCAGCAGATGTCAGCAGAGATATTTTCAACTTTCAAATTGTATTACCCCCTTACAGCATCTTGCTATAAACCTTGTTTTGTTCTGCAGAGGACACCAGCTGAGGAGATCACATTTGAAACCCTGAAAAATGCCATTGGTATGTGAATTCACTCATCAACTTTTGTGGTATTTTAAGTGGAAATGAAATTACAGCCTTACTAACTCATCATGATCATGTTTGCACCATTAAACTTTCTAATTTGTTTTAATGGGCTTCCATTGTAATTAAAACCAAAGAGAAAAACCAAACATGTCAGCATTAGGACTGGTAGAAAAATAGTTTGCTTGGAATGATGTCTTTCATATTGTTTGTATAAAAAAAAACTGATTACCCCCTTTAAAATCTTCAAACACTTTCTGCCTCATTAAAAATTTACAATCTATTAACGCAAATGTTGTTTCTTTCCTAATGTTTTCCTGCTGGACACCAGTTTTCTCTTACTTTTAAGTCCATTCTCAGTGTATTTGCACTGGAGGGTTAGGCTTCTACATCACACTTGCATAAGTAAAAATTTGACTGGCAAACTCTTTGTAATGTGACAAACCATGCACATAGACCTGCCTCTTGAAATTAAATTTTCCATTAGCACTGAGAAACTTCCTTTTTCCAGCAGATAAATGAGAAAACTCTTCTCCTCTGAACTGTAAAGCTCAAGTATTGGAACAACGAGAAAAACACATTTCTCACTAGTGGTAAAAAATGTCATAATAATGAGCTGCATATAAACTTGTCAAACTAATGAGCTGAATATGAACTGACAGTGGAAGTAAGTGTGGTTTGATGGGGCATTCAGGAAAACACATTTTGTGATGAGTCTCTCTATTATAAAAAGAGTTCCTCGAGTAGTAAGGCCACATGGTAACCATTTGGTATAATACAGCGTAATGCATGACTGAAGCTGTTTTGTGTCTCCCTCTAGTGGACAGCGTGGGTATGGAGGAGCAGGAGAGGGAGCGAAGGAGACAAGTGGTGGAGAAATTTCAGAAGGCCCCCTTTGAAGAGATAGCTGCCCACTGTGGTGCCAGGGTAAATAAGAACTTTATCCTTTCTCCATATTGTTTGCAAACTTTCTTAATCTTGCCCAATCAGCCGTGTCTCATGTGATATCTTTGTCCTTTCTAGGCCACACTACTGCAGAGCAAGCTAAATCAGATCTTTGAGATTACAATCAGGTAAGAGACGGTGCTGTGGGATATTTTCAGTGAAAAAGTGTTTGAATAAATTGATAAATTATAGGTTTGCAGGAACTGGTGATTGTGACACTGATGGCAGTGACACAGCATATTGAAAGCATGCAGCACGTGCCGTTCTCATCTTCAAAACTACACAGTGATGGCAGATAAAATAGAAAGCAGCCCAGGGAGTCGTACTTGACATTTTCTCTGAAATATAAGTAACAGTGGACATGATGTGAACACATTGTCTGGGCTTGTAATCTTGCTTTTTTCATCCTTTGTAGGAACAACATAAGCAAACTTCATGTAGAAGGTATTAAGTGATTGAGTACAAATCAACATTACTACTGTTAAAGCTGAGCAAAGAAATGGAGTGGAAGGGCAGTCATAGTCAGGCATGGGATGAAGAAACTATGTTTGTTATTAAACGCCTTGAATGAATGATGATGATGATGACGATGATGACTGTTACCTCTTCTCATTCAGGCCCCCACCGAGCCCATCTGGAACCATTTCATCAGGTTACGGCCAAAGCCAGAGTCGGTCTGTCCCCATCTACGAGATGAAGTTTCCTGACCTCTGTGTATATTAGACCAAACGGTCCACAGGGACGTTACTGAACAATTAAACATTAGAGGGAAGGAAAGGGATTTTGGGGATGGGGATGGGGGTGCTTTGTTAATTTGGTCTTCACTCTAAAAGCATTTGGTTCATGAAATCAAATATCTGGGTCATGAAATCAAACAACCACAGTGGAATATGGATAGAGTCCAGGTCTATGAAGCCAACTACAGAACAAGCCACAACTTGATTAACTAAGCTGACAATTCCTTTTTGCCCAGTGAATGCGGCCAAAACAAGCTGACTAATGTCAAAACTGCAGCAATTTAACTGTCTTTTGTTTCACTAATTCCCTCTCAGTTCTCCTTGGGTGTCTAGAGAAACTCCACAAGCTGGATTTCCAAGCTAAAAATTGCCAAGAACTGTGAGGGCAAATGAAGGGGCACAATAAAAGTTTTTTTTTTTTTAGTTCCTTTACAGTAAACTGACTTGTTGCATGCTCTGTGACTGGACATTTCTGATAGTACTGCAGTTCTTTTGACCTGTTTGTCCCTCACAGGGTGCCATACTACCTGACTGACCAGTTTTGCTCAACAGTCAGTTAACATTTTATTGTTTGTTTATTTAATGGCCAGAAAGAGTGTATGCATCATAGATACATTTTTAATTTTATTGTAAGTGTATTTCTGTGTATGTTTGGTTGAAACATGGAAAGGTAAACACAAAGCTATTCCTTCCCCATCTCCCATGTTACTCAGCACTTGAACATCTGTCTTCAGTGTTAAATGCTTTGTTTTGCCTTTAGTTGTAGCCAAAAGTGCTTTTTCTTTCATGGCAGCCATTTATTTCCTAGATCTATTTTTATTTTTTTTTCCTTTTTACTGATTTTTTAAACCATGCTTTTAATGAAAGACAACTGTTGATCTGCAAGTGAGTGTGCCTTACAGGTGACTCAAGTTAAAACATACGTAAAAAACACACATTACACCAGAGTCGTGTCCACACTAAGCTTTTAAAATGTTTACCATGATGTTTACCAGATGTAACACTAGAGGCTAATTAGGCTCTTTTATTTTTTTCCTTTCCATATAAATGTATATATAAAGAGAAATATATAAATCTTTAAGCTGATGTACAGAGTACAGTAAGGATGTGTTTGTGTTTGTATATACTCGGACAGTATACTGTATATCAACTCTGATTTTAGACTGCCACTGCACTGATTGTGTCTGTAGATAAGGGAGGAAGCTACTTAGTATTTGGATACTTTTGTTAAAATCTTGCAGAAAAAAAAATAACAAGCAACACGTGAAAACAAAAAGGTGTATTTCACAAGGGTCTGACCAGCCCACAGCAGTAATCTTTATCATCTTGAGGCCAGTAAATCACACTCGTGAAGTCTGAATGTGTCCTGCTGAGGTATTTAAGGGCCAATCTGATAGAATCTTGAAACAAGACAAGCAAAACTTTATTTCTAACCACAGATTTTGAGACAAGTTTGAAGGGAAATTGTGTTTTTATTTTAAACCCGGGCCCTATTTTGTAATGTGTCGGTGTGCAATTACTGGAAATTAACAAAAGTTTTGTAATAGTTCCAACAGGTCACCTCAGGGGGGAGCTGCACCATGATTGTAATGACTTTAATGTAATGCTTTAGGGCAACTATAACCACTTTTACTATCTCTACTAAAACAGCTTTTGCCATTCACAGGCTGCAGTTATTATGCTAAGAGGCTGATGATTTTAAAACAGACCTCTGGAGACAGGCCTTTTTGTTTTGTTTGTCTAGGTTTGTTGAATGGAAATTCTGCAAGTCTTAAAAAATCCTGCAAGTCTCATGTTTCTGGTTAAACAAAAAGAATTTCACTCTTGTTAAAAAAAAAAAAAGTCTTCAGCTGTGAAGATCATTCAAGGCGTTTAAAAATAAAAAGTTTTAATGGACACAGTAAAAGGTCATAGTTGCCCCGAAGGATCTCTTTACTGCTAGTTAAGCCATGTTATGGCTCCCCAGTGAAGCATGGGGACTTGAATGGTTACAAAACTTTTACTAAACTTTTTACCAGACATGTCTTTAAAAAAACGTACAGAACTAGGGCCCAGGTTTAAAAATAACAAAACCCCCTGTAAACATGGATTATCATTACATCCTCAGTCTATGTTCGAATGAGTTTTTTACACCAAACTGCTGCTGCTGCAGCCTCCCAGCAGGGCATCTGCCTCATTCAGCAAGACTTCATTATGTCTAAAAGCCATTGTTGTGTGCATGTGTGCCCCCACACACACACACAGACACACACACACACTCACAGGTATATTAAAAAAAAAAAAGTATAATGGCAATAATTTGGCACTAGCCTGGCTAACACGGCCCAACCGTTGGTAGCACATCTTTTGTTGTGTTGAAACTGTACCTTCTGTTGTTGTCGTGGTGCTGTGATGGGTCAGTTTTGTGATGTTGTAAGAAACTGCCCCTCCCGCTCCTGCGCTTCTGTGAATGAACTGCATCAGGCATGAAATGTGTTGCAGCCACCTTGTTAAATGTAAACGACAAAGTCTGGTTTGTTCCCGATTGTCATGTGTTACAGTCCAGTTGGTTGTTTGTTTATCCATTTTTTTCAATGTAGTATCCTCTGTACGTATATTTACGTCCACACACGCCAGTGTATCAGATTGTCTACACGTGTGTGTGTGTTTGTCCATGTGTCTGTATGTTCATTGATGCAAGTGTGTCTTTGTCATTACCCAAGACCAAACTCTTCAGACAGTTTACAGTTTTTCGTCCAGTGAAATCTTTCCACCACATTAGTGAAGATGAAGCTCTCTACAAGTAATGTGCAGCTGTCTAAACCTTCCAGTGACACCTTGTAAAATTGTCTTTTCAGCATCTCGCAACTTTGCAGTGAAGACCTGTAAATCTACCAATGTGCTTGTTGTCATTGCATAGTGTAATGTAATATTAACTGACAGTAATCCAAACCTACTTTTGTCATTACATGTCTGGTTAATAGATCTGTTTACAATGTAGTGCTGTAGGTCAAATCTATTCATTCTGTGAACTTTGCACTTTAAAAACTGGATTACCTAGTGACAGAGGCAGCTTTTACAAGGAGAAAATGCCTTATGAGTGTCATACCTGACTTTGCATGCTAGTGATGTTGCTGTGTTGTACAATAAATTTGTCTGTAACCATAAAAAGTCTGATCTGTTTCTTAATCTATTCTTCAGTCAATGATAGTGATAAAGAGGTTTTTTTTTAGTCTTATTTCCAAAAGGAGTTGTTTTTCTCTACTGCCTGTGTACTGTTAGGTCCATAAGTTTTTCAGCAGTTACAAGATGTATACTTCCAGCTATGATTTAGGAGGTTTAACCAAAGTATTCCATTATCCTTTTAGGAAATACAGCCTTTTTTACACATCATCGTCATTTTCAGGGGCACAAAAGTGATTAAACAAACCAATATGATTGCAAATATAAAGATTTTTAAAAGGACAACCTGAAGTCTGGCACACATAGACATCACCAAAGCTGAGTTTCTTTCCTTGAGATGCTTTACCAGAACTTTACTGCATACTTCACCACCACCACCACTACCATAAAACTGCTTGTCAGTCAACTGTCTGATTACTTTTGAGCCTCTCAAAAAGAAAGGGACCATGTGCAAAAATTCTTCCTTAATGCTTAATGCAATATTTTGCTAAACCTCTTTAGATAAAACTGAAACTATAAACACATCTTGATGGCTTAATTTTAAACTCTCTGTGGTGGCAATAAGATAAAGACAAATTACAAAAAAATGTGTTGGTGTCCAAGTAGGCATGGACCCTGCTGTAAAGAAGCCATAAATCATCAGCCTTCTCCTTATGTTGCCAGTATGATTTTAATTAGTATTTTTTTTAAATGTGTTTGAGGGTAGACTTTAATATCTTTCCTTCAAACCTTCCCTTTGCCCTGGAAAGAAATACTTGTTTTATCATGAGAAAATACACTTAAGGACGTTTTCAAGTCAGACCAAGAAGGTCAAAGTAGTCTGTGGGTGCATCATAGCTTTTATTCAACATAAAACTGCCTTGTTTTTTTATTTAAAGTTTTAATAAGACAAGCCACTGATCCAGAAAAGACATTCAACAACATGCTAATAATAGTAACAAGTTTTTGTAATTTAAAATTAAGACCTTTTGGTACTAACATGCAATCGCTATACAGACCGTTACAACTACCCAGGCCTCCCCCTGTACTTCATCTTCCATTCAGGCCACTATCCTCTGAGCATCCTTGACTATAATGTTCCTGAAGAGCTTGGCCAGCTGCCTCTGAGGTTTATCCTCCCACGACTTCATAAAGTTGCCATTACGTTTTGAGATGTTTGGGCTCCCCCACCTGAAGTGACTCATCCGATAGGTCCCATCTTTTCTCTCCTGTGGGCTGAACTGGACTTGTGACTTGGAAGTGACTCTTGGCCTCTGCAGTTCCTGGCTTTGTTGACTTTCCCCTTTCAGGTCCCCATTCGCTTTATCCTCATAACTGCTCAGCTGCCTGCGAGTATGATGGGGAAAACTGCCCTCGGAGGAGCCCCCTCCCTCCAGAAAAGATGAAAAAACCTTTACAGGCCGGCGTTTGCGGCCAGAGGGTTTGCCCCAGCGGAAATGCTCCATCGAATATGAGCGTCGCTGCTCATTGCGGGCTTTCACATCTGACTCTGATATCTTGTTGTCAGGAACCAGATTGGCCAGAAGGATGTTGAATAAGAGGTCACTGTCATCATCATCAACCTTCAAGGCCAGTCTACTGAGATCTGGAAGTTTAGTCTGGATCACAGACATGCAGAGTTGAATGCAGTCCTGTGTGGAAATGATTAGAGACAGCAGGAAACATTTTAACATAAACTATTTCATGTGAGCAATTTGCAGCAAGAAGAGTTGATGACGGTACAAATATGAGCAAATAACATTTTTTTTAATTACAAATGCTCCCATTAGCCTAAAATATGCCAACAACAACGATTCCAATCGTAATTATGCAGATGACACTCAAATTTACATATCTGAATCCCCAAATGAGTTTGGTCCTGTAAACTCCCTGAATACATGTAATAAGAAAATCAGTTTGCAAAGTGTGTTATTTACCAACAAAAACTTAAAAATTAAACTGAAGCTACGGACTTTTGCACCAAGTTTAATAGTGCTGCTCATCTTCGCTCTGGTGCTAAAAACTGAAACCCAAACAACAATTATTGTTGTTGTCATCAAGGATTTAGACCTAAACCTCAATATCCACATTAAGACAGTAACAAGGTCAGTTTGTTTCATCAGAAAGTATGGCATAACTATCTATTTCAAATCTTATTTGGGCTTTAGACATGAATTTAGATGAACAAAAAGGAACAAAACCTTGCCTTCTACTCTGCTATGTTGAAAAACTATGAAAGACCTTTCTCAAGTCTTCCCAAAAAAGTTTTCTGGTGGTTGCTGCTCAAGAATACAGACTAAGGAGGATGTATGCAACCTTTAAGATTCAGACTTGTAATTTTTTAGTATTACTACCATTACAACTGATGATTACTATCACTATTTGTTAATATTTATTATATCACTTAATTTTGGTTCATGAAGTGTCAGAAAATAGTAAAAAAATAAAAATATACCCCCCTTTTTATGTATTCAAATTGCTTGTGTTTAACAAACTATCTACAAATTATTTTTTTTAAATTTTTTTTTTTAGTTTACTTTCATGAAATACATAGGCATCAAACTTTCACATTTGAACATCTCTGCTGTAAAAACAATTTAAAAAATATTTTTTTAAAAATAGTTACTGCTGTTTGATTAATTGTTGATGTTACTGTCGTGACTGCTCCCCGGGAGATTCCTCAGAGTTTTTTCTTAGGTTTTTCCCCTCCCTGTGTTTCCATCTGTGTGGGCATGACCTAACTTCCTTAATCCCCAGCTGCACACCTGTCTCACCTGGCTCATTCATCATTTCTTCCTGTCTTGCTCACCTGCCTCTCATCAACTCATCAGAGCGAAGTATATCCACCGTGGATCTACTCCCACCTGTTGTCAAATAATTTTTTTAGCTCAGCAATGGTTCTGCTTCGGGCCAACTCGGATCAAAGCTGTAATGATTTAATATCTTCATATTTCATATGTCTTCCTGTCTGCATACCTGCCTGCCAGCAGCTTCCTAGCTTCCAAGCTAACTCATGCCAGTCATGCCCCTTCTCATTCCTCACTCAGGCCCAGTCAAGCCCCATCTTTTCCTTTGCCCTTGCTGCAACCTCATCCTCACTCTGAGGCCATGTTAGCCAATCAGAAGCCAGGAAAAAGCTATTACCTGCAGGTTACTTGTAACTACAGGTCCAACTAGTTCTTGTTAGCACTAGCAATGTTAGCATCACAAACTTTGTTGTCACAATGCTGGATTATTAAATGACCTCTTCAGTGCATTCTGATGCCACTGCTCCCTAATTTAGTAACAGTAAAACTTTTGTATCATGTTTAAACATATACAAAAAAAAGTCCTGAAAGTTAGCACTAGCACTATGTAAACAAAGAATTAACCGTGCAAACTCTGTCGCCAAAAACCAATACTACAATAATGTTTTCATTGATGACAAGCCAATACTGCAAATGCAGTCACTTAATATTATCATCCTTGCTGGATTTTTTTCAAAAGATCTGTTTTCAGTGACCTAAATCTGCATTTTGTGTAGATTAAAGGCCAAAAAGCAAAGAAAAAGCCATGTTTTGAAAAGTAACCTTACACAGCTGCAAAAGCCATTACATTGTAACACTACCTAAACTGTAATACTTAACAGTTTCTTTAAGATTAACTGCTATATCCACACACTGAAATTTATTTGTCCCAAAACAGCTTCACTTTGAGGTCCAGTTAGTAGTTTTTCATAGAAGCTGTTGTAGAGCTTTCCATGATATCACACAACAATCTCGCAACAGTAAATTTCATATTCATATGTATTTCATAACACTCAGCAGGACTGGTGTCCATGTCTGCACCACATTTGCTTGATTTATCAATGCAATACATTTATAAATCCTGCTAGATTTACACATGAGAGAACCAGGTGGATTTTGGATTTACAATATGCAGCACTCTCACATGGTAATCTAGGATTCAAGTCCCATCTGTTGCTAGTTTTCGGCTACAAAGATACTTAAGTTCAGTTCAGTTGAGTTCAGAGAAAATTATTGTGCCGTCTCTCTTTAATATTGTGTTCATTAGATTGTCCATAAACTCTAATTGGCTGGATTCAGCTACACAAACATTTAGAAGTCATGCTGTCATGCTGAAACAGACCTTGAGGAAATCCTAAAATCAAGTTTAAACTTTGCAGCTTAAAATTTTAGCCTACTTTCTCTGCCAATTTTTCCTTTGACTCTTTTGTCTGTTTTTTGTTTGTATTTGACCTATTTAATTATTATTTAAACCACTATGAATTTCCCTCAATGAAATCTGACAGAGTAATAAAGTTCCCCAGCTTTGCTTGTTGATTGCAGTTACAGAGAAGAAATAGAAAGACAGCAACATTGTGGATGATGCAGAGGAGGACAGGTGGACCTACCAGTAACTTTCCCTTGCTGCTCAGGTCGCTGCAGATGGAGCTGTCCCAGCACACTGAGCCAGAGCCGGGGACACACACACAAGCCATCACCACCACTAACAACCAACAGAGACACACCATCTTCAACCTGCTGTGGAGGACCAAAACACAAGTGAGGCTATGAGCTAAACCCAAAGTAAAGCCACAAGAAAATGACAGTCAATAACATGAAATTCCCAGAAGGCTCAAGTTTTCATTGAATCATACCTCAAATGGAAGAAATTCCCACTTTTGTAAAGCAGAACTGTAGGTGTCTTTTGATCTTTACATTTGCATAATACCCTCCTCCCATGATGTGACACTATCTTTAAAATAATGGGCAGATTTGTAGCAGCACGAGTGAATAATAACTGCGACCTCAAAAACCATGAGCCAACATTGCTATCAAGCCAAAATCACATGTAATGATGTTGAAAAAGGGGGCAGGAATGTTTTTCCTTTCAGTGAAGGGAACATAGTCTGTCAAAAGAAACAAAACAAAACAAAACAAAACAAAAAATTTCTTGCTTCAGATCCAGATTTGTTCTGATTGTTATCTTGGGAGATTTATTTTTGAAAGAAAAAAAGGTTGAAAAGTAACAAAGAAACAGAAACAACAATATAAAGGTGTATTTGCCCTGAGCAGAGAAAAACAGTTTTGTCTCTGTCTTGTATCTATTTTTCATTTCATAATTAATGTCTAATTTTGGGAAACAGAAGACTTGGATCTTAAAAGTTAAAAAAGGATTGAGCAAACCTCGCTCACTCTATGGAGCATGCCACATTTTCAATGAGCAATATTAACAAAACTACAATACAGTTACTGTCAAATGAGGGGGATTTAGCAACATCTAGTGGTGATATTACAAATTTTAAACAACTGGATAGCCACCGACATCCCCTGCCCTTGTGAGCATGCAGAGGACTGTATAGTGGCTGTAAAAAAACTTTTATTTATTTGTTACTGTAGAAACATGGAAATGCAAAATGGCAGATCGGAAGGGGACCTGCCATATTCTACATAAAGATCCGTCTAAATCCTAAACACTGGATCTCAAAACATATCATGTGAAGTTAAAGCTGGAATCTTTTAAATTTCCATGAAATCAAAAACATCCTTTTTTTTATTACTTGTTTAAAGCTTTCCTGCATTAACCATTCATTGTATTCACACTGAGTTCTTACTTCTCTATGTGGCACAAGTCATTGTTCCATTCAGTGGATTCAAGGTTAATTTTACACCCAGGAGGAAATTACAGGAACAGGAGCGTGAGTGCAGTCATCCTCACTGGCCTCAGTGTTTATTATTCATCCTGCTACAGCCATTTTAGAGCTGTATTAAGTTCCTTTAAACACAAACTGAACATTTTGCTTTATAATGAAAACAATCAGTTGATGAAAGATGGGATGGATTTAAATGGGGGGACAGTCAAATTAGAGGCAATGTAATTTATAATGTGACTAAATTTTTTTTGTGCTAACTGCAATCACTCATCAAATTCATTTCTCAATTCAAAGCAATGCTCAGTTTTGGTGATTCTGTATAAGTGAAGTGTATCATATATTTTTTTTGGAAAAGAATAATAAGATAATAAAGCTGCTGTGGGCTGTTGTCCGGAAAACTACTCACAGTGAATGCAGCATGAAGGCAGATTGTGGTTAACAACAGTAAGATGGAAAAGGTTAGCAATTGATCAGAATTAGCAAGTTTTTTTTTTAAGTTGTGCCATAAACAGATTCACATTTAAATGATGGGATCATTTTGCAATGGTTCTTATAAGCAAGTTAAACATCATAACTACATTAAAATGAGGAAGACACACACAAACAAACACTAATTCACTGGATTGTTATGACTGAAATTGGTGCTAATTTGAGCCATTAGACTGAAAAAGGGTGCAAAGTGTTGTTTTTTACAAAAAGCAAAACAAGCTCCTGCCCTCCTTTACCCACTGCAATCACTTCCCCACACAACATTTTCCAATTGGCTCAGAATTTAATGTAGAAACCCTGAGAGAACAATCGAAAAAATAAAAGAACACAACAATCCCTTTATGGCTACTCAAGGGCACACCACAGTGATGACGGTAGTAATTTAGTAACTAATTACCTCAGTCAATAGTTTTTAAATCTCCTTTGCTTCTATACTGTGCTTAGTTAACCGTAGTACAGAGATCTGCAGCTAAGAAGAGAAAGGTCTCTGAGGGGAAATGACTTGAAGTCGCCTTGTGAGAAGCTGCAAGTGGGCAGCAACAAAGCCTGCGTGCCAGTTCAAGGACAGTGATCAATGCACATACCTGAATACATGCAAGGAAATGCACTGTGGGAGGCTGCATTCATAAAGGTCCCACACATTTCATAAACAAGATATTCCCAAGCGATAAAAAGGATTTATAAAGTAATTATTTCAATGAATAACAGCCCTGAATAACTTCTCTCATGACGCAGCTCCACCAGGCAAAACGCCTCCCTTCTTCTCCTGGCTGCTATCTTTATTATCGCTTCTTCTCTGTTTTCCCTCTTCCAGTGTTTAACCGTTTACATCTCAGTTAAAACCTGTGGGAGGTTTGTTTAACAGAAGCTGCATAACATAGAAAAACTAAACTTTAACATTTTGCACTGACCAATTAGTCATTTCTGCTACTTTAAATAAATTTGACATGTTGCTGCTCATCTGATTTCCAGTTTTAAAGCTATTTTTTTTTTAAAAACTCCTCCCTCTTTGGATGCACTTCCTTTATTTCCTTTGTTGAGAAACTGCATCTTGTTTCTCCCTTCCTCTTCTATTATTGTGAGGAGTGACTCCTTGGTGGGCCATCGTCTTTGTAACTCTGGCAGAGACTCGTCTCCTCTCCTTCTACAGTATGACTCACTCAGCTGAGCTCTGCTCTCCACAGACACAAAAGAAGCCTGAGCTCTGCAATCACAACAGATTGAAACCGTCCAATGATTTATTGTTATTAAAAAGCTATGTGAGTTCGATTGGTGTTTGGAGAGTAATTTTTTTCTCAATGGAAAGCAGTTAAAATGCCACCAAACACACTTATGCATATTCTTAAAAAATGCTGAGGTGTAACTATGATATAAAAAAAAAAATACCTTGGATGTTAATTTAAAGAGCAAATGCAAAATTTATGTCAGAAAATCTTAAAACAAAAATTAGAGTAGTTAATCAATGAAACAGGGTTAATTTGTTCAGAAAAAAACAAGAAACTGATTTTTTTAAAAAAACATACAAAAAACAAGTTAAGGGATTTTTTTTTTTTTTTTACCTTTTCCGAATGCTTTGTTTTTTCTCTCTTCTCTTCTGGTTTTTCTCCCTCTGTTTGTCCGCAGATCTTCCAGAGTGGCGACTCTTAACTGTGATCCCTTCCCTCCTCTTCTGCTCTTCTCTCCGCTCTGTGATGAAATGCACAGTAGGAGAGTTTGTGCTGTTGCTTCCTTAGAGGAGGAAAGCTCTTTTTATAGACGCGTGAGGTACGAAGCTCGGAGTCTCGAGGCCTCTGGGTGTGATTGAGGTAGGGGGTCTCCTGCTTCTCTCTGGATGGGGAGGAGTGTGCATTGTGTATGTGTGTGTGTGTATGTACGGTTGGTGTAAAGGCCACCCACACACTTTGAATGGTGCAGCTCACGTCACCAGACAACAGGTGAAGCATTAGTAAACTAGTTGCTGTCCTCCTCTTCCTCCTCCTGCTTCTTCCTCTGCAATCTAACAAACCTTCAAGTTTTCCTCGACGGCTGATCATTGGGATGTTTTCACTTCTCTCAGGTAAATTTCTCGAGTGCGTGTTTACAAGACAATACACTGATGAATACAACTGCGGTTCATTAAAGGACTCCTGTCAATTCTGTCTCTTAAATCCTTTAAAGGTCAGTCCTAATCGCTGAAGAGCAGCATCCTTGAAAAAAAGCTGGAGAGCCGGAGTGAAGTGTGCTAATCAATTGGACTGAGTGGATCGTTTTTCTGCAGCTCAGGTTTACAAAGTGTGCGTGCATCCCTGTGTGGAAACTTCATTAGGAAGACCTGAGTCACTGGTTGAACGTCATGACCACACCACTTGAGTGGGGGGCGTGCACACACAGGCACACGCGCACACACACACACACACACACACATGCACAAAAGAAAAAGAAACAGGCTGTGCTGTTGAAAGGAAAATCATTTTCCTGTGAACTCTTTCATGCCGCTACCAGTGCATTTATGAAATAACACACAAGGATAAACCACATAAAGCAAAACACAAGTCTGCTGTCAAACACATTGAGTCCGTTTTCCCATTTATTCCATTCAAAACTAGATACTGATGCTGACACATCAATGCAAATTGTCAACAAATGCCGATGTGGTACATATTTACCAATTACAACAGGCTAAAGTTAAAACAGATGGCTGTTTGCTTTCTGCAAACCTGTAAACCAGTGTAGAGTTTTACAGTTAAAAAGTAAAGTAATTCGGCTACTTTGTGATTAAAATATATTAATACTGGAAACATAAATCATGAGTCATGCTGTGATTCATTTCAAATTTATTGCCTCATTTCAGTGACCTTAAGTATTTCTGTAACTTATATATAGTGAATTATTACTGCCTTATCTTAGTTAAAGTAAAGGACGATTTGGTCCGTCTGCAAAAGCTGCTCTAAAGTAAATTCCTCTTAAACACTAAATAAATATACAGCAAAGATTAAGTCAGTGTAACAGGGGTTCATGGGTATGTAGGTACAGACGTATGTGAGGGCAGTAATGTGCTGTATAGATCATCATTTGACCATATATGTGCAGACAACTTTCTCCCGTGAACATGGATTTTTCTGTTTTTCCAAATGATATGTAGAGTAAACTGTAAGTGTGTATGTTTGTAAAGAAGAGAGGTTGCACATGTTTAAATGCAAGAAAGATTCACCAGTTATAACCAATAAAAACAGCAAGCAACCCTAAAGCTTCCCCAAAAAAAACTTTGGCTGCAAAAACCTGAAAATTGATTAAAATTTCAACTGATTTGGAAAAAAATGATGGTTCATATTAACAGTTAATCCTCCATGAAGTTGCTCAAAATCCAGGTTCTTTTAACAAAACCAATATGTCTCTTTCTGGGCGAGCCGAAACCTAATATTAAATGAAAACATGAAATTAACTGAATTTGCCAGAAACCACAAGGGTTTGAAATGTTCCCATGTTAAAATGACAACAAGATTAGAAGATGAAACAGCAAAAAAAAAAAATTTAAAAAAAATGCCTGACCTCATGTGACCCATTCAAGTCAGGATGCCAAAAATGTTTCAGACTCATTAAAAAGGAAAAAAATTAACTCACATGTCTTCAACTCTAAAACTCTGTGAGATAGGCCCATCACAGGTCGGCTTTAAGACACAGTCATGCAGCAGACGCATCACATCTTATTTCGTGTGAAGTTATGAAGAAACGCTCCGCTGATGACATTCCTCCTGTAACATATAACTTATCAGGTGGAGGGAGGGCACAGCGGGGTTGAATTCCTCTCATCTGGTTTATCAGAAACACAACAGAGCTCTGCAGCGTGGCCTTGCGAAAGATTTTTGCTTTGATGAGAACTATGGGAGTTGTTTTTCTTTTACGAATTGGATTGGGGCAAATAAACCGGTGACGGAGCATTAATGGCAAAAAAAGTGGATTCTTTCATTTGGTGGTCGAAGTAACGTGGGTGAGAAAAGAGGTGAAGACAGATGTTTTGTGTGAAGTGGAAGGTGTGTGTCATGCGTTATGAATCCCCCCGATGAGAAACATTATATCAAACACTTTAAAAAAGGGAGTTTTTCATCTTGGAAAACTGTTAATGCACAGTCAAACCTGAGCTCATGTTGCACAAGCCGGCATAAATAAAACCTCTGATGACCCATCACATGTTTTTGACTGGCCCTGCTCCTCCGCTCTTCCTTCCTTCCTATGAAAATAAAAAACAAACATCTTTCCTCAGCGAACTGATATCCTGTTGATTTACACGTCTGCACAGTCTCTCACTGCCCGAGTTCTTAACCCGTTTTATGAGCAATTTATTTAACCTTTTCTTACTGTGTGGAACTTTAATACAATTATAAAAGTACGTTTTTCTCTGGTGGTTTATTATGTTTTACTCGCAGGTATATTATGATATGTCTGCATGGATTTAAACTCTACATTGACAGCTTTAATGCCACATTTTCACCTCTAAATATGATCTCCATGTGGACATTTTTACTCACAGCATCTTGAAGTAATGATGTCCAGATTTTCTGAATATTATCTACACCCATTTGTAGAAGAAAATATTGAAACAAGTGCTGCTATAATGATAAAATAATAATCAAAATAAGAACATATTGTTACTAAAATGTAATATTTCAAAGCAGGATGACAGCAGATTAAATAATAATGAGAAATAAGATTTAGGTATGACTGTGAACAGTCTGAGGTGGGAGTAATTCTCCCTTCTTCCTCAGCCACAAATTCAAAATCCTCTTTGGATCTGACCCACTTAACCTTCTTGTGGCCTTCCTCTGCAGGTGGTGTTTTTTTTCCGGTCGCCTCCTGCTTGTGATTTTGAGTCATTACTGAATATGAATGCTAAAATTAAAAAAAAAAAAAAGAGCTTGCTTACCAAGCCACCTCTTCAATGGATAAATAAAGCTTAAAACAAATGAAGATGATGCATTCGAACAGAGTTTATTTCAACTATTGGTGCTGCTTATTTCTACTGGTTCATAATAATGCAACCCCCAGACAAGGCTGTGCAGGGTGTGACTCACTGCCTAATAAAGACTCTGCCATTTAACCAACTGCCATGTATACAAGTATTTTCATCTCATCGGAGGTTTTAGAAAGTATGAAGGCAAAAAAGACTGATCTTTTCATTTGCAACAGTGAGATCTTTTTTGGCTGTGAGTTAAAGTATCGATGCTGTTTGTTCACAAACAAGTGTGATGCACAGATACAGAGTTTAGTCCTGTTTTAGCTTCAATATTTTGCTTTTCTGCATTCATGTATTGTGCATTAGAATAGTGGAAGATAAAGACAGTGTTCACACTATACATGCTACATATATCCAGCTCTAAAGCATAGCAAATACGTGTTACTGGGTGCTCTTTAACTGCACAAAAAAAAGACATAATGGCACATTATCTTTGTTTGGGGTCTCAGAGACCCCAGCTGTAAAACCCGGCTAAATACACTGAATTTCCATCATGCTCTGTATCCATCATTGGTGCTAACAGTACTCTGTATAAAGCACTACCTCTTCCAAACCCCAAGCCAGTTTTGCAATTTTTTAAAAGTAATTTCTCTCCAAGGTCCAATTGACTTTAAAAATAAGGACATTATATGCATAATTTAACATACAAGGTGGTGATTGACACATTAAAGAAGGAGATGAGTTGTTCTGTTCTCATTTCATGCATGTGCAGTCCAACTCTTTGGATGAATTTGCAGAAATTTTGAAGTTAATTACATCTGAGGTATTTCTGTTCCGGGTAATTGTAATAAAAAATTGGCCTTGTCTGTGAAAATTTACAACATCAGCCTTTGTGCAGTCATCTGTGTCTGCAAAGTTTGTCTTCACCATCTGCCCAAAATGTTGCAAGACGCCTGCTCCCGCAGTGTTGCCTTCATGTCCACATTAACCTCCTTGAGTGAGGCCTGGAAACAAAGGGAATCCATTTTCTCAGACAGTCCTGAAGAGCCTGCAGGCTTTGCTTACAATAAAAATGATTTCAAAATGAGAATAATACTTTAAAATAATATTTCAACATGCTAACCATATTATGGTGCTGGTGTCAGTTCACCTCTCCCATTTTTCACTTTGAAATCTTTGATCGATATAAACACAAAAAACAATGCAATTTACATAGAAAAATAGTACATATGACACAATTAGCCATCTATATAAATCAAAGGCCACCCAGGAATATTGTTTTGCTTGTCCACCCTAGTGTGGATTTATCTCTGGTAATGGGAACTCACATAAATATGAGACATACCGTTCATGTTTTGAATGCGTCTCCACCCGCATATGTATCCCCAAGATTAGTCCTTGAAAGCAGATTCCAGGACAACAGGAAATCTCCTGCTTTAATATGTTTTATAAGGTTTTATTAAATGTTAACTCTGTTTCATGTACACAGAAAAAACAAAACATTTGATTTGACTAGAGAACAAGGCGACTTAATAAACAGCACAAGAGCTTTTTAAAACTCATTTTCTTCCATTAGATCCTGGGTTTTTTTATTCTGGGGTTGTACCCAGAACACCACAAGTATGCCAAAAGTGACAGAATAATGATAGATTTATGTCTCTTGCATGCTAAAAGATTGATTGCAATGTTTTGGAAAAAGACTAACACACCAAGTATCACATATTGGGTTAGGCAAATGTTGACAACTTTTCCATTAGAAAGAGTGACGTATATATAAGACGAAGGAAGCAGGATATGTTTGAAAAAGTGTGGGGACCATTCACTGTTTTTGTCAAAAGTATAGATTTATCAGATGATGAAGAGGAAGACTGAATATTTGTCTGAGAAGATTTTTGTTCATGTGTCTCCATGTACGCTTTGGTTGAGGAGGCACAAATGTTTTTGTTTTGTGTTTATTTTATGCTGTTATATACATACGTGGATAAATAGATGTATGTCTATGAGAAAACATTAATAAACATATTGGTTTTAAAAAAAACAACTCATTTTCACATCCTGAAACTCAGGGTGTACACTTTTATTTTCTTCTATTTATTTGTTGTTTTTATCTGCTAATTTATAAAACATGAAAGGACATTTTATCACTGGGGGGCACCAAACATCAAGGAGGGACAAAATAGCAAAAGCTTGAGGTCCCCAGATTAGTTTAAAGTGAAACTTCTGATATTCTTAAATGAATGAATTGTCAAATTTTTTAGAGTTTGCAAACAACCAGTCACAGGGTTCAAACATTCACATCTCTGCATGCAAACTGTTAAAGACTACAGGAGAAGATGGGCTGAAAAGTGATAGTGTGTTGACCTTGGCTTGAGCTGGTTTTGTCAGCTGTTTGTTGTCTTTCAGTGCAGCTCATTGCAAAACTCTGACAGTAACAACAGTAATCTCCGTGCTGCTGCATCACCACCTGTTGCAATCCTATAGGATTCTTTCCAGTTAGGTAACGATGCTTCCTCATCTCCTCCCCGCTCTTCTGTTCTCCAGGGTTTTGAGGTTTACCCCGTGTGTTCCGTCTATCTAATTATGTCTGAATCCTCATCTCCCTTATCTGTGTTGCAACCTGCAACCCAAACACTGATTGATATTTCCCAACACTGCGAATTTTGCAAGTTAATAAAAACAGGACTTCTAGTATTTCAAGTGAAAGCAGCATGAGGTCACTATGACCGCAAAACGCCAGTGTGTAACTACCACACTATTGTTTTGTTAGATTCCATGTGGAAGCAGAGTGAAAAGAAAAGAAAAGATATCAATTAAAAACAAGCCATGTCCACCCTAATTTTGACACATTTGAGTACTTTACACATCATCTGTTAGCTTTTTTCCCCCATTATTCAGTTTGATTTGCTATGTGTGATTCGTATAACAAACATTTTACTGTTTAGTCGTTAACCAGCCAGGCAGCTTCTATTTGTGATGTCCTCAGGTTCATTTTCCAAGTGAATGGCAGCTCATCTATAAATAAGAGAGTCTGTTTCTTTTCCCCCTAAGCTGCAGATTGAGATGTCACATACACTACATATGCTGTTAGTACTATAAAAAGGCAATATAGGCTTCAAATGGAAAGACATACTGCATCTCTAACCTTTTACAAACCAATTATAACCTTTTATGTGAAGTATTTGCAGCGTCTCTCATTTATCCAGAGCGATCCATTACAAGCTCAGAGTCAGGTTATGAAACTGTGCATCATGAAGAGGCTGACGTTGCTTCAAAATATTGCCTGAGTGAGGAGGAATGTCCCATTTGGCAAATGTGTGATACTTCGATTCCTCCCTTGCATCGTAGGAGGAAGAAGATGAGGTTCAAAAGAAGAGATTCAAGCATTAGAAAACAGAGAGCTGAAGTCATGTTTTGATGCTGTGATGGGTTGTAAAACTGTTTGGATCATTTTTGAAAAAAAAAAGCTCTGTTTTCTCCAACCACTCCATAGTGTGAGGGAGGCATATTTAAACCTTGGAAAAGCATTTTAGAAAAGGTGAATTTTTGTGGGTGGGCAAAACTGGCTAAAAGTCGATGAAAGAACAAAAAGAAGAGAAAGTAAGAGAGCGATGCGTGTTTTCAAAATTTTCCATTTACAGTGGCCATGGCCTTGGCTGGTAGACAGCATCTACCTCTCATCATATTTTGGGGCATCCAGAGACTGTCGGCTTATATCAGAAGACTCTGCAGCTTCGACGAAGCTTAATATAACACCTACAAGTTCTGTGTGTCCCAGGATGCATTTCTTTCATGCCGCCAAATCCCAACACACACGTTTCAGAGCAGAGCCGCACTTATTTTTAAGCCAGACGCCGGAGAGTCTCAGGCAAACTGATGGACTTCATCACACACCAAGCAAGCATTTCACAGGAAAAACACTGGGCTGCAGTGAGAGCAGTGTGTGTTTTAGTGTAGAAAATGTCTAAATCAATCTGTGTAACAAGTGGCTCACATTTTTATAGCGACAAGAAGAGTATGACACACAAAAACCTTTATACTTCATACATTTATGTTGTCTTTTTCTGCAATAATATTAATTCTACTCATAAATGACTATTGTTGTGACACTGAAGACTTAAAACTGAGTTTGCTTCAACATAGTTTTATTCTGCAAATCCTCATCAAAGTCTCATTTAATCAAATTCTGTTCAAAGAATTGACAAAGTGAACCTGAAAGTCAGGAAACAACTAAGAGCTGCTGTCTTTTTTTAAAAATTATTTTTCAGTCTAACAAAACACTTGAGACAGCTGACATTGTGCAAGTTTTGTGTGAGAAATTTATTTTTTTCCCAATAACAATCTTTATTAGTGAACAATCAAAGAGCACAGGGTGCAAAATAACTGCTGTCCAGATGTCAAAGATTTGATGTTGCAGATGTTAAAAAATAGTCAAGAAAACAGACCTTAGCTAACCACACAAACAACACACCTCCCTAGATGCTTTCATAACAGAGTGTTATCACACAATGTTCCACCGCTAGCTTAGATTTATTTGTAAAGAGAAATGCAGTGAATGTAATGAACTGCATCTGTTACATCAGTGAGTAAAGGAGGCTGCGCCGGTGTGCGCCGGTGTGCTTAGGTTGCACAATTTGTGGTTTTAGATTTTATTTATTATGCCATAATATATTTAAAGCTTAGCTTACTCCTTAATCTTACTTAATTTACTGTGTTTAAAAAGCAGTTTCATTAATAAAAGTCAGTCTGTACTGGCTGTCTGTATTGCTTGACTGCTTTAAAAAAAAAAAAAAAAAAAAATCCTCGAAAAAGAGAAAAGTTTTGGTTTTGAAAGCTTTGTTTCAGTTGATTTATTCAGGACTTTCTCATATGTATGACTCATGTTAAGAATACAAAGCAGGGAAACCTCATTGATTCATCTTTGAGTCTTCGATAAAAGTGCAGACAGTTCAATTACTCAGAAAAAATTATGAGAACGAAAGAGCAACCAGTAAGACAGAGAAAAAAAAAATCTGAGGTTTCCCACAGTGGCCAATAACAGACGTTGTAAAATAATAAATTGCACAATAACAATGGCAATAACAAAAGGCTAAATGAGAAAGCAAATAAAACCATGAAAAACATAATGAGGCAGACAGATGGATCTTCAGCCCTGTAGACCAGTGAATGTTGCCTGTGATCCAATCATCCAAATGTTTCAATCAAGCTTAATGTGATGGTTTCTGTTGTCTTAATATTACAAGTTTCCTCTTCCTGTTCACTACAAATATAGACATATATGTAAGGGAGACCCATTTGTGCCCTATTGAGTGTCTGAAACCCTCTAATGTCTGTGGGGCAGAACATAATTCACACCAATAGGACTGACGGTCTCATAACAGCAGGGCTAGTGTTTTACACTCCCACAGCATCTCCCACAGGATACCTCAGGAAGCACAGCCTCTGCCTTCCCCCAAAGCTCCTAAAATAGAAAATATAAGACGGGTTGTTTCTTTTGGAGTTGATAGTTGACACACCCCACAGTATCCTTCTGAAAAGGCATGTTAAAAAGTCTGACATACTCTTATGGTAATACATCATGCCCAAATGTTTTTGGGGTTTTTTTGCATGGCATTTCGTTTCTATTATTTGATTTTATCTCAGCTCACCAATTATGTCTAATTCAATTAAATAACACTGTTGTGAACTGAACCGTCAAGGTAGAGGAATCAAAAGTTTAAAATTCATGTTTGAGTTTATTTTACCTCTGAAAAGATTCAACAAAAACAAATACTAAGTTTCAACCAAAACAAATACTCTGAAGGTAACTTGATCAGCAAAGTTATAAATCCTGTGAAAGATGTCAACAAACATAACATCACAGGAAAATACAGCTAGCAAAACAAGAAAACAAGTCATATAACAGACCTGACAGGATGAGAACTTAGGGAAACATAAATACTGGTTGATCAAACCAATAAAAACATACAGAGGCAATAGTCAACAGCACAAAGAGAAACTGATCCCCCCCCCCATGCCATCAGACAGCTTGGTATGATCCTTGTCATGAGGTCGAACTCGACCTCAACTCCAGTTCATGTTTTACCAGGAAGAAGTGCTGAAGTTTTTAAGATTTGGAGGGAGGAACAGTGGCAGCAGAGTTTCATCATCAGGGAAAAAACAGGTGAAAACTCTGAGCTAAAATGTAAAATTAGTTTTAGGGTGAATATTTCCTTCAAAGAAATAAAAGTTCCACGTCATCATATTACATAAGGACATCACAGGATGATGTGACAATATATTCTGCAGCCTGCAGTGGTTGCAAACCAGTGCAGCTATTACCAAATCAATGTAATGTGTTTTTCCATTTCGTTATTTCTTTTAGGCCGTTAGACTTGCTAAGATTATTTCTTTTGTTTAAAAATTACTATTACATGTAAAATCTGGTGTACTCTTTTAAATTTTTGGTACCTTAATCGTCAATGCTTGTTGTAAGTTGCATTTAAGCCACAAGAGGGTGCAATTTTGTCACAAATAAGCCACGGTTGACTGTATTCTGCTGTGAGTTCTTTCTTTTTTCACAGCATGATTATTCATTTACATTGTTGCAAATCTATATAAAATAAGATGCAAACACATATATAAACATACAGAAACTATTGCCATTTAGTGTGTAATTTTTGGAGGGTCGAATGATCCACTGCAGCTCTTTCCTTTATCTCTTATTGAGCACCATGCACATTCATCTTAAAAAGAACTTTTTTTAATACCAGCTTAATAAACTAGCAGGACTCTGGACTGTAATCTCATTTCCTGCATTTTTTACTCTCCTTTGGTATTTGCTGTGGTACATACAGAATTTGGTTTGAAAAGATATAATGAGACCACCATGGACCTTACTCACAAGGGCTCATGACAGCATGATAGCGAGTGGGTGATAGTATATTGCAACAGAGGCAGCATATTAAAAGCAATAAAGTCTGACTTGTTTTAAGGTGATTTAAGGTAGCAGAATGGAACATAAAGATAGCAACATAGGGGAGAAATAATCCCAAGCATACACGACCATAAATCCAAAATATAATACACATTATTACTACTCTAGGGACGGAGCTAGCATTAAAGATGCAAAGGTTTTGTCTGTGGTATTGTTTCTTATGAGGATCTTAAAAAATATAGAATTGTTGACATTGTACTTACACATGATGGGTTTTACAGGATGGTTAGGGCATTTGTTGTTGGTTTTCTTTGCAATGTGGTAAGAGTGTTAAAATTTATTGTGTAAGGACATAACATGTGTGAGGCATATAACAGATAAATGTTAAAATAAAGTGAGAGAATAATTGCAATTATATCTCCATGAAATGCATTTGTGACAAAAAAAACTAGTAGTAAAAGTAATGCTTCTAATTAATTTTTTACATTAGTCTTTTCTTAATCATGCATAGTCCGTACATTTTTTTTGTATTTTCTGTCAGTAAATCTTATAGTCTATAACACTTTTTATATTGGGCCCTTTTTTATAATTAATAGATCTACATTAATAAATAGACCAAAGTGTCTTGCTTTGCACAAGTCTAAATTTCAAAATATAGGCCTACGTTATATTGTGTGAAATAATGTCTTAATGTGCCTGTAAGGAGCCCAAAGCCTACATGTTGTAAAAATGTAGCTTATGCAAATAAATTGCCCCACCGAGACTCTAACTCATCCCCGGGCAAAAGGCAAAAAAAGGGGACATAAATATGTGAGGGGACCTCCTTTGTTCGACGTTTAGTCACCTCTGTGGCCCCTGGAAAACCATTAAACGAGGAGGACTTCTCCCAGGAGCCCAGCATTCCTCAGATTCCTCCGATCTGATGTCAGAGCAGAGGGGACGGCGCTCCGGAGGCATCTGGACCCGCTGCTGCCTTCACGGTCCACGCCAGGGCTGCGACCTCTGAACTTTAGCACGAACTCTCACTTTTAAATAATTTCAATCGGAAAAATCAACAAAGTTACAAATTTTTAATTGATTTATTTGACCATTTATTTACACCAAACTCTGTTTTGCTGTGGCTAAATAATGTAACGATGAAAAAACTGCAATTGTAAGTTATATCACTGGATGTGTCTCAATCAAAACAATATGAGAAGAAAGTCAGGAGGCACATGGGATTTGTTGGTTTTATTATTTAATGACCACCATTACACAAGAAAATCCATATGACTCAGGCAGAAATATTCATGGTTGAGGTAATGTATTAATTTTTGTTTAATTCATGTTACATTTTGTCATGTTTGCCGACTTCTTTTCTCCCTTTGTCTTGCCTTACCCCAAAAATTAGCTACAGGCAACAAAATAAAGGCACCGTGACCTTGAATGCAATTAAGATTTAAATATCGCTGTTAAAAAACATAATAAAAATGCAATTTTTTATTCTTTTTAAACATTTTTATTTACTTTATTTTAAATTACAAGTTGTCAGGTGTGTTTGCTAGATATGACACAACAGCTAGCAGTTGGTTAGCTTAGCTTAGTGCAGAGATGTCAAACAGTAGCACAGCTAACCTGATCCAGTCAAAGGACACTTTGTTCACCACATCTTTCAAACTCACAAATTATCACCAATTTCTTTTTAAATACACAAAGAAGTGCAAAAATGACAACGGAAAACAGTTAGACAAGGGTTTATAAGCCGAGGTCTCCAAATTTCCAGTTTGAAGTTTTTGTGCTAAGATAAGCAAGCGGCCTCTGGCTCTTAGTTTAAATTTACAGTGCAGAAACTAGAGCATTATCAATTTAAACATTTAACTAATGCTTAGCTAGATGGCAAATTAGGCTATTTCTTATAAGGTTGTTCATTAGTCTTATTTTATGTAAGTTGCTGTATCATTTGTGACAACCGTCAATCCGACATCCTCAGTCTAAAGAAATATGTTCTGGCAAGTGGTTACAACTTCTTAGTTTATGACCTGATGAAACACAAATAGGCTTATGTCTTCTTGCACTCCCTTTAATGGGATCCCCCTCATGTTTTAAGTCAAAATTATACTACAATGTGCAAGAAAAATTCAAAAATAATGCAAATCCGTTTGGATTTTTTCTTGTCACATGGTCCCAAACCAATACGTTGGGCTACACCTCCTTTTCCGAACGTTTCACGTAACACTTGTGATTCCAACGTTTTCCGTAGCCCTTGAATGCAACTTAAGGTCCTCTTTCCCCTTGTACAGAACGCCTCCATTGGAAAGGGACCGCTACTATAAACATACTCAGAGTCCCTGCGAGAGAAGAAGACCACGTCGTTGTAACCTCACGGACAAGATTGAGAAGCTTTTGTGACAGTTTTCGTGCGTTTTGTTGTCCGTGTAAAACTCTGAAAGAAGACAAAAAACTCCGGAGTTGAAGCAGCAACAGGACTGAGTTTTTGCGACTGCCTCTGCGACTTTTTCTCCTGAAAGTTGCGCTCATATGATCTCTCGAGATTTCTTTTTCCACATGGGAACTTAAACTTATTTAACTTATTTAAAAGACAAAAAGAACTACATGAGGATTATCTGTTAGATGTGAGGTTCACCACCGTCGAGTAAAGAAGAGTTTTTTTCTCCTGCTGGGAACAGAAAACGGCATGTAGGGCAGGATCAAGGGTGAGTTTTCTTGAAAAGAAAAAAAATCTTTACCAGGAGAGTTTGGATATGCTCTTGTTAGTCTCCAAATCGTCCAGTCGTCCTTGGATGAGACGAGAACTCATTTTAAAGTCTTGAACTGCAGTTTTAAAAATGTAGGCCAAATGGCTTGGCCACGTAGGGCAGGGGAACCCAAATATTTTAACCCCCACCCCCGTCCTCCACCAGATAAACATACATTATAATACAGACAGAGCCCCAAACCCTCCTCCCCACATGATAATATGTGGCTAATGTTAGGAGGAATTAACTAACTTGTAGATAACTGGACACTAGTCATTAGCATTCTTCAGAGTTAATGAGGTAACACTGATGTTACATTAGTAAACTTGGCTTAGGGGACCCTCTGCATGACCCCCACACCCCCCAAGATCCAGCCTGGACACCTTGGAGTTCACACCACCTCAAATACCAAGATCCAACTCTCTTGCTTCGCCTGAAAATGACATTTAAAACCTGCGTTTACAGAGGCGTGTTGATCAGTTGACCTAAGTGGACATTTATTGAGTCATCCTGGTAGAAACGGAGAGTGAGAGCAGCACATAAATGACAGTTTTACATCATTGGTTTAAATAAGCTGGGATGACATGGGGAGTGTGTTTCGTGTGTGCTCATCCCTCCTCTTTAAACCAGGCGATGATGACATTACGGCTTTATTGTTTCTCATGCCCTCACCCTGTGTGTGCTCTTTGCATACCTGTTTGTGTGAGAGAATGTAAAAGATGTGTTTGGACATGCACCTTGGACTACTACCACTACTGTAAAAAATGGGAGAGTTCTGTAAAGGCAAATATAGCATAGTTGCAGGAGGCGTAGGCCATACGCACACACACACACACACACACATCTGGCTGTCTTTATAAGCTCAAAGGCATGCTGTGTAAATTACATGTTGCCCGAGCAAGTGGCTTGGGAGTACACAGCACTTTTAAAACACTGCTGGAGAATTTAAAGGACCAAAAGTCAGAGTAGTAGGTTTCCTCTGCAGCCTCCATCCATGCCTCTTCTCACCTTGCAAGTAAGGTTTATTTAGACTCAAGAGCGAGTGGTTAAATGTCTAAAATATGTTTCTGATTGCTTCCATAATGGCAGTGCCATTTTTAGCCCCTCTTTTTCCTTCGGTGATAGTTGAAAACAAAAGGAAAGTTTCTCTGTGCTACTGAATTGTTAAGGCTAAGTCCCAAAGGCATGTTTTGTTTAAGGTCAGCGTGGTGCGATTATAATAGGTGTTTACAGCATAATGTGAGCCTGCATGTAAAAGGAAAAGTGGCTATTGTTTGTGTAGCCAGTGGTCATTTAAATCTAAAGGCCATTTGATTGCTATGTGGAGCAAACATACTGGTAATTTTGGTCAAGTACTCATGCACAGGAAAAGAAAAACGGAGGAAAAGTTATTGTTGTTGTTGCATAGCAGTTTAAGTGAAGGCAATAAAATGTACAGAATTCCTTAAAACACATCCCACGGTTTTCTTGTCACTCTGCAGAGATGCATTGCTGCTGTGGAAAAATGAGAGCATAAGAGAAGACTGTGTCCTTTATTACTTTCTCAACATTTCTATAGGTTTGTGGTGAACTTGTGGTGAAGATGTTATGCAAAATAAAGCTGTCAAAATCAATGACGAAAAGCAGCTTCTAACTATTACCTTCCACAGTAGTTTTAGTGTCATAGATTTATTACACTCACATCATCTTGTAACTTGTTTATAACCGCTGAACATGTGGTTTTGCATTTGGGAGATAACTTATTAGTGCTAAAATAGTAATCAAGATTAATCAACAGTAAATCTGACAAGTGTTTTCATATAAGACTCAATAATTTGAGGAGAGTTCCCCCAAAATGTGGTGAGTCCTGCTGCTCGAACATGATCATTTTCTGTTTTTATCGTTGCAAACTAAATACATTTAAGTTTTTGACCTTTAGCTGAATTTAAAAACAAGCAACTTGAAGATCAAACCTCAGGCTGCAGGAAATTACAATGGGCAATTGTTGGGGATTGTAAAGACTAAATGTTTAATTGTTTAATAAAAGTATAATAACAAATTAATAGCTTATTGAAATAGTTATTAATAGCAGCCTTAAATGCAATATCTCCTTATGATCTTGGCTTTAGTTGTCACTTGTCTTAGAAATAAAGCATGACTGTTCATCTAAATAAAACATAACCTGAGTTTGAGGATGTCAGTAATTAAAAGAATATTCATAAAAAGGTCACACTTATAAAAAGGTACAATGTAAGACTGTGTGATTGTGTTTGTAACTGAGCAGTAACTCGTGTGTGTGTGTGTGTGTGTGTGTGTGTGTGTGTGTGTGTGTGTGTGTGTGTGTGTGTGTGTGAGTGTCTGTGTGGTGAGTGTATTCAGACCTGCAGAGATGCTTTTGTCAGATTTGTGTGTTGTGTAAGTGCTGCGCTCTCTGGCAGACAACAACACAGCAGAGAGCGTGCTGCGACCTGCCCAACTCTCCCACACTCCACCTTATTAGGCTCCTTCCAGGTGCTCGGGGTGAGTTGCCCCCCACCCTCCCCATAGCAGGCCAGACCCCCTCTGATCAGCCCAGAAGTTACTAACTGCAGATGTAACACACATATTTTGGGGTATTTTTGTGAGGAGGTGTGCATGTGATTACACCCACTTCTAGTAGACATTTTCCATTTGATCTCAAGTGTAAAATGTGTGAGTTTTCCTTTCCTCGCAGCTATTGCATGTGTTAGATGCAGGCGGATGTGAGCAGTAGCAAACTCCCAAGTGTTGCTGCTTTCATAGGCCTGTAAACTCGCTGAGGTCCCTGTTGGTGTTACTGCCTTAGGGTTCAGCTGTGAGAAAACACACAGTGGCTTTCTGGTGATTGAGCATGTGTGTGTGTATATGGAGTTGTATTTGTGTGTGTGTGTGTGTGTGTGTGTGTGTGTGTGGTTGTGTGAGTGTGATGTGGTTCCCAGGAGAAGGCGGGGGTGTGTGAGGGCATGGAAAATGTGAACAGCACAGCGGTTGGACTGGAACAGACGCGGTGGCCGACGACTGATGGTCATATGTTTCTGATGTGGAGGTGGAGAGCCGCTGCTATCAGCCTCACTGTCCATGTTTACCCACCCATTCCCTCCATCCTCCCCCTTTGTCACCCCCCCACTGACCAACTGTACCAACATGATAAGAGCCTGAGAAACTCCAGTGTCACAACTCTTCCTCCCCTTCTGCCCTTTTCCGCGTTTCCTCACTTATCTGAAGGTTTCACTTTGTCATTCCGATTCTGGGAATCACCGACGTGTTGTGTGCATTTCATATCTCCGAAGCTCTATGTGCCATCAGTCACCAGATTTCACTGCCGCAGGATGAGTAGTCTTCATTGTTGGTCTGAAAAACCAGCCTCTTGCTATTGTTAAGCTACATCCCCCTTTCGACACCGACCCCCCGTTCTAGTGATGACAGTGTGTAGGTGGCTGTGCTAGGAAGAAACACCGGGCTTTCCCTATCCAGCACAGTCAACTGTTGCTCAATCCTGCAGCAAATGAACAAGTCTCTATTATTTGCCTGCAGTTTCTTTTATTTTTTTCTTGTATTTTAGGGTATTTTGTAATGTCAGACATTCACTCTCAATCACATGGAACTTGAAAATCACTTGGTTTGTCACTTTATGAAGCACGAGGGGAGTTATTTTCCTGAGCTAATCCTCAAAAATTTTGTCCACAGCTGATATTTGGTTATCTAAAATGCATCTTCTTAGATTTTGGAGATTTGTTGGGGTTTTTACAGCTGACATTGCAAAAAAATATCCCTCACAGGCCAGTTTTGGTCATAATAACTCAGTACAAACCCAACTACAAAGCAGCAGAAGATGAAAAATTAGCTTTCGTTCGATCGAAAGTTTAGCTGCTGCTGCTAAATATCTGGATGCAAAATATCCATCAAACTCTACAGGACTTTGTAGTACACTCAGCATCAGTTCACACACAAAGCCGCGAATTGAGATTTCAGGCTAAATTATAGTCTGCAAATTGAAGATACTGTAGATATTTTGAGCTCTATCCAAAATGCATGCCATTTCTAAGTAGGACCTGATGTTACTTTGGCTGATAGTAGCAGTTTTTCAGAAGAATGAAGTGTTTTTAACCCAGCTGCTAAATGAACATCCTGTCTTTGCTGAGCAGCGCTTTCAAACAAAATGTTGCGTGTTACAATCTGCTGTCAGTTGTATATAATTTCTCAGTTTTCTTTTGCTCGTTGTTTTTATGATTTTAACCTCAGGCTGAATCACTTCATCTGTACAGGGGTGTGTGTGTCTGTGTGTGTTCATGTGTGTGATAGAGATAGAGGGGGAGACAGGAAAGGACCGAGGGTGTGTGATTGTGTAAACCTGCAGACTCCTTCCCTGTCTGGATGTCACCTCTGTGTGAACACTCTTCTCCATGTGTTTGTCACCGTTGCTCCTGTATTGTAAAGAGTATCTGTGCATGTGTGTGTGTAAATTTGTGTGTAAATGTGTGTCTTTGTCTCAGAGATAGAGCTCAAGAGAGAGGGGGTGGGGAGAAAAAAATGAGAGCTGGAAAGTGAAAAAGCAGATGCACTTGTTTCAAACACACTGTCTGACCGCCTGGTTCAGCCATCTGTTTGCAGCTGCCAGTGTTTGTGTGTGACGGACAGTGTGTATGAGTTGCTGTGTGCAGGACTGTGTAATCAGAATATATTGTGGAATGTATATTAAGGGTTCCTTTAAGGTAAGCAAAATGTAAAATGAAAGTTATCTTTGTTAAAGCATGAGAACACACTCAAACACACAATCATACACATGCATATAAAATCTTCTGTCAGACAGAAACACAAATGGCCAAAGTGTCAGATAACAGAGAGGGTCGTGGTGGTGTGTCCTGCTGTCCCTCAGGCATGCTGGGAGAACAATTGCTGCTCAGTGAGCATGTTCCTCTATGTGTGTGTGTGTTTTTTTTTTTCATATAGCCTGAGACGACAGAGTTTGTGTTTTACTGCCAGGAGGATAAAATCTGATCCAGGGTCAGCCCCCAGTAGCTGCTGTTACTTAGATAAACTTTTTTTCTGTATGTGTCCAGGAATGTGTGTGTGTGTGTGTGTGTGTGTGTGTGTGTGTGTGGACTTCAGAGCTGTTTTCCCAAAACATCTCACTGCTGAGTTTGTCTTAGCTTTAGCTGAGCCTGTGGGGCAAAAAAGGATCAGACTTCTAAGAAGATTTTATGAGACATCAGACTGAATCTGGCTGCTTAGCAGACGTCGCAGTTGTAGTTTTTTTTTTTTCAAATTCTTATGTTTTAGCTTCACTGGTAGTAACTGATTTCTCACCAGGCACAAAGTAGGACAATACAGCAGGTGACTGTATTCTTGGACAAACATGAAGAGTAATTTAAGTCAAGTAAACAGTCTCCTGTGTGACTGCTGACAGTTTAATTTGAAACCTATTAGTCAATTAATGATTTGTCAACAAGAATTTTGATGGTGATTCATCATGAAGTTGTAAATCAAGCAGACATGCCAAATCCTGCTTCTTACATGTTAGAATCTGCTGTTTTATTGATTTGAAAATGTAATATCTGTGGGTTTTGGACAGTTAGTTGCTCACAAAACACAATTAAATTAAATAATGTAATTTACACTTTTTAAAAATATTTTATGAAGTAAGGGATTAATCTGGCAACTGGCAGTAAATATTTAGTCATTTCTCATTTAGAAAGAAAAAAAATGTGAAGTTTTTCTGCTTAATTTACATATATTTTGTTATTTCAGCTGCTGTTCAAACAAAAAAGGTGCAATTCTAAAAACTCATGTTTAGCTTTCACTGAAATGCCCTAAAAATTCACTGTTCAAGCCTCTCAAGTGTCAATATTTTCTGTTTATTTAGCCATATGTAGTAGTAAAACAAATATTTATAGATTATTTGGGACTTGAGGTCAGGAAAAGCAAGCAAAACATGGGCATTTTTCATTATTTTCTGACACTTTTTGCAAAAATATGCAGAAATAATGAAAATAGTTTGTTAGCTGCAACCATGGATTAATCTATTCATCACTCAGATCTTGGAGGGACTTTATATAAAGCAGCTGCAGGAGTATCCAGTAAAAGCAAAGCCCTTTTCGTGATCCATCCAGGCCTGTTTTAGGCTCGTAGACCAAACTGTAAAATGAGTATGCTGCAGGAAGAGCAGTTACCAGCTATGAAGCACTTAACCCTTTGTTTTGCTACACCGCTCATGTGTAACAGGGGGGTGGAGGCGGGGTGGTGTTGGTATTTCAGACGGAGACAAGCAACAGAGATCAGATTGATTAAGTTACACACGCTACACTTGCATCCTCAGTTCTTGGCGGCCTGCGTCTAATGGTCTTAGCAGTAGGCGACAAAGTGCTGTTTTGTTCCCGCTATTGTGTGGATGTGAATGGAGCCGAGAGACAGACGGGTCCGCCCGAGACAGACGGAGGGAGACGGATCAAACACAGCACACAGACCGGCAGCTCTGTGACTGTGCAGAGGCTTGCTGACTGTTATTTGTACGACTTTCTGTTAATGATATAAAGGTGATTTTTAAAGTCAAATGAAACATTTTGGATGTTTGTTATGATTCCTTGCGGTGCTTGGCTGGCAGATGAGCAACAGTCTGGTTGTGGTTGTGTTGTGTAATTCTGACGGGCTGCCTGTGGTGTTTGTCACAGCTTGTTTTGGTGTGGTTATAGTTCTCAGGTGGCCACTGTGTGCTCGATCTAAACCCGAGGGGTGACTGGCTGCAAAGAATCAGGAAACCTGTATCAACGTTGTTTTTAAACGCACTTTAAACCTCCCTTTGTCAGCTGATAACACATATCATCAGTCCACTGTTTGGCCCTTTCAATTACAGTTCACAATGACAATGAGGGAAGATTTACCACTTGACATTCTTTATAGATTGAGTCTTCATTTCAGAGAGACAGAAAAAAGCAACAGCACAGGTGGATTCTACTACTTTAGTTAACTAGCTTTTTAAGCTAGCGGTAAATCTGTAAGTTGGTAGAAAACATCATCCTCTGGTTAACTTTTTAATGTTTCCACCTGACTTGTATTAAAAAGGACATGCTGAAGACCCAGGGACAAAGTAATAGCATCACTAGTCCTAAGTGTGAAAACAACCCTGTTTAGCTCCGCAGCTTATGAACTAAATTTAAAATGTTTTTACCAAATAATGTTGCGAGATAAGGTTTGTGATGAGGACTGAACAATGTGCTTTGCAGTTGTGAGGTTGTCTTAGGTAAGGTTGACTGGGCTCAGCTGTAAAGAGCAGGACAGAGCTGCTAATGTTAACTTAAACAAAACTAAGCTCGATCTAGAATGATCCAGTTCCCCCATTGAGTTGACCTGCTGCATCTGCCAAAAGGCCGGTACACCTGAAAAACCAAGGGCCACAGAAGCCTGCCGACAGCCTCAGATCCAAAGCTTGAGAGCTCTATGACTGGACAGTTAAGTTCAAGATTCACCTTTTCTATACTTGAGGGTCTTTTATGTTGATTGACTCATAAAAAATGCATCTGCAAACAATGCTTGAGAAAGGATAAACTTGTGCTAATGTGGTTTTAAACAGCCCGATTTTTTTTTCACCTTTTTGTCCCTCACCACACCAATCTAGGGGGATAACAAAAAAAACAAAAAACAACAAAAGATGGGAATGGTTTCATATATATTTAGCCAGACCTTGCTACCCTAAAAAAGAAAAACAATCCTCTTCCCTCAGTTTTCCCTCTCGTTTTCTCCACGCCACAAAATTACAATGTGCAAATTCATAAACGTATACGCTGTTTTTGCACTCTGGAAATAAACACGACGGTCGGGAGAGAATGTTGCTGTAGTGGTGTTGAAGCAGCGTTTTTTTGTGTCGAGGAGTGGGTTCGGTCCCAAGCTATTGTCTGTCTGTCTGTCTGGCTTTACTCAACCACACACTCCCAACCATGCCACTGATTACTAGTTTAGAGTTGCAGTAACTGCCGTCTGGTCCTTTGGCTAACCTCTGAAGAACCTGGTGGGTGTGTGTGTGTGTTTGTGTGTATGTGTGATCCTGTGTGTGTGTGTGTGTTTGTGGTGTCCCCTGTTCATGCATGTCTATGTTTGTACACTACACTGTCAAACTATGTGTCTTTGTGTGTTTATCTACATCTGTGCACTTGTTGTTGACAGTGATTTTCGCGGGGCCTATGTGCGAGGGAACATAACTTGAGGCATTTTAGGGAGGTTTTACCGTCAACCTGTGATTTCACTTCCCCTAAGCGCGAGCCAGGGGTGGGGGAGGGTCGGGGGGTGGGGGGGGGCGACTGTGGTTCAGGTCGGGTGACAGCTGGGGTCACAGTGGCCACATATCCCAAAGCAAAGCTGATTTACTCCCCCATTGTAGCCCACTTATTCACTTGCTGCGGCTTTCTCGCTCGCTGCGAGTGCGTGTTGGCATGTATGCCTAATAAAACAAACACACGGTTAAGATGATGCCACACTGCAGTGAGCTGTCTCGGATGGATTCAGGAGTAAGGAATGTGTTATGACTCCCAAAGGGGCACGGCTGTTACAAAAGACAAGCGTGAAGCAAGTGTGATTCAAATGGCACCAAACAAAACTGGCTATAAGTCAGCAGTTTGTAGCTTCTCCCCCCTCTCATCCAAGCCTCCCTCCACCTCAGTGTACTTCTCTCCCGCTTTCCAGCCTTGTCTCTCACACACATAAACACACACACTCGGTGGACACACACTTTCCTTCCTTGTGGTGCATACTTGTGTCAGGTGTGCTCTGTTTTTCCAGTCAGAGTAGAGAGGAATCTGGGCCGCGATCCAAGCTGTCTATCAACAGCACACTGCCAGAGCCCGGGACAAGAAGCAACACATCCACTCCATCTTTACTCCACCTCCTCCTCCTGCCTCTCCTCCCCGCTTTTTCTCCTCTCCTGATCACTGAAGCATTGTCGTGCCATATTTTGGTCTTTTCATTTCACTGTTTGCGGGGTTTTTTTCATGATACTATCATCTATTCTTTTCTATTTCATACACTTTCTTGAAGTTTTTATGATGGGTTGCCAGTTTTGTCAGTGACTTTTGTCAGTGTTTTTGTAAAGAGGAGAGGCTCTTCTTTCCCTGCTCAGGAGGTGTGGATCCTTTCTTTTTTTTGGGTTTTGTGGTCTGGTTCAGTTCCTGTCTAACGAGGCTACAAAGTGGCCACCACCCCTGAGATGACACTGCTTTTAGCTATTTGAATTCATTCCTGTTGACAATGCCGATTTTATTCTTTAATAGAAAAACCTTGGTGCCGAAATTGCTGAGTAATAGCTGAGTTTTGGAAAGGTCTTCAAGGCTTGCCTCTTAAGAGTTGTGTACAGTATAAAACAAAGGTGTTAATATGTGTAAATATATAGTAAATATACTTGTGTTTGTGTGTGTCGTGCCCTACTTCAAAGCTTTCCTCATCACAGACATGAAAGCTAAGAACTGATGACTAACCCAGAGATGCGTTCAAAGTGTTTCCCAAAGACCCGTCTCAACCTTAAAACCACAGTGTGTGTGTGTGTGTGTGTGTGTGTCTGTTGACTTTTCGTCCTCATTATGTTGCAGTTGCATTCCTGTTGCGGTGAATAACAGTTTTATGAGTTTCTTATTGACAACACAACTTCATGTCCCCTGTTTTGTGGCACCGCATATGTGCCACTGCTGCATATGTGTGATCTTACACACTTACTACACTGTACACTACAATGTCTGGCACTGTGCTGCAGTCGGATTGAAGGAGAGTGAGAGAAGGGAGATAAAAAGGAAAAGGCCTCCCACACAGGCAGATATGAGACTTAGAAGCTCCATTAGTTCCTCAAAGCCAGCTGCCGGGTTCAGATGGATGTCTTGCTTGACTGTTTGATGTCCATTCATCCATAGCCTCACATCTCTGCCTCTGTCTCCCAGCTTTGCCCGACACTGGGCCTCATGGGGCTGCATAGAGCGCAGCTGCCATAACTACAGGATAAAGCTGTCTGCGAGCGTGCGATTCCTGCCTCTTCTGACATTATAGCACCGCTGCCGCTGCTGTTATCGCTGGTGATTCTGCTAACCTGATCTGTTTTTTGTTTCTGCTTGTTTATGGGAGGTAGGCAAGATGATAATATGGAGAAATATGGTGTGGGAGGGCTTGATAAGAAGAATGTTTACTGATTAGAGTAACATGTAGTTTTTGCATTCCTGTTGGCTTAAATAGTAGAGTTTGGAAAGAATCCATGAAACTCTTTGTAGATATTTTTTAAGAGTTTTTTTGTTTTTGACATGTTCTCCACTTTTTCATCTCTCTCTACAGCACCCGTTTATCCTCCCCCTCCTCATCGTCGTCCTCCTCCTCTCCAGACATCTTTGGGAATGGGCCAGCGCCTTGCCAGGGTGCATCTCTCCACCCGGTGGCGTGGCTGGCGTCGTGCGAGAGTGAGGAGGGCAGCGGCCAGGTCATAGAGCCCGCCCACCCCTCTCTCCGCTTGCTTGCTCCAAATTGACTTTTGACCTTTGACTCAGCCGTGACCTCCAGCCAGCCATGCCCTTCCGGCTGAAGCTGCGGCGCACACGGCGCTACAACGTCCTGAGCAAGAACTACTTTGTGACACGGATTCGCCTGCTGGACAGCAATGTGATTGAATGCACTCTGTCAGTGGAGAGTACGGGACAGGAATGTTTGGAGGCGGTGGCCCAGAGGCTGGAGCTACGAGAGGTGAGGAGGCGTCAGCATGCTGCAAGAACTTCTTTCATGTTTTGTAGCTTTAATTACATTTATATCAATGTTTCTGTGTCCGTTTTTTTTTTTAGCAGCTATTTCTTTGAACACCTTAAGGCAAGATAAGGAGCTGCTAATATTAGACATACTTGTATTAAGTTTTCAATTAAGGTTTTTATTAACAAAGTGCTGTTTCAGAGTTTTTCAGTGAACCATGACAAAAATTTTGGAAGGCACATACATTTTTTTTAATCATTTTTACACACACAAATATTGTAATTTTAAAAATATTGCATGTTGATATAAAACATCTGTGAGTGACAACCTCAAAACGTAAAAAATAGCTTTATTTGGGGTGGACAATCGGAAAATAATCAATGTATGTGTCACTCTATTTGATAATATATCAATAATGTAATACAATATTCTTGAATTTTACAGATATGATTTATGGCAAATAAGAAATTGATTAAACACAAATCTCAGACCAGAATTTCAGATTTTGGCTGAAACAAAACGATATATATACATATTTTTGCAAAAATCATATGAAAGTTCAGTACTGCCAATTCCTTAATCTAGATATCAAAAGAATTTAAGAGAGAACTACTATGGTGCAAACTATTGAGCAAAATCTATGACAAGAGACAAATTCATATCCTCTCACTCTAACTGTATTTTAATATTACTATTACCATTTCAATATCAACCATCAAGCATACACAGAAAAAACAATAACTGACACTTGAACCAAAAATAAATGCATGCATATGAATGCTGTCTGATCGTGTGTGTGTGTGTGAGTGTGATTGCCACGCGTCTCTCCTCACACCCCGTGTGTGTCTCCTTGCCCTCTGCTGTCTCTCTCCTGCAGACTCCTTGTCTGTCTCTAACGAAGCGTGGCTACCTCTGTCCTCTTTTCACCACAGAAGAAAGAGATACTGCTCATCCCCCTGACCCACCTCACCCCTCCTGTCCATGCTTTCTCTGTGTGGTTCCTCTCTTCCCTCTGTTTCCGTTTTCCTTTAACTTTTCATTTTCTATCAGTAAAGTTTAACCACCTTCCTCTGTACTCTCACAGATGGACTCCTTCGCATGGGGGTTTGCTGTTTGTAATGTGGAGCTGTTTTGCGTTTTACAGGCCAGTTTGTTCTCAGATCAGAGAAACAGTGTGTCTGTTTGGTTGACAACTGATTGAGTTTGATGAAGACATGTGTTTAACTCTGTGTCTGCACTGCAGCTGCTGACAGAGTGGGGGTGAGGGGCGGTGTAGTTGTGCGTACTCACACAGTGTTGTGGTATTTTCCAGGTGTCAGTGATGTTATAAATAAGGTGGTGTGATGCCTCAGCTTCGGCAGCCGCCTGCCCCCGTGCATGCACGCTATCCCAGGACTCTGTGTGTATGTGTGTGTCCATCTTGGCGTATTGTTTTCATTTTTTTTTGCTGTACTTGAGGCCTGTTTGCATTGAGAGGAAGTAGTGTTTGTGCCCTTGCAGCTGCGGCTTGCATGTTTACAACATTCACTGCAGTAGAGTCAAACCCTGCAGACAAAACCTGTTCATGATATCAATGCCGGACTATCACATGAAGCCAGTGAAATATTATTGTGTGTGTTTTTTTAAATAACATGGTTAGCCATTAATCACACAGGAGCAAAAACTGTATAAAAGTTTGACGGACTGGTGAAAGTATTTAGAACACGGATACAGTTCAGGGGCGAAATTGTGAGAACTTCATACACACACACATTGCAAACGTCATGTTTCGTAGATGACATCGCTCTTAAATTACAGATAAATGTGCAAGTCTAGGATTTCTCTATCTTGGGCTGCAAGTATAGCTATCTTGATAAGTTAAACAGGAAATGATCTCAAGTTGCAGCATGCAGAATCCTGCCCCCGATTCATATACACGGGCCTCTATAGGATTTATGGTGAGTGTCTGTAATATCAGAAAAATCCAATGGAAAAAAACCATCATGTACTCAAAGTTGAGGTAATGGCTGAGTCATGCAGTCTAAATTGATTACAGCGCTTTTGAGCTCATCTGCTCCCCCACTGTCTTGTCTGATCCTGAGAAGTTCAACGATTTAAATGGGTTGATCTTATCGCTTGAAAAGGCCTTTGTTGTTGTGAATCTTTTTCTGCTGTTTATACAGCAGAATTGACGGACCGCTGAGTGAATCTTTTGATGAAATAATGGGCTAGAGACTTAGTTTTCATTTTAATTGGGTGAGATAGGATCATTGGCTTTATATTTTCTCCCAGGGCAATCTTACTGGCAATGGGTCTGGTTTAATATTGATGTTTAATAGAGTTACGCCGCTGTCGACTAAGGTGTGTTCAGATTTAAAGAAGAAACATGTGCTCATTGCATTTCTCTTGGCTCTACTCACTTGTCTCCAATGTATTTCTTAACTGATTTCCAATTTCCCTTGTAAACCCATTTCTTTTCATCCTTACATAACCTGTTTCTCATCCCAATACTTTGTCTTTTCCGCTTGTTGCCATTTTCTCCATTTCTCTCTCTCTGAGTTATTTCCTCTTCCTTATCATTTCCCTTCATTAAACTAACATAATTCATCTTTTCTTTGCTTCTGCCTCATCCCACCTCCAATCTTCTTTCCTTTAGTTTTTGTCCTATTTCCTTTCCCGTCATCTCCCTCTCTTGACCTTGTTCGCCACACTGACTCCGCCTCCGTCTCTCTCTCGTTCTGGCACAGACCCATTACTTCGGGCTGTGGTTCCAAGGAAAGACCCAGGCTCCGGCCCACCGCTGGGTGGAGCTGGAGAAACCCCTCAAGAAGCAGCTGGACAAGTTCGGCAATGAGCCCCTGCTATTCTTCGGAGTCATGTACTACGTGCCCAGTGTTTCCCGGCTGGAGCAAGAAGCTACCAGGTAAAGAGTTTCAAACACCAGTGTGTGAGACACTCACATACACAGTTAGCTTCATGCTGTTATTTTAGGACCATCCTCATTAGAAAAAAACGGCTATGTTGGTAAGTGCAAGCGGCTTAATATGACCCATACGAGCCATTAGAGGCCATAGTAATTGATGATGATGGGAGCTAAGGGTGAAAACAGGTGATGTAGAATAAACAGCAACGCAGTCCGTGTTGGGTGGAGGTTAGTGTGGAGGAGTCACACACAGGACTTTTATTCAGAACATCACTTTTAAAACGTACTGAAATTACTAACTAAAACATACTTTTATCCAAACCATGATCTTTGCACCCTTACTTGTTTCCATGTTGCCATGGCTAACAAGTCCCAAATGGAAAAGGAAGAACTTGTCATTTCACCACATTTCGTGCCCTTTTTCGTATTCCATGTACTTGTAAAAACAGTGAAGTAGAAATAGAAAAGAGTTCCACATAGGTGGAAATCTTTTTTGCTCCATTAACACAGGAAAATAGTATGTGTAAAGAACAAAGGGGTATAGCTGAGTAAAGAACAACTCAGAACTGATGTACCTGTGATGAGAATACAAGTGTATGCACCAACACATTGTGTAGGTTTACTCTGGTAACTGTCTGGTAACTAATTCTTGCTTTCATTTTTGTGTGTGTGATCTATAGATATCTTTGGTCACAGACAGGTACATTTTATGTGGTTTAAAGCCTCTGAAACACTGGCCACACCTCTGATTTGTTAAAAAAAGAAACAGGCAACAGGTCAGAGTTTAACAGGCTGGGTTAAGAAGGTGGCTGTCATCCCCCTACTTAGCAAGCTAGCTTAGATGAGATTGACATCCATGAGACCGATGTCATGTCTGTCTGATTAACACGCTACGGTATGTCTGCATCATCAACAGCAACCATTTTCTCCTTATACCACAGTGTGTGTGTGTGTGTGTATAATATGTGTGTGTGTGAGAGTGTGAATGAGCACCTTTAGCTAGCTGTGAAAAGGGCATCCAGGGGTCAGTGTGTAGAGGACAGTCTGCCATCTAAGATTCCTTCTCACAGTGACACACACACACACACACACACACACACACACACACACACACAGACACACACACACACAGACACACACACACACCACAGGTCTGCCTCGCACTGAGCTGCTGAATTTGCGGCTTGTGCTTCGCTGGTTGTGGGAAAGGTCGTCTGCAGGTCACAGCTTGACGTTTTGACGTGAGAGTTAGTTTTAAGGTGTGTGTGTGTGTGTGTGTGTGAGAGTGTGTAAACCATTTGTGCTAAGGCATTTACAGGGTATTTTTGAGAGGCAGGACCAGACATTGAAATTGAAGAAATCATCATGTGTCAGTGATTGACCTGATACACTCAATTTGTGCGTGTGTGTGATGCAGGGAAACTATAGTACATGTGTGTGTGTGTGCAGGCTTGTTATACAGAAGCCAGTACCTGCTCTTGTTAATGGTATTCCAGGAAACTCCTACATGCGTTTATGGTATGTGTCTGTGGGTGTGTGAGTGCGTGAGTGAGTGTGTGTGTGTTTGTAGGGGGGTTATGAGGTTGAAGGGGTTATGATGGGGCCTTAGGGGCAATTTAGTGAACAATGGTCGCCTCTTTTTCTCAAGCCCCCTCTCTTTCTTTGACAATCCCTGTACATAGTGTCACCCCTACTCCTTTTTATCAAGAGCAGATCTCCACATCACTGGAGTCCCACATTTTTAATCTCTTTCTCTTGGTCCCTTCGTCTTCCTCTTTTTTTTTTCTCTCCCTCCTTCTCCTTTTCTGTTCAGTCAGGAATGTTGGCACAGCCGTCCAGCGTAGGAGGCGGACCACACATTCCTCCCAGCAGAAGTGCTGGGGGTAAAGGGGGTGGGGGATGTCTGGTTTACAAAACACACACACAGACACACACACACACACATACACACACTCAAACACACACACACACAGGCACACACACTCACTCCCTCACCTCACACACCTCGCACACTCCCCCAAGAATCCTCTCTGAAGCCAGCTGCAGCCCCGTCAGAAGAGTTAGTCACAATACAGCACATTGTAAGAACATACACGCTCCCTGAGGCAAGCTTTTCTAAAAGCCTTGTCCTTTTCTCTCCTCACATCATGCTGAAAACAATCCTCACAACTTTTTTTTTGATCCTCAAAACACATTGTTTTTATCTACCAGGCTTAATCAGAGGTTGCCAGATCTTTTAAAAGCATGTTTTGTTTCTCAAACTGCCTCTACTTTCTTTTGGGTCCATCAGTCAGTGCGGGAATGATAAAAGTAACATCTGACAGCGTCCTTTTTTTAAAGTGAAGATAATTTATTGACCTACGGTTGATTTGGGTGAGATCCAGACCATTGAAGCAGAGCTTTTATTTTTTCTCCACACCTGGTGTAATGAAGAGGGGGAGGGCAGATCTCAGTGAAAGAATGACAGAGGTGAAGAGGAAGACAAGTGGGGACAGAGAAAGTAAAAGTTTGGCAGCAAGACTTGGCTTTGGGTTTGTACCTTGTTATTTATGTGGTTTTAGCTTGCTGCCCGCATGCGTTTACACTGGAACTTATGCATATTTAAGTCTCCACATAGATAAGTATGTTTGTGCTTGTGAGTAAAAACAGAGTAGGAGTGAGTGGATTTGGTTTTTTTAGACATCAGCACTTTGATTTACTGTTTCACAAAAAACCCTTTCGAGGAACGTTGCTTTAAAGATGAGAGTACCACTTTATACTTTTTTGACCTTAAAAAATTTGTTTCGTTACCAACAGAGTAAAAGTAACCTTTTTTCTTTGCAGATTTATGAGATTATAAGAAAAGAATAACACATTTTTGTCAAGAAATTCAGTGCAGGTTGTCTTTAGAAACCAGAAAAAAACAGTGTTGACTCTGTCTTGTCTCAGTAAATGAGATTTACTGAGAAAGTAATGCGAGTCCTATAATGTGGTCAGGTCTTTGAAGTTCAGTGTTTGACTGATGTGTAACCTGATACTAGATCTCCCTCTCTGCCTGTCCATCCATTCATCTGTTTCTCCTTTCCTCTCTTCCTCCCTCCATGCAGCTGTGAAAATCACCCAAAGCAGGGGGCTGAAGTATGTTTTCTTTGTTGTGTGTCTATGTGTGTGTGTGCGTATGTGTGTGCGAGCACATACTGGTTACACATTCACACCAATAATCCAATTATGAAGCAATTAAAGCAGTAATGCAAGATAGTTGGGGTCTATATAAACACTGCTCTCTGTCACACCAGCGCCATTGTGCTCACAGTTTTTGTTTTTGGTGTAAGATACAATATGTGGAGTGCATGTCTGAGTTATTTTTACCTTTAAAATGGTTTACTCTGTGTCTTTCTCTGTTTTTAATTTTGTGAAAACATTTTTGTACACACTCTGCCACCTTAAAACTAATAAACAATGGTTTAGAGTGTGGTTTTGTAGTAGTATTCACAACAAGATGGCCACAAGGACGAACCACAGTAGCAACAGCAGTTAAATACTGGAGGATTGTTTGCCAGAACGGTCCTGTAAGCCACCCATGTAAACCTATAAATTAGAGCAATGCCTTACTAACATTACCGGCCATTCTACTCCTTCTATTTCAACAGAGATGCACTGACTGCTCTTTGTATCATCCAGAGTTCAAATACTTCTTGCACTAATCCCATACTAACTGCTGTATATAACCCATGTGTAACTAGACACCCTGTTTTCTTCTCTTTTTTTCAAACATCTTTACATTTTACCACACACGCATCTTGCAGAAGGTGTGTGTTGTCGAAGCCTTCTGTTCCTTTTGCCCCCCCTGACATGAAGGAGGGGCAAAGTGGTCCAGAGAGAGAAAGTGAGGAACCTAAACAGAGAGCTGTTGACCGGAGCGAGGCCAGCTGGCCTCAGCAGCCCCCAAGGCTAACAGCACCAACAGCCTTGAAATCCTAGCTTTGTTCAGCTAGTTATCACTAACACACACATGCACACACACATGCACACACACATACAGCTGTACTCTGTTGTACCCCTTGCTGATTCAACACATTTCAAAGTGAAATGTGCCTCCCACACAAGCCGTCTGCACCCATCCAGGGTTGAGGGGGTTGTCAGGGTCATACCACTGCAGAGTTGGAGGGGCTGGAGGAGGCATATGGACACGCATACACACACATTCATGCATGCATGCACATATGCTCGCAGGCTTGTTGTCCAGGCCACTTGGACATCTGGCAGCATGTCTTGAGCAGGGCTTGAACATGCGTGGGCATATAAAGGGCTCTTTGTGCCTGTGTGGCTGCCTGGAGTGCCAGCAGAGCACTCTGCCATGGTGGATGTCACAAGTAACTCTCAGTGAGGAAAGCTTTACCTCATGCCTGTGTATGTATGTTCAACAGCGTTGTGATGTCATTCTGACATGCACGCCAGGTGTGTGCCGCCATAATGACGTCTTTGTGGATGAATGTGTAGGATTTAGTGTAGCAGTCTCTGCAGCTGGAGTGTAATTGCATTGTAAGATGTAAAATAAATATTAAGAATGTTTTTAAATAATGTAGTGTATATTTGAATTATTTTATATTTTGAATTATTTTATTTATTTATAACCTCTGGTGGTTTTTAGCTGTGCAGTAGTTTTGATTTTATTAGTACAATAAAGGTAAATAGAATTCAATATGTGCTACTCATGTCAATGAATAATGAGTTACGGCCCTATGTTTTTCCAGAAACAGCGTTCCCATTACTCTGGATGAAACGCAGACCTCACCATGACAGTTTTCAGCAGAAATACTTCCCGCAAGAGAAATAATAAATTGTTGACATTGTGTTGTGTAGATCATCTAAAGTTATGGGGACACTGTTTCTGAGAAGAAGCACATCTTTAAATGTAGTTTTGAATAATTATCTACATTGGCTGGTTACTTGGTAACATTTTTGCTTTCAACCAAACAGTAAGCCCTGTTAGAGAATCTTATTCCATTGCCTGCAATGTAATATATCTGAAGACAGGGTTGCCTTTGTTTTGAGTTTTGAGACATGTACTTTGAGTAAGTGGTTTTTCTTTAAATGGTGGAGGATATGTATCTTTCTGTAATTGATTTAATATGCACCATGTGGACTTTTATATATTGCAAGGATAGTTCCATACACAAACATTTCCAGGAAGTCTGACAATGTGAAAAGCTTTTATGGCTTTACATTGAACTTATTATGAACTTAGATTTTTACAGATGCAGGGTTATTATTGTATTAAAACTGGACAGTAAACCTTTTTAACCAATACTGCGAATCTCTCACCAGAGAACAAGAGCACCCATTTACTCATTTTGCAGTTAAAAAGCCTGACAGTTGCTACAAAAAGTAATAACCAGATTATCAACTAATCAGTCAGCGAACATCTCTATAATAACCTCTATAGGGTATGCCTGCAGGCCAACCTGCAGGCATACCCAGCTTGTGTGCACTTTTTACAAGTAGATGAAGGTTTGTTTAAGGGAACAAAAGCCAAAAAAGTTAAAACTTCTGTGCTGTAAGATGTTTTGTGGCTCTTTCACGAGGAACCTTCTGCCTCAATTTACTTCCTTTTACTGTCACGCTTTCACTTGTTCATAGTTATTTCAACAGTTTGCTGTCCGCCTTTCCACCGCCGGCCCCGCATATGTATAAACACCGTCATTTTGTTACCATTGAACCTCGGAATGAGAACTAACCACCGTCAACCACCTCAACATTTCCCCAGACCCTATACAGAGAGCATTGGTTTAGCATGGATCGAAAAAAAAAAAAGAAAAAACAAAACAAAAACAGAAAACAAAGTCCGCAATCATACGAGGGGTTTTGTGTCCCGCGAGGCTCCCCCTCCAGACCACATCAAGTCCCCCCCCACCCCCTGCAGCCGCGGCGGTTGGGGTTGGCTAATTAGAGGGTTGCCACGGGAACGGAATGGCAGCTTAGCCAAAGGGTGTAATGACAGGGTGAGGGAGGAGGGCGGGGTCAGATTATAGGCCCGAGAGTATGCTGAGTGGAGCTCAAAAAAGAAAAGAACGAGAAGAAGTGGGGAAGAGGGGGAAGAGAATGTAAAGGAGAATATGAACATGAAAGATGTGTGGAGGTAAAGGAGGGCACGAAACTCTGAAACTGCGAGGAATCAACTCAAAAATATGTGCATGTCTGCGCGTTCCATTGAGTGACTAAGTATGTATAGCTTAGTGGTTTCCACGTAGACGTTTGCATACTCTGGCATGGGATGTCCGATGTACTCCTCCACTCAGAGCTCTTTCTGGCTGTGTGTGAGTGCGTGTGCGCGTCAGAAAAGGTGTCCCACAGCCCACATTGGAAAGACTCGGCTTGCAGTCACCATAGCAACAAACAGGAAATGGTGCATGAGTTTTTTTTATGCAGCTGAGCCTGGTCATCCCGACAGTTCTCTCTTTCCTCCTGTGTGGCCACTTCATTCTTCATAAGACAAACATCCAGTCGCACCACAGCTAAAAGTGGACAAAAGGAGCTCAGAAACTTAGGCAGCTCGATGTATTTCAGCGTCTCGGTTTTCGGGACTTTTACCACCACGTTATGTTAAGGCTGCAAGTGGGCTCAACAATCTGAACTGTGTCATCATGTCAGCTTACATTTGGCAAAACCACCACTGCCCAAAACCACAGAACACTCAGTCCCTCGCTTGCCTCACATCTGCACAGCAATTATAATACATTCCTTTGTCCAGCTTGTGTTGATCCTAGCTAAGGTTAAACTCGCTCCTGATTAGCATCAGCTCCCTGCAACATGCCTGTGATTAGTAGAAAAATGACAGAGCCATAAAAAAATATAATTTGGCTCCTACTTCTGGTATACATTTGGCATTCCTCTCAAGTCAGAAATGAGTCACTTGTATTTCAAATAGAGGTGATTCTCTCATCCCTTACTTGGATTCTGCAACAGGCTTCTCTGGCATTGTTTTAAACGGCTAATGTTGTTGCCAATACTGTCTTGACGCATACTTTCTGTTGCACAAACCAGAAGCAGAAGAATATGTCTCTGTGGTGTCTCAGTGGATGTTTGCAATCCCTCAGTTGCTCATGTGCATTGCCGCGAGCACGGCTCCTCTTAATATCCTTGGATGAATGTGTTGAACTGAAACCCATCATGTTTTCCGACTCAGTTTTATGTAAGTGGAGACAGTGTGGCTAGTTGGAAAAATAACATTAACCACCAACCAAATTCTGGTGATTTTGTGAAAGCTAATATGCTGCCACCCACTGAGTCAGATTTGTTGTACACTTTAGATAGTGGAAAGGCTGTGGTATGCATTTTGAGCAAGACTCAGAGTCTATGGCCATGTCGACAGCTCTATGAGACTGTTTTAAGACACCCACTGCACTGAGATAACTGCAAATGTCAGCATGCTAAAATTTAGTTTAGTGTGTTAGCATGCTAAACTTTGCCAATTAGCACTGCGCATAAAACTGTTGAACCTGAACTTCAGGTAGTTGGTCACAAGCCAAAGTATTAGATAAATTATAGTTTTGACCTGACCAGCAATTCACCCTTAGGGAGACAATAATTAAACTGACGCGCCAGATGTTGTGTTTCAAAGAACTCTCTGGGAAGTTGTCCATAGAAACTGTTTGCAAAAGGGCAGATGCTTTCTAAAAAAAAATATTTGGCAGGTGACTGAATGAACCACCTGCATGTCACCGTCTATCAAAGGTTAACTTGAACCAATCAGATCAACAAAGCATGTGAAGTTGTATGAAAGTGAAACTCTCACTCAAGCTGGTTGAGACATGAACAAAAACACCTTCAGAGCTTTTTTTTTTTTTGATTCTCTCAGGTTCTGATACAAGTGATGCTATTGCAGCATCTATGCTAACCGTGGTTGTTTTAAATAAACAGTTGCACTGTTGGTTGACGCCTAAGCAGTGGCTGTCTGTAGTTTCTGGTAGTTCCACATAGGATGCAGATTTAGGCTGTTACTGTAAGCTTTAAACACATTAATCCTCATCAAAGTAAAACATTTTAAACACCAATGTCTTGCTAAAATAGAAGCTTGTAGCATCTCATCTCAATAATGCACTTTGTTTTTTCCTTTTCCTCTCTTTATTTTGCTTTCTTCCTTCCTTCCTTGAAGGTATCAGTATTACCTGCAGGTGAAGAAGGAGGTGTTGGACGGACGTCTCCACTGCTCAGTGGAGCAGGGGATCAGACTAGCTGGCCTAGCAGTACAAGGTAAGACCCAGACACACGCACGTGCATGAACAAACATCCCATGTGAATAATATACCAAAGGGAGACAGGCAGCACGAGAGAGAAAGAGTGAGCACAAACTCACACTTTCTCAGGTCATCTTGACTTCAATACCTAATATGGCTGCATACCACAGGGAGAGCCCAGTCCACTTGAGTTCCTATGGTATCAGTCTTGACACACACACATACACACACAACCTCACTCAATCTCCTCGGTCTTGGTCCTGGGTGCTGTCTGTGTCTCAGGGGAATGTAAACAGACAGTTAGCTTATCGCTAGTTCCAAGGTTAGCATTGTAGCATCAGGAAGACTCCTATCTGTCAGGATACAAGGATCCTGCGCTATACTGCCTTTTGTCAAACAGCTTAAGCATTTAGTTGGGATGGTGCAGTTAAGGATTTTACTGGTGTGCTGTAGATGTTTATTTTTGTAACACACTGTGTAGTTGCAAGGGGTAAGAATGGAAGAAATCAGGGAGAAGCTTAATTAGTTTGCTAGTTAAGCTACTTGTTTTTGGCTAGTTAGCTGGTGAAGCTAGGAAGACGCCTCTGTTTATCCCAAGCACTATCAACAGAAAATGTACTGGATTTTTTTGCCTCCCTAATGAAAACTGTGCAATTTTTACCTAAGAAATGTTATATTACACTACTTTAGCCTACATGCACGACATTAGAAAAAAAAATAGCACAGTAAGTAAAGTACTTGTACAAATTCTGACATGTTTTGTTCATTTACTGGTAGAATACAGTCAGATTTTATGATTTTAAAGGAGAAAAAAGAAATATGATATTTTCTTATTGTGTTGATTGGAATGACTGGAGTTTTCCTTATATGTTATCATCTTTTACACACAATTTCCTGTGGAATGATGTGGTTGTATCTTATGAACCTTATTGATTAAACAATTGAGAACTTCTAAAAGCACGTTTTTAAATAAAAAAAAAGTATGGTCAGATTTAACAATAAAAAAATCTTAATACAGTACCAAAAATACATGTTAGGGAATGTGATTTGCAAATGTGACATTTATTCACATGGGAAAAATCTCACTTTGTTTTCTGCTCCAAGATTATGACCATTTATTATGATTTTTTTTTTAAGCTGACTTCGGGGACTTTACTCAGTTCATGTCTCAGGACTTCCTCAGGGAGTATGTGCTCTTCCCAGTGGTGAGTCCTCAAACCCTCACTGTTCAAATATGTGTATGTTTGTGTGCATGAGTGTGTGTGTGTGTATGTGTATGTTTGTGTGTGTGTGTGTGTGTGTGTGTGTGTGTGTGTGTTTCTGTGTTGCCTGAAGGCACACATTCTTGTGTCACCTGTGTGCCTCCTACATTGTCCTGATTGACAAGCAAGCAAACTGAAAAAAAAAACAGGCGGTAATTTGACTGACAGAATGAGCTGAGATAAAGATCTAGTGGATACCAAATGTATTACATTAACGGAACAGTAACTCTTTTACATTGCAAGTGGAAATGTTATGTTTATTGCTACACCTCTGGCTTCAGTTTAGCTAAAAAAAAAATTGTTGGAGAAAGAAAGCAAGTTACAGACAGTTGTAGTGAATTAATCTTGCCAAATCTTTGTCAGTAAGCCTCTTTTATCTTCCCTTTCTTTTCCAATTCTCCTTCTCTTTTTTTATCTCAGAACTGGCATAATGGAGACGAGGTGCTGGAGGAGTGGACCCAGAAAGTTGCTGAGGAGCACAAGAGTCACTGGTACTGTCAGCTTTGTTTTAAACAGTTGCAAATAAAGAGAGAAAGTTAAAGCCATGGAGATACTTAGTACCTGCCACTGTATCTGTCTGTGTTTTCCAGTCGAATGCAGGCCGCTGAAGCAGAGCTGCTATACATCAAGGAGGTGGAAAAATTGGACGGCTTTGGCCAGGAGAGCTTTCCTGCTAAGGTAGATGAATTGGATTTTACCACTAGCCACCTGAACGCACACATATCTCTGCAGAAAAGCAAAATTTTTTATCCTGATATTTATTCCTCTCCTACAGGACAACTACACAAATGATATTTTCATCGGTGTGTCTTTCATTGGAGTGTTTGTCAAACACCGAAATGGCAGATCTATCATGCTTCACAAGTAAGAACTCCCCTTATTTATTCATTTTTGTGGCCTTATGAATTTTGACTTTATCTTAGTAGTAGGGATAATTTAAATATATAAATATGCAAGAAAATATTTTGAATTTTGTTAGAAATTTACATGCTTGCATGCATTTTTGTGTGTTTCTTTATTTGTGTGTGACAGGTGGAAGGACATTGGCACCATAGCACACAACAAGTCAGCCATCACAGTGGAAATAACAAGCAGAGACGACACCATCATTTTTCACATGGTGGGTGTTGTGTCTGCAGGTGGTCTCAGCACACACACATAAACACACACACACACACAGATAGAAACACACACACGCACATTCTCAACACAAGGTTTCTACTGGGAAGTTAAACAAAAAAAGAATGTGCAAACACATTCCCAGATATCCCTGCACAGAGACAAGTACAGGGGCAAATTTAGTCTTGATTTTCTAAAATTACAACTTTGTTTATTTAAAATATTAATGTTTTTCTCTCTGTGTTTGTATCTGTAGGAGGACATGGAAATGGCCAAGTACATCGCTCGTCTTTTCACGGCCAGACACAAGTTTTACAAACAGAACAAGATCTGTGCAGAGTGAGTCTGGAGGCCATTAGAGAGACCAGATGAAGGCCATTTAAACACTTACTTAATCAGCACTGTCTGTCCCTTTTTAAAATAGAGCTCATAAAGGGTTTAAAGGTTATGTCAAGTAATTAATATCGAAGCTAATTCTATATAATATTAATCTTGAAATTGTGATTCAGAGTTCACAGCACTTTTATTCTATTAATCATCTCCTATGTTGTCACCTAAAGCATTTGTTTCTTTTTAGGCCCACTCACTCACCTGCACCTATCAGGAGGAGACCCACCTGGACCCACCGCATACCACTGGTACTGTCAGAAGTGATCGCTTGCATAGATAAAGCTCAAATATGACCATCTATCGCTCATTGGTCCTGTTTATTATTGCCTTTGGCTTTTAAAAAAACCAGGAGACCAGAGGGAGAATTTGGTAGGGAAGACAGAAACGGTTGTGGTTAGCGATTTGACCCTGCTCTCCCACTCAGGGAGCTCTTAATTGTGCCATGGAGCCTTGGTTTTAACGTGCGTTGGTGGTGTGGTGGGTGTTGTTGGAAAGTTTGCAAGGGTGTTGCTTGCTCTGATTTCCGGTGCGACAATGAAGGCAGTGATTTGTGCGTCTCCCTCCCTGCTGGCCAGACAATGGCTCGGCTAAATGTGGCACAATAGCTGTTCAGTCAGTCCACTGGAGTGCTCAGATGTCTGTCTGGAGAACCGCAGGCATTGGCGTTTGACAACTTCACGGCACTAGAGTAGATCTGGGTCAACCACAGTCATCTGTTTAGGTAGAAAGATACAGAAGATAAGAGAAGTAACTGCTTTAGTTTGTAATGCAATGAAAATTAAACCCATTTATATTCATGATTAATTAGGAAAGATTGCAATGTGACTTGTAGAGGTTGTTTGAATATGTGCAGGTCATGATGATATGCATAACTATGAACTGCATCTTCTTACGATTTAAATGTGTTTTCCTCACTCAGCCGCGGCCTCAGTCCTGTAACTTCCAGTCAATGCATTCCCAGTATGGAGAGCATTATCAGGACACACAGAGCTCTCAAGGTAAAAAACCACAAACACACACACACATTGACAAACAAGCCCTTTGAGCTTACTGCTTTCACCACAGTGTGATTTAAGATTTTAGCCTCCCTGATAGTGACTGAAGCACTGAATGGAGCTAATTGTGTCTTTCCCATCAGGCGTGTGACTCACAGCCCATTTGTACTTTAACAGTGTCCCAGCCAATTAGAGCCCAGAGTTTGGGATGCTGAGCAGTGACTTCATATGTGCTTCACTCTTTCATTGACTTGTTCACACACTCAGCCTGCCATATAATCCGAAGAACTTCACTTGGTCGGCCCGACAGTAAAACAGAGCGAGTGGAAAAACATTTTGGGTGTGCTACTCTGTGTGGGTGTGAGATCATTCTGTAGAGTGACTTCAGGCATCACACTCTGTTTGTGTCGATGGAGATTATGTTGTGGGCTTAAGGTAGTTTCACACGAGAATATTTTCCTTTTCAAACAAAGAGAAACAAAATGCCTTCCACTGTCTTCCTCATTAGGCGGGGATGAAAATACTCCCAATCTATTCTGCTCCAAGCTGTAACTACTTCTACTACTGGGAGGTGGTTTACACATTTTTTTCCACGGTGGTTGGTGCTGCAGTGCAACCAGACCCAAACAATGATCATTTTTGCCACATCAGACGCATCTTGAGGGTGACACACGTACTGTTCAACGACTGCTAAAAAGCTCAAACAAAAACACTGAAAAACACCAGAACTGCCTGCAGTCTTGCAGTGGCTTGATGACTTGTAATGACCTGTAAAAGGGTAAACTTGAAGATTTTAGGAACATTTAATCTTTGCATGTGTGGAATCTATATCATATTTTTAAACTGATTTTGTTTTGTAATATTAGTTTGAATACCTGTCAATATTTTGAGTGTGTGTGGGCTCATCATGTCTGTATTTTGTCTTATTTTCTTTAATTCCATGAAAGCTAAAGTATACAGCTTCACCAATGCTTAAACTTCATCAATATCAATATAAGAATTAATCATAAAAACCCCTCCTGCAAAACTGTAAAATATCAACTTCCTCTGTATATTTGTCTTCCTCCCTTCAGACAGTATCTTTCATGATGACCCCTACTACAAGTCTGAGACCAGTCTGGACATCTGCCAGGTGGACTTTCCTTTCCGTAATGGTACCGTGCCCAATGGAAGCATGTACAGCAGCCCCAGCCTGAGCTCCCTCAATCATTCCCAGACGTTCATCCCGCCCTCGCCCATGTCCTCCAACCTGAGTATCCCCGGCAGTGAGCTCATGCGCCCTGACTACATCCCCAGCCACCGTCACAGCGCCATCATTGCTCCGTCCTACCGGCCCACGCCAGAGTACGATGCTGTCATGCGGCAGAAGCGGCGCATGCTCCCCGCCCACCATGACCTTCACAGCCAATCGCTGCGCAGTCTGAACATCAGTAATGCGTGTGCTTACCGGCAGCCTGAGGCTTTGGTGTACAGCCAGCCAGAGATGAGGGAGAGGGGCCCTTATCATGGTCTGGGGCCCAGTGCGGGACAGTACACACCACAGGTAGAGATGGATGCTTCATTTTCAATTTTTCAATTTTATTTTCTTGCAATTTTCTACATCTCACACAGGTTTTCTTCAAATTTTACCTTGCAGATTAGCTACAGTAAGCCTGTGTCCCATGGTCCTCATCAGGGAGGACCGGCCAGCAGCCAGGGCCCTTGTCATTCACCCTGTGTTAATGGAGGTGGAGGCAGTGGTGGGGTTGGAGGTGTTGGAAGCTCCATCTCTCACACTGTCAGCACACCTGAGCTGGCGAATACCAAACAGCAGGGGAACAACGCGGGAAACTATGCAGCTACAGCTAACATGCTGAGAAACCACATGTCGCGCCCTCCTCCACCTTACCCCTCCAGCTCCTTCCGCCCCGCCACCAGCACCCCAGACCTTGCCAGCCACCGTCACCGCTGCATCGGGGGCAGCAGTCCAGAGCTGGTTACCCGCATGGTGCAGCTGTCGGTCAAGACCTTCCAGCCGGACAGCTCAGCCGTGGTGCACCAGTCCCTGCAGGAGGTTAGTGAGCCATTAACTGCAGCTGCTAAGCACCGCTCCACCCTGGGAAAGAGACATAGCATGGAGGTGATCAGCAGCATGAGAGGAGGCGGAGGAGGAGGGATGGAGGGCCTGGTGATGAAGGGCATGAATGCTCCCCTTCATAGGAGGAATACTCTCAGAGAACACGTGATGCCCCCTCAGCCTCAGTCCATTCCTCAGCCCCAGCCCCCAACCCCTCAGCCGCAGCCACAGCCGCAGCCTCCACCTCCACCTCCACCTCCACCTCAGCAGCCACAGGATTTACCCATGCAGATACAAGCCCAGAAAGCCCCTGAGGCTTCTGTCGCTCCACCTGGGCCAGTTACCTACCAGCACCAAAAGACTCTCTCCAACGCTACCATGCTTATACACAGCAGTGAGAGTGAAGAAGAGGAGGAAGAGGAAGAGGAGAGGCCTGAGCTGGATGTTCAGATCCCAGGTCTCAATGAGGACATCAGCATCAGCGCTCAGCTCCAGGCTGCTCTGGCCAAGCTGCCCAACAAACCCCCTCCAGAGTACCCCGGTCCCCCCAGACAAACTAACAATGCTCAAATCCGCCCCCACACCCACAATCACAACCACACACACCACCACAACCATAATCAAGGACCTCAGAGCAACCAGGGACCTGTGGACCCAAACCAAGCCCTAGGCAGGGCGCTCAAAACTGGGCAGAGTCCTAGCGGGCCTGGAGGTGGTGGTGGTGGTGGTGCAGGTGGTGGTGGGACACTGACCCGAGGGGACCAGGGTGGGGTGAATGGAGCAGTTTTAGGTCCATCTATTTCAGAACCAGACCTGACCAGTGTGAAGGAGAGAGTGAGGAAGGAACCGGTGAAGGAGAGGCCGGTGTCAGAGATGTTCTCCTTAGAGGACAGCATAGTGGAGCGGGAAATTGCTCAGAGGGTAAGACTGTCAGTCAGAAGTTCAATGCCATTACACCCTTTATTTTTTGTTATACTAGTGACTGCATATTTCTTAAAAATACATACCATCTGTTAGGGCTGAAATGTTTGACTAGATGGCTTTAAGTTAATTTTAAATTTAAAAATTTGCTACTTTTCTCTTTATCACAGGATTTGAAATTGTACAGTTTTGCAATCAAAAAAGATAATGAAGTTTATGATGTTAGCATTAGCTTTGAGAGGCTATTCAATTTTATAGATTAAGTGACTGATATAAATGTTAGTTAATAATTTCTTGTATTTCAGTAAAAGTAATCAGTAGCTTAACTGAAAAAATCCATAAAGATAGCCGTTAATTTAGCCCTACTATTATACATTAATCTTATTAATTTGTATAAACATATGGTCAGTAACAGGCTTTATTGTGTAATATGAATTTGTGATGTATATGGGAAAAATAAGTGCCGAAGCTTTTAAACAAGGTGTCACAACATGACATACATGTAAAAGTAATTCAAGACAACCTTTAAGGCTACACATTGTCTAGTATTGGACAAAAACAAACCCCACCATACTGATACGGTTTCAAATACTTCAGTCTGTTGTTTGCTAACTGGTTTCATAGCTCCTGATTAGCAGTAATCCGGGGTTCAGCACCTGCGAGGGTAGCACTAGGCTCTGAGTCCCCCCAGGCTGCTAAAACCCTTATAAATCCCTAAGATTATTCTTTAGGTTGGGTGTTTATGTGCGGGTCAGCTCTCTGATAAGGCACAAGCATTTGACACAGCACCAGAGTCCATATGTAAGTTAAATCATCAAAATTCCTCATTTAAAAGTGCAAAACTCTGTTCAAGAGTGACCTGGTGTGTGCAGCAGTGTAATTTGAATCAGCAAAATCATCTAAAACTCAAAAAAACTAAAATCTCTCATTAATACGGGCTGGTTTATCTCATACCTAGAGGGTTCCCCCTAGTGACCCCCAAGCTGTTGTTTTGACTGTCCCATAGGGGATGAAGGAGGTGGAGAGGTGAAGGGTGGAGCTGTCCAGGAGGTTTAACAGCATCAGAGATTAGGAGAGGTAATCCGTGGAGGAAGGAGGGACCGTGAAATGTGGGTCAGAGTTTGTCTAGCGTGGTAGAGAGGAAAAAAGACAGGGTGACAGAGGGAGCGTGTGTTCTGTGAGGAACAGGAGGACAAAGAGGTAGGTGGGAATAACAGAGGACTGGAAGAATGAAAAATATGCAAGAAGGGACAAAATGAGGAAGAGAGCATTAATATAAGTAGAGGACAAAGTGAGATGGATGAAAGCTGCAAGTCTACACTTAATAGGCTTTGTATACGGGGCTTGTTAGTTCACACCTTTGGACCGGATACAAGGAGGTTGGTACGGCCAGGTTTGCCCTACAAACACGACATGCACACATACATGCACACACACATTAAATTCTCCCCACCCACTTCTACGTACACATGCACACGCACACTTATTCGCGGAAACCGTTTTGAGGCCATCACAGTCAGTTTTGCGATGCTGCCGGTACCTGCGCCCATGACACCAGGATTTTCTTCTCTCTTGAAGACGCTGGAAAGACAGAAGATGTCCGTGGACTCCATGAAGAGGCCGCTTATGATGGCCGCCCTCAACGGACTCTATGTGGCCCGAATGCCTGTCCCCGAGAGTCCCGCGGAGGAAGGCGCCAAAGCTGCCACCGATGAGCGGGTAAGAGGTTCTCTCCTACTATATAAAATAATGGTGGAATTTTAAAACTCGTTGCCATTGGCCATAAATGAAGATGTATTTTTTTAAAAATCTAGCAAATATCTTTTTGATCGCCTTTCAATGAGAGAATATGTGCTCTTATTGATAGATGAAAGTGACCCTATTTTTATTTTTGTTTTTTTATTCATTACTGTGAGACTACTCTACCCAAATCTTCTAAAAATCATTATAATATGAAGATCTTGGGTTTATACGAGTACATTCTTGTACTTTTACTGTGCAGTAGATCTCAAAAAGCTTCTTAGAGCTATTTTTTTCCACAGATGTGCTCAAAATAAGTTGACAGTTTCAGACCAAAAATATAATTATTGCAGTTAATCAACTGTTTCTATTATGAATTGGGAGTTTTTTCATTCCGACAGAGATTTAAAAAACAAAATCAAGCTTGAGTTTTACTGAAAAAAATTGCTTTTTATGATTGGAAGGTTGATGCTTCACTTAGAAGCTCCTCCTGTTATCAGCAATAAAGGAGATCTGGCTGCAGAATGTCACTGTAAAGCTCAAACTCAGTATTTGATGATTTTACTATTTAATACTTTTTATTTCACAAAACTGTCTGTTGGCTCCCTTTTGAGTGTGGAGGTGTGAAACCCAGCCTTTGTCCAGCCTGTTGCTAAGCTAACGGGGGCAAGCCCTAAGTGGGCTTTGGAACGCGTGGCATGGTGGTGCTTATCGCCTCTAGGCCCGTCGGTATGTTAAGAATGTGACCCGAGGGAGAGCGAGCGAGCCACACAGAGAGAGCGATAGAAACAGACAGAGGGACAGAGAGAGAGAGGGAGAGATGCTGGCCTCTCAAACATGACTGGCCTAATAAACACGGACCCCCATCAGGGTGAATACCACCACTGCATGTTCTGCTCTTTTACAGCTGTGTTGATTCATAATGCTTTCTGTAAGCTCTTTGATATATAACTCAGTGTTCAGCTATGAGTGATGACGAAAGCTGAAGAATTTGGACGTACATTATAATGAGATTTCTCGATTCCTCTGGTCTGAATAGTCTCTTAGGTATTGTGGAATGTAAACCAATAAAAGCCCCCACGGGGACTGAAAACGAAACCTTTGAATGATGTTTTTGCTTGGAACTCAATGACTAACAATCCCCCCTCCTTTTTCTTTTTTCTTCTTTCTCTTCCTGTCTTTCCAGTGTAAGACCTTGGAGCTGAAGCTGGAAGAGGAGCGGGTCTTTACTGAGTATGAGCAGGTTCCCAAGAAGAGGGCAGACTGTGTTCTCACCACAGCGACTCTTCCCGAAAACACAGAGCGCAACCGCTTCCGTGACGTGGTTCCGTACGAAGAGAATCGGGTCGAACTTGTACCAAACAAGGAGAACAACACAGGCTACATCAATGCCTCACATATCAAGGTGCGCTTAAGAGGTCAAGTGTAAAACATCAAAACATCTAAGAGGGAGTTTAGGGATGATTATAGCACCCTCTGTTTCTGTAATTGATGTGATGCATTCATTGTGTTTACACACCTCAGGTGGGAGATCTTTGTACAAATGGCATATGCATCTAATCGTGCTTGTCAACTTTTCATGAACCAAGAAAGAAAGCCTTTTTTTTTTTCAGCTCACACAGACATCTTTTAAGAGGACCTGTTTGTTTTCCAATGGTTTATTTTGCTGTAGTAGAAAAATCTATGAAGGAACACTTGATTATTCAGTGTATCTGAAAAATGTACAAATTAGCAAAATTCGAGGCACTTGGCCCTCTCTGGACATGGGCAGAATTCATCACGTTTGCCAGATTATCATCCAAATTTAGTAAAAAGTGCAAATTTTGACCAGAATTTCAGAAAATCATCACAAGACTTTAATTCTGAATGTGCACTCACAATGGTTTTGCAAATATTAAAGGGGGTAGTTTCACTTGAGAATAACATTTGATTGTAGTTGTTCTTGAGTTGGATGGCAGTAAACCAGTGCAGAGGAAGAGAACGAAATAAGTTGACATAATATCAGGTGGATGGGAGTGCACTCTTAGACTAATAACATTGTACAACATTAATATTTACTGTGTTATCAAAGCAACCTGGATTTTAAATCAGTCATCTATTCACTTCAGTGTGAACCAATGCGAAGAAAAAGAATCCAGTGAAAAATGTTTAGTTACTAAATTTGACTGTCTTGTTTTATAAGGTTAAAGTTTATGTGTATGGCTCTTAATTACTGTTGAAGTCTTAAAATGCTTTGCAACACCCACATCATACAACATAAACTAAGGCAAGGAGCAGAAACTTGATGCATTCACTCTGTGCTAGTCTTTATTGTGGTCATTCTTAAGCAGCAAACAGCTCGGAGGAGAGGATGAAAGGCAGCTGTTGGAGGCTGTTCGGGCCTTTAAGCTCAGAGAGCTCATGGAATTCCCAAAGAATGTGGTCCAAACTCCAAACCCTCTTAATTCAACCTGAGCTGCTCTCACTAGCCCCTCTATTCATGCTTAGTTGCAAAAAGTGTGTGCGCACAGTCTTGTGTGTATGCATGAGTTTGCATTTCGTGTGCATGCCTAATTGAAGTCCGGCCACGAGTGCGATCACCCAAAGCAGCACCGAACTGAATCACTGCCTATCACGGCGTAACCCTCTTACTTCCCCCTGTCGTTTAAGGTAGCTGCTGCAGAACAAAAAGCCCTTGTTTACTCCCCATCCGTCTCTTAATACAGTGTTTACAGTCACAAGGTGGCCTGAGGAATTAGCAGGGACATACTGATTATGTAATGGCTCTCTGAAGCCTGTGGAGTTTGTGGTAGATGGGAAGTTTTTCGGTGCTGTGTGATGCCTTTTGGTTATTAATGAGGGAATGCACAAGAAAGCTTAAGAAAGGAGAGGGTTTGGTAGTTTTATAAATGAGGGAAAAGACTCAAACTGTGGATGAAAATGATGTTTACACTGCCCCTCAGTGGTGAATTAGATTACTGTTAATGTGTGTAAATTGCTGTTTTTTAGAGAAGAAATGTATTTATTTTTGGGTTACATTTAAAGTTACATTTATTTTTTTATTTAAATTTATTTTTTAATAAGCACATTTTTTTTTACCCAAGTTAAGGCTGATCCTTGTTAGCTCTGCAGTCAGTGTAAACTCCATGTGCACTAATAGATTCTTGATGTGTGTGTTGTGTGTGTTTTCCCCAGGTGATGATCAGAGGGGAGGAGTGGCACTACATTGCCACCCAGGGTCCGCTGGCCAACACCTGTGGCGACTTCTGGCAGATGGTGTGGGAGCAGGGGGTCAACGTTATCGCCATGGTTACTGCTGAGGAGGTACACACACACACAAACACACACATTTGCACACACAGCACACACAGATGTCTTTTTTTTCGTAGCTAGTAGCTGGTGTCTGTCTGTGTGTGAGAGGTAGGACGACAGTAAGAGTGTGTATGTGTGTGTCACTGTGTCTTTGTGTTAATGTAAACGTTTCAGAGCTCACGCTGTATGCTCATATTCTCTCTTTTTTTTTCTCCTTCCCATCAATCAAACCATCCTCATCGTCCAATCAGGAGGGTGGCAGGTCCAAGAGTCACCGCTATTGGCCCAAACTGGGCTCTAAACACAACTCAGCCACTCACGGCAAGTTCAAGGTGACCACCAAATTCCGCACCGACTCAGGCTGCTACGCCACCACGGGGTTAAAGGTCAAACACCTGCTGTCTGGCCAGGAGAGGACCGTATGGCACCTGCAGTACACTGACTGGCCTGAGCAGGGCTGTCCCGAATATGTTCAGGGATTTCTCTGTGAGTAGAAATGTGTCATTGTTACCGTCAGTGTGTGTGAATATCAAGACATAACAGAAAGTGAAACAATCACTGAATTTTCATTATTTTAGGAAAAGTTGAACATTTGAACACAAAAATTTGCATATTCACTTTCTTGTAGAGAGTTAACAAGAAGAGCAATATCATTATCATATCTGTATGTGAACATGAAGCTGGAGTAAGCTGGCAGGCTGTTAGCTTAGCCTAGCATAAAACCTTGAAGCAGTTTAAAATAGAGAAAAGAGGCTAACTTCATCCTTACCACTGCTTAAAAAAAGCCCAAACCAGCTGGTATAAGTTTACCTATTACCATGGTTTTTTTTTAGAAAAATCCAAATTTATAATTATAAAATCTCCTCGTCTGGCTCTAGCTTCATTCATTCAGTCATGAGACAGATAAAAAAAGGATTTGAGATACCTCTAACTTGGCAGGAAAATGCATCAAAAGTAAAACTGCAGTTCCTTCAGAGAAGCTACTCTCTCTTGTAGAATGTCTTTATATGATAAAATAAATAAACACAAATCAACAAGCAGTCAGAATGTCAAATGCTTACCTTTGTCTCCTCCTGGTTTCTTACAGCCTACCTAGAGGAGATCCAGTCTGTGAGGAGACACACTAACTCCATGCTGGACACCTCAAAGAGTCTAAACCCTCCTGTGGTAGTGCACTGTAGCGCTGGTGTGGGCCGCACCGGGGTGGTCATCCTCACCGAGCTCATGATCAGCTGCCTGGAGCACAATGAGGTTTGTGGCCAAAAGACTTGCAGGGTCAGGGTTGCAAATTCAAGACTTTTTGAATTCATTTTTGAATTCATTTTTTCATCAGTAACTCCTTCATAGTTTGAAAACGCAAATGTGTGTCTTGACAGGGTTGCAGATTAATTAACTTTTAATGTAATTCTAATGGATGTTTTTTCATCCTTTTCTCTTATTCCTCATTTAATAATTACTCTGGTTTCTTCTCTCCTCCCCTTCAGCCAGTGGAGGTCCCCACCATGTTGTCAGGGTTGAGGCAGCAGAGGATGCTGATGGTGCAGACCATCTCCCAGTATAAGTTTGTCTACCAGGTCCTCATCCAGTTCCTCAAGAACTCCCGCCTCATCTGAGCCCAGGACCCTCTGACCTTTGACCATACAAACCTGACAGAATAGCACCACATAACAACAACGGTACTTCAAGTTAGGGGACTGTAAAACAGATTCAGTATAACTGATAGCTGGTTTAAAGCAGATAACAGATATTCACGTTGAGTTTTCTGTGTGGCAGTTTATGGAAATACTAGTGGATTTTTCATATAAACTCACCTCAAGGGAGGAAAGGATTCGTGTAGGCCTGTATAGAAATTAACAACCATTTCTCCTAATCAGAGTATTCAGATGTTGTTCCTTTTTTTCCCCTCTGGGTTTTATTTTTAGACCTGGTCCTTCTGTGTGTGGAGACTGCATGGTTGTGCCTTTTTTCCATGCAGGTCGGGTGAATAAGCAGTTTGTTTTGTCTGCAGGTGTGAATGTTTATGTCTGTCCCTGTGTGTTGTTGAGATTACTCAAGAAATATCTTGAGAAATCAAATGTGAGTTGGGATGAATTGCCTGCTACGTTTCTCTTTTGATATTTAGCAGTTATTAGAAATGGCATTATGCTGCATGAACAGTAGGTGGCAGCAGTATTATTACTATTTTTCTATACTCTGAAAGAGTTTGCCAAACTAAAGTATTCTTTAAATCACCGTCTAAAATATTACTTTATTCTGAACAGAGTATTGATTAATACAACAAATATTTACTTCAACATTGTAACAAATGTTTTTATTTATTTCTATCAAGATTGTGGTCACCTATGCCATTGAACATGGGAGCATTGATGAGCATATTGATCCTTGCCCTCTCAGATTTTTCCCATCTTTTGAAGTTGTCTTAATGTTTTTTTGTATATTTTTTTTTTTAGAATATCTTCCTTGTCAGTGTAAAAAGGATCACTCCCATTTTTCTCTCTGGAGTAACCTCATTTGATACATTTCTATTAAATTCCCTTCTGCACATACAAACCCACCAACACACACACTCACACGCACAGTTACTTGAATCACAACTCTATGCGATCAAATGTCTTATCGCATTTCTTACCTAAAAACATTTCAAAAGTGTAAAAGGTGTTTGTCCAATGAATTGGAGATAATTTATAAAATGTCATTTCACTGTTTGCATATGCAGTCATAAGAGAATTGTGCCGTCACACAGCAAATACTATAGAAACTCTTATCATTGTGCCTTATTGAAACAAGACAAGCCTGGCTGACATCCCTGTCCTTGTTTGGGGTCCTGGATGGGTTTAGTAAAAGAAATTTTCTTTTTTTTTAAACCTCCAAAGATTAAATCTCTTAATCAGTATTTAATTTTTTTTGTTTTATTATAAGAACAGCAACATTTACCTAACGCTCAGGTAAGGATTTGGCAGTAATGTAAAGCTATCTTAAATTAATTTTTTTAAGGATAATAGCGCAAAAGTGACTCGCCAAAAAGAGGCGGCCATTTCTAAAAAATCTGATCCAAACACAACAGATTACTATCGTTTCCATGTTCCTGGATCCTGTTTATGAAATTTCTCACTGAAGTATTTTCCTTTTACATGTAATGTTAAATATACTTTTTTTTATTTTTCTGAATCCTAATGCAAAGCCAGCCATGTCCAAAGTAACTTTGTACATAATGGGCATGTGAAAAAAGATTTCTACAAATTTTTTATATAGTTTCTTTTTTTTTTTCTTTTTGACTTGGTACTCTAAAAATACCGCAACATAATAAACTATGCATGCATTTTTATATTTCCATGTATATATTCTCAAGTAAGTATAAGCTTTATGCTCTCTTGACATATAAGTGTTTTGTTGCACTTCTGTTCTCTTTGTGACAGTATTTTCCTCACACGGCATTCCACTGTTTGTTTATATTTAATTTTTCCCCTTCTTTTTTTTTTTTGGCAAAACTCCCAAATATCTTTCAAATTTATGTGTACATATGTTTTGTATATGCGTTTTCAGTGCATCAGTCATTTGTTTTTCTCTCCCCAGACATGTATGAAGCTGTCGTACTTGCTTATTATGCAATAAAGCCTTATTTTCTTTAAGACGTTGACCACAAATTTATTTATTTTGAATTATTTTTTATCAATTTCTTTACTCTAGTAATACTAATTGTGTTTGGAGATGTTTTTTCTTGCAGTGCTGTAGATATTAATAAGCACAGAACTCTCAGGCAAGGTGTTAATGCAAACACATTGTCCCATTCCAGCCCTCTATTGTGACTCAGGCACATTTTGCAGCTTTAATAGGCCCCTTGTGGTGAGGCAGCTGTCCTGATTGGCTGATAGAGATTTTGTTGGATTGACCCTCTGCTCACATATGTAAACAACTAGACTCTGATGGATGACAGAGTCCAGCCGACATGTCAATCACAAGCCAAGGCAAACACCAAATAATTAACAATTTGGACATTTTTCACACTAATTACACTCGACATGATTGAAAACCATCATTTAATGTCGGATTTTTACACAACTGAACATTAAATGCAAAAATATAACCCTGCATTCAGCAAAATAAAAGGCTCTTGCATACAAAAGTTAAATATCTAGAAATGCATTTACTCATAAAAACATGAATGTGCTCCAACTTTGTGTCAGTGCCTGGAAGAGTAGAAAGTGCCTTTAGTTCTGTAAAACTCCTCATCTGAGGAGTGCATGCAGTCCTAAGGGATCAGCCGTGGTCATTTCTTTCATTTCTCTTTATTTTTTCACCATCTCTTTGCGCAGCTCTGTCAAGTAGAAGTGATTCTTCCCATGAGTCACTTCCATTATGGCTATTGCCTATACAAAACACAAACGAATGCAATTTAACCACATTTTGCAGAATGTACATGAGGCAAAATCTGAACTATTAAACCCTTTTGTAAAAAATAAAACTTCTATTGTCAGAGACACAAAACATGCATTTCTTTGGAAAAAAATCATCTTTACTTTTCTTACAGTCATTTACTGGTAAAACGTTTTGGTTTTGGTACTGAAATGTAAAATAATACTGGTTCATGATATTGTTTGAGCTGTATGTACTTTTGTTCAATTAAAGAGGGGCTTTGTAGCTGCTGTATTTAATTATAAAAGTCTAATGTAAAAGCTCAGGAGGTCATATTACCTTCTTGAGAGCGCTGATGCCCACTGAATGCCTGTCCATTCCCATGTACAGTCTGCCCAGCTTCAGGTACATGGAGGACACGTTCAGAGAGTAGGCTGGATACAACTTGCTGCAATAAGAAGAGATCACATAAACTTATCACACTTAAGTACCCCAAGAATATTCAATCCTAAGTTGATTGAAATTGCAGAAATTCACATTTAATGAAAACAAAGCTGGTACATTTAAAAGCTAAGTCATTTGAGCCACTACAGTCTGTCATTTGTGTCAGATGTGTTCACTGTTTCTTAGCACCTGTAAGGTTTGACGATCTTTTCTCCATATCTGATAGCTCCGTCTATGTCCTCCATGTAGAGACAAACCCCCATGGCCTGGTACATCATGTGGAGCATGTAGACGTTTGAGTCATCAAAGATGCCTCCCATCTCCTCCAGGCTCTGCTCACACATCTCCAGCAACTCACTAGGGGGTGCTGCTGAGTCAAGGCTGCATCAACACAAGCAGCTGAAATGTCAAAGGGCTTCTCATGATGTAATCAGATATTATGGAGTTGCGGAAGCTATTTTGCTAAAGAAAAACATCCACAAAGAGAATCTTAATGTAGTCCTGTTCTTTCAGGTTCACTAAAAACAACTTTACTGCACTCTGCAGCAAAAAAGAGAGAGTTATTTAGTGACATGAAAGGATATTTTTTATTTGTTTTAAGGCTCTGAACTCTCTGATGGTTTTCCTGGCATAGCGCACCATGTTGCTGATGATCCCTGGCTCGATGGGGTCACTCTGCTTACGAACTCTTAACTTGGCTGTGTCCTGGAGGTGGAGACAAGACACAGGAGCACGACCGTCAACCAAACTATGAGGAGCAGTTACTGAACTTTACAAATGAATTAAAATGGCAGCTGTATGACATGTGGATATACGTTGCTCTCAGTAAGGATGTAGTCTTTATGTGCTCAGGATTTCTTATGTAGCCTCACCTTAGATTTGCTTTTACATTCCTGGCACTCACAGGTGAAGAAATAGGACTCTCTTAGTCTGTTGTTGCGGTCGTCTGTTGGATAGAGGAGGTCTATGTAGCTTATTAGCACCTAGAGGTGTAAGAAACAGAGAAACACACAGATCAGGAAAATCCTGGGTACCACATACTCTACATCTGTCACATTTTTCCTCTTAAAATCCTAAAAAAAATGCATCTGTCTTTTATATATACACCTTTCTTCAACCACACTGTCTCAGCTCATCAAAAAGCTTTCACACTCTCACCTTTTAATCTTATAATTCGAATGTCAAAGTCTCCAAGTCTCACTGTTTTTAAACTACCCTGTGACACTGACAAGATTTGGGATTTCAATCTTCCTACCAACTTTGGAGAAAATAAATAATCCAACTTCCAAGGTAGCAGAAATTACAATAATTTAATCAATTCTTATATATTATTGTAAAATAAAAAGAAGAGGTGTGTCGTGAGCATTAAACTTTACTGTTCTTAACAAGATTAAATGTTATTCAGTGATTCTTCTTTTTGTTTGATGATCTACAAAATCAAGCTCACAGACAGACTTTCTCCCCTCATGGAACAAGCCTGCCCATCTTCCACACACACACAGACACAGATACAGACACAGACACACACACGGGAAAAAACACCCCAAAACTTAACAAGACCCAACCCCCTCTAACAGCAGCTGTTGCCTTTTCTCACTTCATCTCCAGGCTTCATGTCCTGCACCGCCCGAACATCAGCCGTCGTCCCGTTATATGTGACGATGACGCTGGGAAGACAGCTGTGGTTTACGAGAGCAACACTGTAGAGGGACAGACAGAGAGGGAACGAGACAGATAAGAATAAAATTACAGCCATCTACTGTTCTTAAAATTAATGTGAGAGAACCAAAAGTGCCAACTAATTACTGCTCACTGACAGAACTATGAAATAACCTCTTTATTTTAAGTGGCATTTGCACTGTGTGGTGATTGCACAGACAGAGAAGTCTTGAAGACACTCAAGACCTCTCTGTAACCTTATTATTACCCATTTGGCAGGCTGGAAATAGCTTAAAAAAGAGCTGAGAGGACAAATTGACTTGAACACAGAGAGTTTTAAAACTTAATGACCCCAGTCACAGCAGGGAGATTTACACCACCAGGTGACCAACTGGAGAGGGAAAGTTGTTTTGCCAGGAATCCAAAGTCTTTGGATCTGTTCTGTACCTGTTACATGTCCTTCAAAACTCAAACGCACACTGCAAAATGTAGCATTTAATATTTATAAAGAACTGAAATATTCCTGAAGAAACCAACAGCAGGTGTGTAAGAAAGATTAAAACTGTAGCTTTACATGTGTTGCTGAAACAGTGCAGAATGACAGTGTGATTGTGTGTTTGCATGTGAGTTTTCCTTCTTACTCTGGGTAAACTGCAGTACCCATGTGGGACAGTTCATCATCCTCTATAGTGAAACCATTACAGGCAACCTGTTGAATAAAGGACAGATGAGTAAGGGAGAACACATTCAAACACATGTGACCAGTTTTATATCGAGCTTTATATGAGCTGCCATGTCTCCGTTTATCATAAACTCTGGTGATTAATGGGAAAATCATGGAAAGGCACATTGTTAGTATTACAGAATGAATGCCTGACAAGGACAGCAAAAAAGAGAGTAAGTATAGATAGTCATTGTGTGTGTTTGTTTGTGTGTGTGTGTAGTACCTGGGAGAAGAGTGTGAGCAAGTCTTTGTGGTCGGGTAAATCCAAATGTTTGGAGTAAAAACGATGAAGTCCAGCAACATCGGCCTCATGCATCTCTCTTTTCTCATTATCAACATCCTCCACGTCTGTTAAAGGAAGACATTTTCATTTTATTGATCAGGTGTGTGTTTTTAAACTTGTATTTACCTGAGGCAGCATGCAAACTCTTAAGCAGTATTTATTTTGGGCTATGATTTCTTTTAATACGAAGCCAAGTGAACCCCACTTCAGCCAGACTAAAATTAAGCAGTGAGACAGCGACAGAGTAAAACTTAGTGTCCTAATTTGGATGTAAACTCTTAGTTTAGCTGCAATCATTTGTGGGAAATCTTATCTGCACAAAGTAAGAGACCGGTAAAGTGACTCACAGTATGTTGCTGCTATTTGAAGCTACCTTGGGGCAAAACCCTCACAGTTTGGCTTATAACCAGTGTAAGATTTCTCACTTCAATTGCAATTTCATAAATATTGTGATTAGTTGTTCATAATACACTGAACTGTTATTTTGCAATGAATCATATCTGGTTTTAAAGTCACGTGAGCGACATCCAATTAAAATAGCAGACATACAGACAGGTAGTTCATAATCAGTTCCTGTGAATGCTATCTGTGTATGTTAAGAAAAGTTTTCATCATGTCTGGTCTGTTAGTCTCTAACAACTGTAAATAGGAGGGGATCAACACTCTCTCGTCACTCACTGTTCTCACTATGCCAAGGCAGGGACACATTTTCACCACATCATCTGTGTACTACTGTCTGCCAGACTGTAAGTGAGCATGTGTGTGTGTGTGTGTGTGTGTGCATCATGTCACTATGAGTAGAGTCAGTTTATCCGCATACACATCAGACATTCACTCTGCTAAGAGTTTTAAAGAAAAAGTAAACTTTTCCCTCCGGACACACAGACGTGAACATACTGACAAAGCTGCATGTTTCTTTTTCACAGATTACATTTCCATGCTCTTCTTTACACTATTAGTTATAGGGAACCACATTTCAATTAAGTTATGATTTGAAATAAGAGCAGGAAAAATTTTAGGTATTGTTTTACCAAAAATACCAGTGTCATGGTTTACATCCAGTCATTCCCTTCCCAGTTTTATTTTGCTAGATCTCTTCTCATGTGTCATGGTTTGTGTTACTTCCTGTCTGTGTGCTTGTCTGTCTCTCATAAGCCTTCTCTCCTCAGTGTACTGAAGTCTGTTTCTCTTTCTCTCTTAGTCAGTTTGTCAGCTTCTCTGTTGGGCTCCTTTTTCGTTTTTCTAATGCCATCCTGTTTTTTATTTGTCAGTTTGGTGTGTTTGCTGCTTTTGGGTCCTTTTTTAAACTCTATTAACCTAACAAAAAGAGATAACAATATCAGGCTTAAAAAAAAAAAAAAAAAAAAAAAGGTAGTTTTTTGTGTTAAGTTGCAAAATTTGAGCATTCATCCTCTACAATCTCTCAGGATAAGATAGCAATTCATCAGTGAACCGAGACAAATACCTGCTAAAGAAAACATTAGCCGTCAGCTGATCAGCAGACTTGATTTAACAGCATTTGTTGTACACTGACGCATGCAGTCAGCGCTGGGGGGTTTTGTCTTAAGTGTCCTGGCTTCCCTTTCAAGTTGTTACACTTGTTACATTGTCTAGTGGCCATACGAGTCACAGCTATAGGATATATATAGACGAGCCTGTGGCTGTTTTCTCACAGTCTAATCTGAATGGGTTGTGCTTTTTTAAGAGGGATATCTGGCAACACTTAGGATTGAAGTACAGACTCAGAGTCTCTGTAACTTTACACCGAATCTGCACAGACACTTTCACTCACGGGACTGCATCTCTTCTATGAGCAAGATCTTCTCAGACGCACATCTTTCTTTCTGCATTTTCTGTGGAAAACAGGGGTGATGAATACATGAGACCCCATAGACCTCACAGTATGTGCCAGACAACACTTCTGTGTCTTTTATTAACCGTCCAACCTTCTTGGCGAGGATCCGAGCCACCAGGCGAGACATCTCTGAAGGGCACCAGTTCTCTCCGAATGCCGTCATGGCGGAGCACTCCAGCTTGTGCATGGCCCAGTCTCCTTTCTACACACAAAACACACACAAATATCATAATAGCATGCTAGAGGGCAACCCTGTGGTTTAAGGCCAATTTGATCATTTACAGTTTAGGTCGCACTACAGCAAAATGCTCAATTGTTGGCAAATATGGCCGACTAGCCGAGGCATTAAGCAGCATGGTGAAATGTGACTCCACACTGTGTTAATGTTATGTTACCTTCACTCATTTACCCTTCCACATGCAAACTGACCTAACGCTTGGTCCAAGTTTCTGATTTAGTTCCTTATAATTAAGACAAGGCAAGTTCATCACACAAAGAAATATATGTATCTGTATCATATGTCATGGTCACACTTTGGCACAATGGTTCTCAAACTTCTCCATGCACTCTGTACCAGGTCAACACTGACAGCTTGTGACATGATGAATGGGATATGAGAATTGAATTCGGTCATGAACATGAAGCAGACATGACTGTTTTTAACCCATTTTAACCTGTTGATGGTGTAAGAAGATGAAAAGTCAGGGATCATGTAAATCATTCATATAAATAAGACCATGAATGCTCAGATCATTCATGTTAATCCATCCAGCAGTTGTTGAGATGCTGAACCCCCTAACAGAAGTGTCAGGACCATCCACCTGCAGTAAGGGTATTTTCCCACAAGTGACTCTGCAGCTATGAGCTACAACACAGTGTTTGTTATCTTACACCGAGCCACGGTCCATTAAGCACTCACACAGGAATCATTTCATTACAGAGATACTCTGTCCCTCCACAAAGTGTTTCCTACCTGGCATTTCACGTTGCAGTAAAAGGCTTTCTTGCACTTCCCACATCTTGCCAAGCGTTCTTTTCTATTAATAACAAAAAACAGGGTTTGTAGCTGTAGTACTACAGCAAACAGCAGATGATTCAAAAGCAATGGTAAGTGCCTCACACATGCTTATTTTCTGACATCATGACACAGGAATACAACACTCAAACCATCTCAGCTGTAAAGATAGTGGCTTGTATTGTTGTATGTCTTGGGCAGTATCTAGTTTTATGTGTATCTGGGCGCTTGAATGCTTAAATGTGTGTATGAACATCTTGCTCCATTTCTCTGAGACAAGAAGGAGCAGTTGCTGGTGGTCCGTCGTAACTGATAGCAATGAAGGGCTTTAAAACATTCTGTGGTATTAATAGAGCTGACCTTATGAAGGACCAGCTGTCTGTCTACCACACTGAAACAGTAAAGTAGTCCATAAGTACACCCAGTTTCCCTTTTTTTTCCCTTTGAGAGGCTTACTGTCGGTGGTCATATAGTCAAGTACAACAAGCTGGCCAAAGCTGGGTACGGACTCCAAGTTTAAACATGATTTATATTAAAGAGACTGAACTCTGTACAACATGCTGTGATCAGTGGAAGTGAGCTGTAACAAAACATCTTTGAGTCTCAATGACAAAACAATATGCTATCTGTAACTGTATCTGCAGAGGTCCAATAAGCTCCAGGCATTTGCCTAGACAGTGAAATGTTTCTGAGGATTAAGAGGGTCAAGATCTATTTATTTGTAGACTACACTGAGAGGTCTAGTCTGTAGGATTTAGGGGGATCTGTTTGAAGGATGTGGCAGAAATAGAAATATAATATTCATAAGTGTGTTTTCATTTTTTATTTTTATTTTTATTATCTTAGATTAAATTTTTTTTATTTACAGAGGGAGCGGGTCCTCTTCCATGGAGTCTGACATGTTGCACCACCATGTTTCTACAGTGGCCCATTGCGGACAAACCAAGCAGAGGGCCTTTTAAGTTTTTGTGTGCTTTGTGGCCACCATTGTGTCTTCTACCCTCTGGAAGGGAGGGGTGGGTGAAGGCCTGTTTAGTCTGGTGCCCTGAGATGCCACTATATCCCATGTGCTGTATCTTTAAGGTAGGTCAAAGGTTCACATAAGGAGCAAATTATGGCAGATTCAGTGTAGTCCCTTCATAATGAGCTTTGCGTTCTGCTCTCAAATAAAAATACAGATTTCACATGATTGAGAGCCTAATATGTTACTAACAATAACAAATTATCTGATGTTAAGCAGAACAATTATGTAACCTTCTGCTGAAAACAGCACATTCAATACAGAGAAAAGTGTGAGTAAACAATGCAACCGTTTGCATCCATACCAGCCTGTAGATGTCAGGAAAAAAGGGAATTACTATACATTAGATGAGATGGCAAATGATTTTTATTGTTATCACAACAACATCTAGCCTACATAACAACACCTCCAGGCAAGCAAACACAACCAAGACTTGAATGACTTCCTGGATGGTTTAAAAAAGCATTTTAGAAAACACAATATGATTACATCGGTGATTTTTCAGTCTAAGAGAATATGAATATCAGAGTATATTCTTAATAGCTACTTCATTAACTGAGTATTTAAGTATGACAGAATGGTACTGATCTGCACAATAGACCACCAATATGTTATTTTCAGTTTATAGTTCCCTCTATTTATCACAGCTACAGCTAAAAAATCTATATCTCACGTTTAGCATTCATATGGGGACCAGACAGGGCATGTGGACATGTGGAACAGAAGTTACATGAACCACAATTCAGAAAGATGAGCCACACAACCGAAATAGATTTTATGGAGTGACATTTTTATGACAAACGGCCGTATGCGGCGCTGTGCATCGGTCACCAGTAATTAAGACTTATTAATAATCAATCTGCATAGTTCAAGGAATCTACTTCTGGTGAAAGGGATTAGTTTATTAAATTTATTCAAAAGAAATCACATTTATTGAGGTGTTTCCGGATGTGCAGCCACATGATGTCAGGTGTCATAACAGAGGTTGTGCAGTAATTAAAACATAGAAAAGTGCTGAGGAAACGCTCTAAGAACTGTATCACGACAGATAACCGGTGATTTACCTGGTGAGGCAGCACTCACAGTAATAGCCCCTCTCCTTTACTGACAGCACGTAAGAGTACGCCTGGCTGGAAAACAGCAGCTCCCCAACTTTAAATGGTCTGGTAACGCGGAGACCTCGCCCTTTTCCCGGACTGTCAAACCTCTCAAGTCCCACGATGCTGCCCGTCATTGCGTCTCTTCCTCCACACAGGCTCTATACTCGCAGGGACCCGGGAGAAAAGTGGGATGTCGCACCCCGGCTCCAAGTGTTGGAGAGACCACTTGAAGTGTTGGGGCGTCACCTTTCCCAATAATAGTCTGTGCTGGCATCCAAAGGCAGAGGAGCAGTCCAGCTGTTTTACAAAAGCTGCGACAATACTAGGATAATTTTTATTAAAAGAAACAGTCTCCCTGTTTTTGTAGTTCAACAAAAAAAGAAAAAATCTTGGGGAAAAAATTGAGTTATTTTACAACTCTGAAATATAATATTTCCCATATCTCAGACCTGAGGGAAATCAGGACACCCACACTATCCAAAATAGCTAATATCACTGTCATTTCGGTCAAAATAACATCACAGAATAGCTTTAGTCATATAGGAGCAGTTCTCTTTTGCTTTTTCTCAACTTTTCAATAACTTTCCTCAGTGAAATCAGTGAAACAGCGCCTCTAGCTGCTGATAAACACGAGTATCTGTGTGGTCAACGATGACATTGCACTGAAATAACTGCAGCGTAGTAGGAAATTGATATCAGACAGTCGGATGTGGTCAATGTGATACAGTAAAAAGGTCTACTGGTAAAGAAATTATATGAACTATGAAACTAGTTATATTCCGGTCTCATAAAAAAAATAAAAAAATAAATAAACAGCCGTCTAGCATAAATTTAAAAAGCAAACAAGCCTTTTTTTTCAGTGTTGCTATTGCTAGCAAAATCCGTTAACGTGACTGTGCTTTTAAAATATTAGCCAGTTAGCTAACGTTAGTTAGTGAGGGTACTGATGGTGGAGTCCAGTGGGGCTTTTTATTAACGATACAACTGGCAGAGTTAGCCTGTGTGTTGTTGTTTGTTGTTAACCATATCAGCTAGCTAACTATATTTGTTAAAAAAATTGATACAGTGGGTGAGAAGTTCTGTCAACAATTCCAGTCAACTTTACAGCAACAAGTGCACTGGGGCTGCAGGACATCGACCACCTCATCTCTTTGAGAGGATTTACTCCGGCGTCATACAATGTGAGTCAGATAATCCACACTCATCCGCCTGATTATATAACTTATCTATCAGTTTATCCGTTTTTCACAAAGGTTAAATACATATTGCAGACTGTGTTTAACTACTTTTGAGGTTATGTGAGACTTGTTCCATAATTTACCTTGTTTACTTGGCTTTTGTGTTATTGATGCTATTGACAAACAAAAAGTGTACAGGGGTTTGAATTTTTCCCAAATAAGTTTGACTGGTTGTTGAGCTGCCAGTTAATGGTGAGAGGATGAGCTGCTAAGTTGTTTATGAGAAATTCATCTGTGCAGTACTACTCGTTTATGTTACTTCTACGCCTTGTACGCTGTTTTGGTTTGCAAAGCATGTAAAAATTGTGTCTAAACCTCTCTAATTTTGATCTGCCTTTTGACATGAACATAAATTAGTGAATATTCCTGATGTCCACATTTTTAAGCTCTCTCAATCCGTACCATTTTAATACTCTATATCTTCTGTAATGTCATGATATCAACAGATCTGAATGTTCATTTAAATGTCACATTGGTCTACTTTATGCCTTATCTTTTTTTTCAATCATAATGTTGGTATTTCTCGTGATTTTAGGAAGAAAATACTTTGAGAAATTACTGTTGGGGCACATAAGAGATCAGCATCTATCTTTGGTTAACACAGTGAATTGAATACCTGACAAATGTTTTTCTTTTCATAACAAAGCTCTTATACATGCAGAAATATGAACAGACAGCCCCAAGATAGGCATGGTATAGATGACATGGTGAAATCTTTGATAGTAGACAGTTATATTTTGTCTCAAAGTGAACAGTATAGTGTCATAGGCACTTGCAGTCATAATAAACTGGCAGCAGCTAATAATATTAGTAATCATGATGTTTGATGACAAAAATAATCATTAGTTGCTTCTTTGTATAGAATAATTATAAACAACTGTGCTTACACTTTTTCAGGCATGGATGTACTTTTATTGGATTTTTGTCCTTATACACTTGTTAAAGGTATTTTTCAGACAGTTTATGCTTTTATTAGCAAATAGAGAAAAATAAAGAAAATGGGAAAGGGGATAAATATGAAATGAAATTCAACAGAGTCCCTGCCAGACTTAAATCATGGACTTAATGGAGGGTTTATGATTTAAACTGTAAGCCACCATGGCAGCAGCATATTCTCCTACTCTTTGACATTTGTTTTACACTTATACATCCACTGTTAGCATCTGATACACATGCAGAGGAGCATAGGTTGTAAAGTACAAACACAAAGAAGCATATGAAAAGCCCTCCCTTCATCTGCATGTAATTGGTATTTTTTACTGCAGTTCAATATGGCCCCCTTGTGGTGAAAGACAAGAATATCTCTGCAGCTGATGCTTACCCTTGTTCTCTGTCATTCTTTTTGTTGTGACAGCTGTTTTACAGATCATTTCACTAAACACATGCATGAAGGTGAATATGACACTGTAAAAACTGGCCTTGTTTACATTAAGTATTACGTGTAGTATTTTATTCATCAAGGAGTCAGACCAGGTCAGATAATACAAAAAGTATTTAAGTTCTGCTGTCTACCTCTGTCATATTGTGCCATCATGTGGGTGTTTACTGTAAGTGCACCCTCTAGTGATTGTGGACCTGTCACAGTGCATCACAGTCCACCGGTCACCTTAGATACAGACAGATTATCCTACAACACTGACTGAGTTTAAGTGGGATGACCAGCACTCCTGATTTTTTTACACAGAGGTAGACAGGGAGACCTCAGGTCAGGGACTTGATCTTGAGTAAATTGAAATATTTCAAAAGCAAACATGCAAATATATTACACACACACATGCCTGCTTTCATACACTCACACTCACACTCACACACATAAACACATACAAGCACAAAACCACTGTGAAGATTTGTCTCTCATCTGTATCTGAAGGCTTTATCCAACCTTGCCCCAGTTTCCCCTGATTTATTATAATTCCATTTTTTCAGTCTTTCAATCTAAAGATTTGTTCCTCCTCATTTTTTAATAACGCACAAGCAAGGGAAGCATGTCCCTGGCAGATTATGTCGTCGTCTTTGGCGTCTCGTCTTGATTACATCAGAGGAACCTGATTTGATTAGGAAGAAACCCCCTGTTTCAGTACGCGCTCTCTTAGACCTCCCCACTGTGCTGATTTCTTGCTTTGTCAGAGGGGATGATCTTGATGAATATGATCTGAAATAGAGGGAGGGAGAGGGGGATTAGGTGAAAGGATTATAATTTTCAATGATGAGAAATAATAAGAAACAATAAATCCTAAGTAGATTTAGTTCTCAAGGAAACCCTGTTAGGGAAAATCAACAGAATAAGAGACAGGACAGGGCAGTGGTATTAAATAGATACAGTCGGTCTGACCTGTTTGGTCTGAGAGATAAGTTCTGGTCTTCTTTTTGCCTTACTCAAATTAAATGAAACCCACCATCACATCTGTAGTGGTTCAGAATAACTGGTTTTAACCACCAGATGTTGTAGATTTCATCTTGAAATCATTAGACACTCAAAGTTTAAACATATCATTTGAATGCTCTTTATCATTGGTCGCAGTTGAGCTTCTGATTAGTTGATAAAACAGAAAATTAAGCAACTTTCTGATAGTCCATAAATTGGTTTAGCTATTTTTAAGCAAACAAGCCAAGACAATTTGTAGTTCCAGCTGTTTCAATGTGACAGTTGGTTCCACTGTTGTGTTTCACATTAAAGTTATTATGTTCAGGATAGTTCATTGGACATGGACGGCACAACATATTTGAACACACACCCTGTGGAAACTATGATGAGTGACGAAATAATGTTTTTTTTTTTAACTAACGATAGTTGTAGCTCTAGAAATGGGCACACCTTTATAAATTAAGCAGAACCTTTACTGCCCCAAAACAAATCATTATAAGCTGTAAGCTGCAGAAGACAACCCTGTGTTCACGTTAGCATTTTCCGTATAGACATGGTTTGCAAACTGTTAGTCAAATAAATACCTTTCAGGTTTAATGGATCAGCCAATTGGTTGAAAATTTTAAGCAACTATTTTAATAATTCAAAATCAAAAATGCCAAATAAACTGTGGTACCTTGTTCCAAGAGCATGTTGAGAAAGGCTTGATATATAAGTGACCTTGACAAATGCAAATCTAGAATAAATGAATGAATTCTTCTAATTAAAAGTTCAACAATAGTGAAGTAAAAACCCTAAGTTTAATAGATGATACTGATAACCAAAGCATAGCTGGCAGACACATGGCTAGATTATTTCAACAGAGGGCGTCATACTGTACAAACAATAGACTATAGTGTGCACTGTTTTCTAAGTTTCGTACAGATCAAGGTAGGTGGACTGTTTTATTGTTAATAAAACACTCTGCATAGCAAACAATTAATTGCTTCCAACTGCCTCAGAGTCCTGCAATTTAGTCCATTTACTGTGTGCACCCTGTTACAGTTTTACTATCCAATAATTTATCGCATCTTGTCAAAGTTCTCTTTACCCTGCACCTCTTCAAAGATCAAACTCCATAAGCACTCTGGCTGCTTTTACACCCTTAGAATATATGCATAACTTATGGCCATACTGCTGATGGATATACACAGTACATTGTCACATCGGGGACCTCATAAAACAGCAGCTGCTAATGCCTCTCTGCCATGAGGTCGCGGACGAGGGTTGTGTGTGAAATGCGGTGGGGGTAAAGACCTTTGCTGCTCTAGGTCTTGCAGTAGAGGCGGATGGACGCCTCCTTACTCCATACTCATGACCTTGTCATCGCACATCGTTCCCAGGCTGTTGTGCTAACTAGGGGTCATGGGCAGGGCATGGCTTGAGAGATGGACGGTGCTGTGTGTTTGTGTCCAGTGAAGAGAGTGGGGACAGAGTAATTGATAATTCTGGGCTGCGTTTTGGGAGGGCGGGTGCATGCCAAGACCCTGTGTAATAGTTCCTTTACTCTCCTGAGTCGAAGCCCAGGCAATATGCAATAAATCCACGTTCTTTCTGGTGAACTCACTGACTGAGACAGTGTCCAGCATCCTGCCTTGTCCCTTGTCAGCCAGTTAGGGAGCCAAGCTTAAGCCTTAACCCCCCTGTCTCCACTCCTGGCTGCGGGGGAATGTGACGCCTGCCTGCCTGCTCGCCTGCTCGGCCATCTTAGCCCTTTGGGCTTTACAGGCACGGAGCCTCATCTCCCACTGTTTATCCATGTGTCTTTGCTTTGGCTCAGGCCCTACGCTGTAGGCCACTGTGGGCTGAGTGGGGTCCACTGCCCTATGTCACCCACCTAAGCTCTGCTTTCACTGGTGGGCTTAGCGCCTCACCCCTCGGCCGCTTTATGAGCAGACAGCTGGGCTAATCTGTCTCCCTCTTCCCTCCTCTGTCTCTCTCTTTCTTTCTGTCTTTCTTCTTGGGTCTTGCCTCATCTCTTCTTTTGGCTCCTTCGGTCATCTATTTGTAGTCTAGTTTGCTCTCATGCCTTCCAAACACCAACACTGCTGTTTCTGTTTCCTCAAAACACAAACACACACACCCACACACACACACATATGCACACACACACATATACACACACTCACATATACACACACTCACATATACACACACTCACACAGATACACACACACACACACACACACACACACACATACATACACACACACACACATATACACACACTCACATACACACACACACACACACACACACACACACACACACACACACAC
>JAQMCX010000023.1:11982144-11998569 GCA_029814765.1 Acanthurus leucopareius | reverse complement strand
ACACACACACACACACACACACACACACACACACACACACACACACACACACACACACACACACACACACACAGTAGAAAAGTCTCCATTTGTGTTTCTTTGTGCAACACTTTCTTTACTAACTCAATAGGAAGTTCAAAAAGAACTGGAGAGCAGGAAGACCAACGAAAAAAATTTAGGTTTGGTCCTGGACTCTGAGATACACCTGGTTCCTGCACATTCTCACCTAACCTAACTGGATCAACTTCAAAAGACTTGCAATTCATTTTAATTGACTTGGTTTGGACTTATATAATACTGACTTTGACTCTCTTGAAGATTAAGATATGATAAACATTTTTTCAGGCACAAAGTTTTGTATGTAAAGAATGTTGCAAGTACACACTATGCACCTGCTGTGCTAACATCTCAGGTAGGCTTGAATCAGTCTCAGAGTGGCTGAGTTGAACAAGATATTTAAAGATGTCACCACTGGCCTGCAGGGTTAGTGTCAAAACTGTCAGTTTTTTATTGTAATAGGTAAATAATCATTAGTTGCAGCCCCAAAAAAGACTCAACATTATAGGTCAGACCTCTCAGGTCTTCAACTGTGCTGGCTGCTTGTAACTTGGAGCAGCTGAATGAAAAGTTTAAAAATACTGGGGCTGTTAATTGTTAATTAAAATAGACTAAAAGCCACAATCGCAGTTTATAGCTCTATTAATCGCTTGTAAGAGGATATAATTGTCTGCAGTGAACGACTGTAAATAGCCATATTGTTGTTAAGCCTCAGTGTTAAGACTTAACACTTCGATTTGATTTCAACTTGCATTATGTGAACATCTCTCGGTTACAGAGACTGACATCTCTTTACTATGCATTTTTGTCATTTTCCATTTGCATCCACTTTATCCTCCTCCTGTCATCGTCTGGTCTTCCTTACACCATCTCTCCCTGTCCTCCGTTGCTCTGTCCTCCATCTTTCTCTCCTCCTCCGCCAACCTTCCCTCCTCCTCCTCCTTCTCCTCACTGTCCTCTTTCGCCGTCCAGCTAAACTTAGAAGTGACAACAGTTGCAGGGTGACACTGAGGGCTAAATAAGACCAGAACAATAGCTTCTCCCCCTCCTCTCCTCTTCTTACTCCCTCATCTCCCCCTTTAATAGACTGCCATTGTTCTCTCCCTTTACTGTTGCTCTTTCAGGGAGTTTGTTAGCTATGCTAATGAAGGTTGGGCTTGTGTGGGTTTAGCGAGTGGGGATTTGATGCTCTTTAACTGGGCACTTTTAGAAAGGAGAGGCGATCATAAGTGTGGCCGGGCGGCTATTTACCACCAGTCAAATGTCACAGGCGTGTGGATGTGATACAGCAGTGGAAGAGATCTGTTACATTCCTCATACACTTGTTTCAATTTGATATCGGTACACTGGAACTCTCATGACTGGAATAGTCAGCAATATTTATAAAAGAAGGTATTACGCAAGAATATATACCGCTGCCTCTTACCACAATGCACTGTATGTGTCAGCATGTCAGAGTCCTTGCAGAAAAAAAGAGTCGAGTAAGACAAGATGCAGAGACTACAGTAAGTATAGTGCAGTCAGCCATCCAATCAGTCAGTCAGTCTGTAAATAGCTTGGCTGGTGGCTCCTTTGAGCTTTCCTCTAAGAGGAATTCTCTTTCTCCTTGGTGTATTAATAGTGCTTGTGCATTGTTTCCTACAGCAGCACTGCTGCAATCAAAGGAAGTTGGCCTGCTAAGTATACAGATATTTTCCTTTGTCCCTATGTTTAGCAGGCATGGAAGAGTCAGATGTGTGTGCTTGTGTGTGTGTGAGATTGTGCCTGGATATGAGCGCATGTCTTTGTGGCAATATGAGCGAGTGTGTGCATGCTCATGGGTATTATGTCAGGTTGTATGTTTATTTATGTGTGTAACTGTATATGTACAGTGATACATCCTTTAATTTGTGTGTGTGTGTGTCTCTAAGCCACTTATTGACAGTGTGACCTTTTACTTGGGAGGCGCTTTGGTATTTTATTTTACTCGGAACAAATAATAATCTATTGTACGAACCGCTTTGTTGTTAAGCTTTCTTTTATGTTCATCTCCAGGTAAATTGTTCACACAAAACTCCTGGTGCTCACACCATGATTGTCTTTAATGTGCAAAAGTGACCTCTTACTATCATTGAAATAATATTGCACATTTAATTTCTTCCATTTGTTGAACAAGGACATTATAATCAGATTTGTCTGATTGCTTTATAAATGCTTTTGATGAAAATTAGATATTGGAGCCTACCTTTCAATAAAATAATTAGCTCTATTTGAATGGAAACCATTATATGTTAATGCTCTCCTTGGCCCAATATTTTTATTGTAATTGATAGTGCCGGCCAAAATATGATGACATTTTAAATGTCACAAGGACTGATTGAGTAGTATGTCAAAGCCTTGACCTGACATTCTGTGGTGTTGCCGCTGTGCCTCAAATTCCCTTTAACTTAGCACTCAGAGTCCTCAGCCTATGAGCTTCACTATACCATAACCTCTTTTGCACTTGACCACACACACAAAAACACACACAATCATACAAGTGTAAAACAGGTTGTGTGTCTAGTCAAGCACACCCTCATGAACACACATGCACATGCTCACAGACATCAAAATACACAGGTTAGTCATCTGACAAGCACATAATACTAAAAGACACACACAGTTACAGCCCGAGTGAAGCTCAGTTGATCGTCCGCTGACCAAGTGGTGGCGTTGAGGCATCACCGGTCACTTGGAGTCTGCCAGTGACTCACCAAGGGCACAATGGAATTAGTGAGATTCTCCGCAATGTGACAGCTTGCTCTGGCTAAATGGTGTAATAATCTACCCCTCCTCTCACAAACCTCTAGCAGCACATGCACACATACCCACACACACACACACACACACACACACACACACAAACGCACAACACACACAATCAGCCCCCCCCCCCTTTTTGCCCTCCCCATACCAACTGGCACAGATAACATTGTCTTAAGCTATAAAAAAAGATTTTTTTCCCTCCCTCCATTGCGGTAATTATTGAATTAATGCAGATGGAGAGAGACATCTGCATGTTAAAGTGTTGGCCTCTCTCTTATGCACAGCAGATGTTCCCCTGTCATTTACTCAAATTATGCTGCTTAGATACACGGAGGGAGAGAGAGAGTGAAAGTTACTCACCAAGGCGACATTGTCTTACAGCCGTAAAGTGTCAGCTACCAAATTCTGTATCTGTCCTTCAAGTAAACCTCTACCTTCTTCCCTTGAGGTATTCCTCAATGACAGTTTTAGTGATTTATTTGCTTTATAATTATTACCTAAACACTCAATCATCAAGGCCATGCAAGTGAATTTGCTCCTTTTTAATAATGAGAAAATCGAAGGTGCATCACATGAGGCAAAGAAATGCATTTGAGTGATATTTAAAAAGCATGATAAAGAGAAAATCTCAAGTGATTGATTTTAGTAAAAAAGAAAAGAAAAGAAAATACAAACTGAAAAGTGTAAAAGCCAGTGAATGCAGTTTCAGTGCAGTTATAAATTGCTACTATATGTAATAATGACATAGTAGTCCAGTAAAGAAAAAATAAATAAGGGAGATTTCATTTATATCAAAAAGTTTTTAAAGCACTGATATACCCTGGAATTGCAAAGAAAGACACTGGGTGAATTAAATTTAGTCTTAAACAAACAAAGTGGCTCAGCCAACAAATAATCATTCCAATTTTCAAATAACAACTCAAGTTAAAGGTGTCATATTAATTGAAATATTAACATGCTAACCAATCATTGTTAGCTTAACCCAGGCAGTTGACCTCTCTACAGTTACTGCTGATAGGGATGTTACAGTAAAGATGAGACTAGTCCTCTTGAAGATTATCTGTTGATTATTTGAAGCCGGGACGAGACACGAGGAGACACTGTGTGTGAGTTTGTCCCCATAAGTGTGTGTGTGTTTCCCAGATGACAGATAACCAGGGGAACTTCTCCTTGGGATTATTTTCCAGGTTGGTTCGGCCTCATCTCTCCGGATTACGTTGATAAAAAACATTCTTGTATTATATTTTCTGTGCTTATTATATTAATACTCTCAGGCAGTTCCCAGAAAAAGCTCCGTCCCACGCCTGCTTTAAGGTAATCTTCTTCCACTTGAGCTTTTAAAATGTTTTGGGGGGGTTGGCTATCTTTGTAATACCTATTCTCTCCCACTCTTGAGGCTATATTTAACCTCTTGTCTTTGACTCAATTGCTCTGTCATATCATTCTACGCTGCAAATTATACATCTTATAAATATGTGGATCTGGGTTGTGCAGGACTGGACTTGTTCAGTGAGTGTACCCACTGAAGGTTTAAGTTTTGAGGGAACATGATTGCCCTAGAGGTATTATTTCTGTTTCCGTTCTGGTCTCCTGGGTGAAAGTCTTGTGTTTCTTCCATCAACTCCAACCTCCACCCTACCTCGACTTTCTTGTTCTTTATATTATGTCACATGACATCTTCTAAATGTGGTAACTGGATGCATCTGCATGTAGCACATGCAGCAAAATACAACTTTGCTGTATGTTCTACATGTTATGAAGGTCATGTAATTTTTATGCAGATTGATCAGACTATTTCCATGATGTCTAACTTTTGTGCGCTAACTTAACTAATTTTACAGGGACTGTAAAGGGTATTTTCTCATATGTTATTCTGTTTTGTTTTTTCTCCACCAAAATAACTAGTATATAAATACTAGTAATTCAACCTTCAGTCAGTTTGTAAAACGTGAGTCTGATGTAGGGTTTCAACCAATTACCTTTTTATTGCTAAGTAACTTGCTCATTATTTTCTCAATTTGTCTTTGTCTACAAAACGTCAGGAAATAGTGAAAGATGCACATCGCAATCATTATGTGATGTCTTAAAATTATTTGTTTTGTTCAACCAAAAGTCCAAAAGATTTCAGGGTTAATTACTAAAGGGAAATGGACTTTACTTCATCGGCTTACAGAGAGGAAAGGGAAAAATAAAATAATTGAAAGGAAATGGCTAAAAGAAATGGAGTCTGGTGAGTTGTCATTTAGTAAGTGGCCTAACTAAACAAACACACACATCTTGGAGGTTTAACATCAACATCAATATCAAGGGTGACAACTTTTTTGGAATGATGTCAGGCTGATAAAGTAGAGAACATAAAGTATGACAAGAGACATTTGAAGCTTCAAGCAAAAAACCTTGATAAAATCTTTATATATAAAAAAAATACATCTATATGTCACCCAGCATATTGCTTCATGAAAAAGCAGTTTATGCAAGTGACTAAAGTGTATTTGGACCAGTCATCTCTTGCAATAGCTAAACATTACATTACCTATCCTACTGTATGATAGACAGAAATAATGGTGTTGAAGCTAAAATGTTGTAGCGGTCACAGATTGTCAAATGTGAGGAATTTCTACTCCTCTCAAATCTTTTTTTAAATTGTAAATTGGCCATCTTATGGGATATCTTATGACAAAAAAATGAGTATGAGGATGCCATTTTGGATTTTTGAAATTGTAATGGTTTTCACATTTCATAGTCTAATTGTTTATAATAAAACAGTTGCGGCCCTAGAGGGTCTGCTTTGCATCATCTGCAAGTCTTATTTCTCTGTTTTTGACCTGGTTGAGCATTAAAACAGTAGACTGTCCTCCCTCTTCAATGTCCTGATGTAACTTGTTCCTCATTTTCCTAAGAAGCATTCTATGATTCAGCCCGTCCACACACATTTACCCACACACCAACACACACAAACTACACACACGCCTCCCCTACCTCTCTACAAAACCCAACAATCCAGCGAAATCCGTACAACTTCCTTCTGTTCTCAAACCAAAAGCCTTAAAGCCAACAGATGCTTTCTCGTTATCATTGCCAGTTATCACTCTTAGCTCCCTCTGATAAGACTTTACTTTCTGACCCAGATGTTAAGGAGTTCAATTTACCAGATGCACCAGAAGAGCGGACAGGGAGGTGGAGGGATGAGTGAGCATCAAAAATACCAGCAGGCTTGAGAGATGAGACGTAATATGCCTTTTTTTTTTTGGCCTGGTGTTGTTTCTGAAGCGGCGTTAGTGCAGTAAGGAGCTCAGCGTCTAAAGAGGCTTTGGTATAGGGGGAAAGATGGGCCATATTACAGCGGGGCCAGAAGCCTGCTTGATTAATGGGCCAGGATAATCACCTCATCAAATCACTCTCACTTATTAAATCTTGTTTAATATCGTAATGAGGGCCCTCCTGAGCTGCTTTGGTAAATTCCCCGTCTCTCCATAGCTCTCGCTCTTCCTCTGCTGCCTTTCCATTTTAACAGGCAGACTAATGATGCCAAGTTCCTCTCTGTCCTCATCTTCCTCTCTCTGTCTCTTGCCTGTCGGCATTTTTTCTTACCTTTGTCTTCTCTTTCCTAAAACATCCTGGAATCTGTGTTTTAGTTTTTAGACCAAACAGGGGCTCAACAGAGTACATAATTTCAGAGGGTGGAATTACTGCATACACAGCCACAGTCTATTCATTTAATCTCCCTTATTTATGATGGATGATGTGCTAGATTGTATCATCATAAATCACTGTGTGTGTGGGTCAGGACCTGCTTGAATAGTGATACCACTTCCCAAGGCTTTGGTACACTGGAGTTTATGGAGACACTTCAGGTGAGGTAATATCTCCCCTGTCTCCTTCTGTGTGATTTGTGATCTCTCCATGTAGTATCACGACATACCCGGTGTTACTTCCTCTGTGTGCATGCGTGTGTGTGTGTGGGTGTGTGTGTGTGTGTGTTTGAGGTTTCTGAGATGGGCTTGCATCTCCTTCACTTGACCTCCAGGCAACTACATAGTGTGCCTCAGAAGAAAACAACATGCCACTGTCTTATTTATGGTCTTCCATGTGTCACTGGGTACCATCTTGGTAAGCCAGCAGCCGTGACTGCTCGCTTCTTCCAAGGAAGGGAAAAATATTTCTCCTTTCCCCTTTTGTCTCGCGCCTCTCTCTCTCGCCATTTTCATTGCGATTTAATTTCAATGGCCACCCCCTTCCACCGCCACCCTCATCCCAAAGTTGGACCCAATCCTTTGTCGTCTCTGAAGGCAGGCAGGCAGGCAGGCAACAACTGGCTCAAGGTGACCAGTTCAGGCTTGAGAGGGAGGTTAGAGCTGCTTCTTCCCCCTGAGTGCCTCCCATTTTTTGCCTTTATTGTTAGGGAGCAGCTGTTGTGTACCTGGACCCCATGAGTGGCGCCTATGCTGGGTATCTTGGCAGCCAGGCTCCATAGGCTTTGGATACCAAAGTGAATCAATTCTTAAAGATGACTGTCTGCATGCCGTGTCACATGGACAGGCCCAGAGTGAAGGGCTTAAGGGGCTCTGGAGCTGGAATGCTCTTTGATGGAGGGGCTGGAGAATGAGGAGGGAGGGGAGGAAAGGAAAATACAGGGGGGAGGAGATGGTCCTATTGTTGTGCCAAGGAATGCCCTTGACGGAGATAGAGGGGTATTGTTTTTATACCCATGAGCTCTTTTGGTCTTGGAGACTTAAAGATGATGGGGCTGCGAGGGTGGTGAACATCTTAGCGTCCTTGCTTTTTTTTTTTTTTTTATAAATGCCACGAGATGCACAGCTGTATGTTGTCAGTTCCTCCTTTTCGCTGTTAACTATGTGTTGAAAGTTGCTCTAAGACGAGGCATGCTCGAACAGCTTAGTGTCAAGCAGCTATGTGAACGTGTTAAGGTTTGCCAATTATTGGGAGACAGATATAGAGCTTCTGTCATAACACCCACAAAACCAAACTCATTCTCATCAGAGATTGACAACAGCTGAGCAGGACGTTGATAACCTACCTGGCTCACGGGCCTAACCTTCCTAATGTCCGCTGAGAAACATGAGAAAAAGAAGATCATAAAGGATGACAAAAACAGATTGACACATAAGCTAACCTCTCTCCTACACCCTCACTCTTTCTCTTTTTCTTTCTTCTCACACTCCTTTGGAGAACAATACCCTGTGGACCCCCCCCTCCCTGATTCTCTACCTTGGAAAAATCAGGTTTATTAATAGTTCAGAGCAGGGTGCTTGGGGCAAGCTCTACAAGAAGGTTAAGGATGAGGAAAGTTAACAATCAGGGCTTAACAGCTACAGCGGCAGCAGTAGCAGCTTCTTTTTTGGAGAAAGAGCCTCATGATCGTCCCATGTCCATATCCATTTCATGACAAATGAAATACCAAAGGCCCTGGCCAGAAACAATGGCTTGTTTGGCTGGCTAAGGGCTGTATGGAGGGTGGTGGTGGTGGAGGCTAAGACTGGCTTTCAGCCCCTGCAGCTGTCCCGGTTGTCACCCCTTGTCTTAAGGCTCACTCCTGGCTCAATGAAGCCATGTGTTTGTGTATGCGCGTGCATCCTGAGGCTTGAGAGACAGTGCGAGGCGATTCTCGGTACTCAGCAGCGTCTGAAAAAACGGCCCCAGACACAAAAGGCAAGTTGAACGGTGTTAAGACCCCTTCGGTATGGAGCAGACCCCAGGCATGAGGTCATCAGCCTCGGTTTAGCAGCCTTTGTCCTACAGTCTGATTGACGGGAGGGGTGGCTATCAAAGACAATTGTGGGATCAGTTACAGCCATGGATGTCACTCAAGATACAGCAGGTCTCCATTAAAAAAAAATACTGCCTCAGAAATACAAGTTTTTCAAAACCAGAACATGATTCATATAGGACCTCAACAAGTCTGATGCAAATGTAAATCACATACCAATACATAGTGACATCTAAGCTTGGTAATCGTTGTGCTCCTGCACTCTAGTGGCCTCACCTTAATATGAATTATTAAGTCTGTGAATCTTTTAATCTGTGTTGATAACAGGTGCTAAACTTTAATACGCTGCTAATATTTCACGAGTAAGCCTATGTGTGTGTGTTGCAAAGGAGAAAGACAAATCTCTTCCGCCTCTCTCTCGCTCCCCCTCCCCCTTATGTCTCAGAGATTAGCCTTTGCTCAAACACCTCCTGTTCATCTAAGTAATTAAAACATTAGAATTACTGGATTATAAACTGCTTTCGATTTAATCCAGCACTCGATGCTCCCACCATCTTGCCAAATGGGTCAATAGGAAATATAATGGGCCTCTGTGATTTCTGATTCAGGGATCTGGAAGAGGCAAAGGATGCCAATAATGGCTATTAAAAGAGATGTGTGTTGTGTGTGTTGTGTGTTGTGTGTGTGTGTGTGTGTGTGTGTGTGTGTGTGTGTGTGTGTGTGTGTGTGTGTGTGTGAAAGAGAAAGAGAGACAGAGAGCCCAGACCGGCTTTGCCCTGAGTGCCATCTGTCTCGGACCCACTAGACCCAGTTTAAACTGGAAGAAGCCAAACCAGTTCAGCTTCTATCTCTGCCCTCAATGCTCTGTTATCCGAGCGCACACACACATACACACACACACATGCGCACACACTCCACGTGACCATTTCATCTCTTGAAGTGAACCTGAAGGGAGGGTTGTATGTTAAAGGCACGTGTAGTTCTTTGATCTTTCTTTTAAGACATTTACATCAAGAACAAACACTGTGTGTGTGTGTTTTGTGTATTTGTGCACATCCTAAGACCCTGTAACAGGTGTTTGCCCCTGGGGCCAAGAGAGCACCTTAAAGGACTTGCATCAACGGGTGTCCCGATATCAATTAAATACAGTTATCCTGCCACTGTCTAATCTGAAAACATGTTCTTACATGTGCTCACTTATGCAAACCTTCACCTTTATTCACTTTTAAAGAAAGTCCCTTCCTCCTCACTTTGCCACCCCCCACACCTCACCTTTCTTGGCAGTGCAATTGGTGGTGTGCTGTGGGGATTCACTGCTGATGTCTTCTCACCTAAACTGTCTATACTTATTTAGAAGTACTGTATGTTCTTGGCAAGATTTGTGTGCGCGTGTTTGTGAGTGTACAGAATGTATGCTCATGCAGCCTCTTTTAGTGAGTGTGTAAGCTGTGTCCTCCACAGCATGTTTCTGCCTGTGCTTGTGTGTGTGAGAGTGTGTGTGTGTTTGTGTGTGTGTGTGTTCATTACGGTTTGTGTTAGTGTTACCCGCAACAAGGGGTCCAAGTTGACACAGTGACAGTTCCTCGCGGAGCGACAGAGGGGCCCTGCCATCCAACAACAGAGGCTTTGTCGCTCTGCTCCTCTTGGCTTGTTATGGACTTCCTTCTCTCTCTTTCTCTTGCTTTCTCTCCCTTTTTTAGTGAGCCCATTTTCTTGTCTGAAGTCTTAATTTGGGGCGCTGGCCAGTGCGGAGAGGGAAGAGAGGCGAGGGGACCAAGGGAGGGAAGCACGGGGGGAGGGTGAGGAGAGGAGGTGCAGAGTGGTGATGGCTGCAGACGGACGGCCCTTTGTTCCTCCTTTCCCAGGCTCCTCTCTTGAGCCTCCGAGGCTCCAGTTGTGTTTGAGCCTTCCAGAGAGAGAGAGAGAGAGAGAGGCTGAGAAAGAGAGAGAGAGAGAGAGAGAGAAAGGGGCTTGGAGGAAAAAGGGGCACAATGATCTGTCCAACTGGAATCTTCCAGTTCCACATATAAAATGTGCACATACATGCAACTGATGTGGAGATGGAAAGAAAGATGGAGGTGGAGCAATGATTTTAAAACATTCAAAAGATACGAATAAAGAAAGAGTTGTTCTTTATAAGCACAAGGATGGCATAGAACGCATATGGATAATATGAAGCAGACATCAGTAACAGCACACGCAGAGTGTAAGCTGCGCATTCTGACCACTAGGTGTCCCCATCACTGATGCCAAATGTGGGCAGCTCAAAGTGAATCTCACACTGCGCCAGTAGCTCTGGAACATAAAACCTGTGTGTTGCTCCATCCACAATAGATGAAATCCAGTGTTTAATTATCAACACATGCAGAATGAATTCATCAATCTGGGCAATGTGGAAATCTGTTTTCATGGTTTTTGATTGAAATTAGAGTCATTTTTCTGTGAGAGGCTTAACTGTAGACAGTGGAAGAAGTACTAAAATCCAGTTACCTCAGTAAAAGTACTTCAACCCCCTGAAAGTACTGCACTGCAAGTAAATGTATGCAAATATTATCAGCGTATCTTAAAGTATTACAAGTTAAAGGAGTTATTGTGCATTGTATTTTTGGATGTATATCGCTGCTGCATCAGTGTGTCTATTGCATTGTACTGCTGTAGATGTTAAAGGTTAAGCTAATTATAACTAATTTATGCAGTTTATTTGATAGCAATGCATCTTATTCTCTATAATCAATATGTTTGTAGCATTGCTGTCCCGTAAAAACCCATGTATCAATACTAACTGAAATTTTCATGAGCTCAAAAAACTGACCTGCGTTCAGCTTTGTGGCAGTGCATTTTTTAGATAATTCAACAGGATTTTTTTTGTTTATCTAGCCCAAGAAGTTGGAGAATTTTTTTATGCTATAAATAAACTCTTCATCCTTCAGTTTATCTCGGACATGCAAAACACTGCCTTTAAAGACACATGGTTTCATTAGACAGAAAAGTGTTGAAATGTGATAAACTTCTCACCAAAGATGCTAGTCAAATTTAGTATGCTAAAAAGTAAAATATTAGTGTCTAAGATCAAGTAGAAGAGGAATATGGGGTTGTGTAAAATAAAATTTTTCAGGTACCTCAAATTTGTACTTTAGCACAGTTCCTGAAAAATGCACCGAGTAACATTCCACGACTGATTCTCGCTACCGTGATGAAATAAATACACTGTTAAACAAATAAAAGTAGATAAACACATACATACAGATTGCCATCCTCTGTAAACTCTAAAGTCCTCTGATGGAGAAAAACTTCAATAGTATTCTGCTGTTTTAGTTTCAAGCCCACAGTCATTTTGCAGATGTAGGTGTCAAAATGGTTCAAACGGTGGACAGCTCATTTTGGTCGCTGGTAGGAGGATCGCACAGAGAAGAAATCGAAATGAGGTCCTGAGTCCTTGTGTTTCTTCGTCACAAAGGTACCTCAGCATGTGGAGTTACATCAGTGCAAGTGTGTGGTGATATTTACCAAACAGTTTTGTGTTTGTTCTTGGGTTGGCGTACTGTAAATCCTCCACTTCCGCCAAGTCATAAAGCATATTTTTTGCTAAATAAATTGTGAAAGCTTAAAGAAAACAATTAAAGCTTAAAAAAAAAAAAACCCTCTTAACACTTACTGGAAAATGTTCTTGAACCTGAGCGTGTGATAACAGGCGACCACAGAGGGAGGGGGAACTTGGAGAGGGACCTTGGGGATCGTGTCAACGTTTTCTGTGCCGGAGCAGGGACAAACATTGGGCAAACATTGGGAAAGGCTCGCAGCCTTTGAGATAGTGGGCCGTTGATCTAAGACTGAGGAACTAAAGTCCACTATCTCCCGTCTGATACAGCAGCCAAGGTCTTGCTGACACACAGAGCAACAGAACAAACATGGATATACCTGAAGACAATGACCTTTGAACCCCCAGTGGGTGAGGTGGAAAAAAACAGGAAGTGGTGAAAGTGACTCTTGTGACTTCCTCCCTGCAGGCCAAGAATGAATCAGGTGGAATGATTGTAAGTACACGGGTCATTGTACATAAAAAGCGCACACACACATTGTTCAGGAGTAGGAGGCACAGATGTGGTCTGTGTGTGTGTGCATGTGCATGTGTGTGCCTACATGCATGCACGCGTGTGTGTGATGGAGGAAGAGAGAGAGAGTGAGTCTTCAGATGTAGCGACAGATGGTATTTGATTACAGAGCAGACGGTCGGTGTTGTACAAAGATGCTGTCTCAGCCCAACCTAAGGAGCTGTAGCCTCCGGTTAAGGCAAGCGGAGGGAGGCAGGCGGAGGACGAGAGGGAAAAGGAACAGGGGAGAGGAGGAAAAAAAAGAATAAAAGCAAGCAAGCAAGAAAGACACAAAAGAAGCAACTCAAAAAATGAGCATCAAAGCAAGAGTGAAAAGCAGTCAGGCAAGAACAAAAGGAAGAAAAGGAACAGAGGAACGAGCAGGCGTGGTTGAAAGTACAACAGAGGTCATGATAAGAAAACAGCAAAATGATGCAGAGAGAACACAGCGAGACTTTTTAAAATAGTTTTGCATTCATCTCAAAAGACTCCCAAACTCATCAGAAAAATAAATAACCAGGAAAGATGGAAAATATGTGCAAATGTGTCGAGCAGTTTCTTTTTGAGCATCTCATATTCCTTTATAGAATACTGCACATTTGGCGACATACATGATCACATCTTATTGGTAAGAACTAGAGCTGCCTCATTAAGTGGATTAATTAATTTCTCAAGTGACAAATAATTAATCTGCAGCTATTATGGTAATCATTTAATTATTGTAGTTGTCAGACTGGTTTAACTGATTCCAGCTTATTAAATTGTGAGGATTTGAAGCATTTCCTGTAATCATATCTGATAATAAACTGAATATCTTTAGTTTTTTTTGACTCTTTGTTGAATAAATTAAACATTCTGAGTAAATTTTTGGAAAATCAAAACAGACATTTGTTGTAAGCAGATTTTAACAAAATAATTTATCAAGAAAACAAATGGCAGATTATTCCAAAATTAAAGTTATCATTTGTTGCTGCTTTAGTGAGAACAAACCCAAAGTACAAGAGGTTTTTCTCTCCGCTATTCCTGAACTTTTATCTGAGCATTATTGACTTATCTTTTTCTACAAAATTCTTCACACACTAGTACATGTATGTATTTCCACAAACATTTTAATTGATATCTTTATTGAGATTTTGTGTTAGATTAAAGACGTGATTTTGTATGTATGTGTGTGTGGGTGTGCGTGTGTGTTTCCCTTGATATGCCGATTGTTGCGTTTAGCACGATGAGGCGGCATCTGCAGTCGTCTGTGGAGAAACTAGGCTGGGAGGTTGATGCTCTGCTGCCAAACCCCTCATTAGTGCATTGAATCACTCAGAGCAGCAATGATTCATTCAAACAGGACGGAGATGTAAACATCAAATACATACATTGTAGTCAGTGATGCACTTGTACAGTAACTAAAATAGTTCATAACGGAGATGGAAGATATCTTATGTAACTTAAATCACAGTCTCTCACCCATCCCTCTCTTTCACACACACACATGCAAACACATAATACATTTTTTTTATTGTACATGTACCTTCTAGATAGTGTTTTAAATAAACCATAAACAGCAGTCGTTTTCTACTATCTTTTTCATTTTTATTTTCATTTTTTATTCATTTTGCGCAAGCTTGCATATATACTGCACATACATTCAGTTCATAGAGGGTGAAGGCACGAAAGGCAATTTGACTACTGGTTGTTTTTTGGGCTGGGCCAAAGCAATACAGGGGGAAAAAATCCCAAGAGAAAATACAAAAACTGCTTCAAACTAGTTTCAGCTTTCTAGCCCACCCTCGGCCCGTCCTGGAACAAAACACAACAGCCTTTTTTTTTTTTTTTTTTTACTGTCCAGTTCCATTTAGCTGCCAAGATCTCAATTTTATAATTTATGACAATTTAATGAGCATACTGGAATACTCATTTATAAAATTCAAATTTTCAGTAGATAAGGATTGAAATATTTTATGTGGGTTCTACTCAATGAAATGCAGTACAGCCTTCCCTGTTTGAAAAACAAAAGAAAATAACATCAAATAAATTAGGATAAATTAAACCAATAAATTACACAAAATCTGCAAGACAAATAGACACCAATAACAGAAAAAAGCAGCCATGTCATGAGTTTTATTTTACAACCTGTGTGTAACTATTCAGACTGTATTTGAAACATGGCTGTTCCAGTTGGAATTACTGCGCTAGAATCGAATAATAATGTCATACAAAAAGCATCAACAAAACTCTATTTACATAACATATTGCTAAGTTACACAAAGGCAGTATTTATCACTGTAAGTCCACATCATTGATATTTACAAAAAAAAAAGAGGAGCAATGTAATAATAAAAAAAGAATTACTACCGAAAGCATCGAGAAACAAAAACCCCTTTCAAACAGGTCAGAAAACAGATCAGAGGAAATAATCGCCACACACACACTCACACACACGCACACACACACCAAACACACGTTGCCAACGCTTAATGAGAATCATTTACATGTCAGGATGGTACTCCCAGGGGTGGGGGAGGGGCCACAGTGTTGAGAATTGTGTCACTCACTGGTTCACAGGTTCTCATAATCGGTCTTTTCTCTCACACAGACACACACTCATATACATCTACACACTCACACACACACACACACTCACACACACAATGCAAAGCCTACAGAAATTCCACAGAAAGTCCAAACTTTTCCCAACCGTTTGAACCCGGTAAAAAAGGTATAAATCACTTTTTTTTTCTGTCTGCAGTCTCTTTTTAAATTGTTACTGTACAACATGTGCCCCCTCCATGACACTATTTTTCTGATGACAATGAGTTCCTGTCTCTGTCCCGGGTCATATCTAGAGCTACGTCGGCCGGAGTCTGCCCTTGTTATTGGACGAGACCGTGTCCACAGACTGCCAACGGGCCGCTCTGTGACATCATCATCACCCGAACACTTGCCTGATGCATCTATCTGTCAGCAAAAATTAAAGGAACTGATGCTGGTGTAACTTCAAGGGCACTGCCGACGGGAAACAGAGCCCCGTTAAAGGCATGGCAGGGGAGAAAAAAAAACAAAACCTCTCCTCTGTCGGTTTTTTTGGTAGAGTGGTCATGAGTCCAGTTGGAGAGAGTGGGTCATCCCTCTTTATTTTCCACCCGTCTTTTTTTAACCACTCACCCCTCTGTAGCACTCAGAGTGATAATAGAAAAAACTGTACAGCTATTCTTTGTTTCATCCTGACAGTATTTACAGTAGCAACAACAAATATTTCATACTTTGAAAACGTATTCCAAGTTTATTTTTCTGATCTCAAGAAGACAGCCATTCAGCACAATACAAAAAGGTAAAGAAACCAAAAGGAAAAGTGGTCACAAAACCTGCAAAAAACCTACAACTATTGCTCCTAATCTACTGACAACTCACTTATTCATAATACAGATTTAAACAAAGCCGTCACTAAAAAATAACCTCAAGCTTTCTTTTATGAAACAATTTCTAATAGTGCCTTCCAAAGAACTTCCACTACTGTATATACTTTTTTCCATAGATTTATCTTTTACAATTCTTAAAAAGGCTCTATATGTATTTCAATAATGTTATCCCTAAAATCAAAAGACCCCAGAAAAGGAAAACTTGACAAAAATATCCTCAACGCAGTATTAAGGTCTTGCTAATCCATTTTTTTTTTTTTTTTTTTTTTTTTTTTTGGACATAAGTAGTAATTTTAAATTATTAATGTTTTTTGGGGTAGGAAAGGGTTTGGGGGGGGGTGGGGGGGGGGGG
>JAQMCX010000023.1:11970388-11982044 GCA_029814765.1 Acanthurus leucopareius | reverse complement strand
TGTTACCCCAAAAATCACACCCCCCCACAAAAGCAAAAATTCAAAAAAATATCCACAACCCATTTTTATGGTTTTTCTAATCCTTTTTTTTTTTTTTTTTTTTTTTTTTTTTTTTTTTGCACATAAGTCTTCATTATCCTGAATTAATCTTTTTAGGCGTAGGAACTCTTTTGGGTGGGGTTGCAGGAAGGGGGGAGGGGGGGAGGGTGGAGAGCGATAATAATCTGTGCATCAGATAAAAGTGTCCTTTCCTCTGCCTTTGTTTTGTGGCGCTTTAGAGCCCTCGGCTGGTGCTTTGAGACTCTGAGACATGCAGGGCCTAGCCCATCCTTCAGTGAGAAATATGTTCGACTCGCTCTCTCAGGGCTCCGGATCTTAAGAAGAACACTGTCTGGGGAGGAGGAGAGGGGGGGAACATAATAAAGGGAGTAGCTCTCCGTCTTTCTCTGCCTCCTTTTGTCAGGCTCTTTGTCTCGCTTAGACAAGTCAGCAGGTTAAGCAACCTGCCCCTTTTGATCTTTTGTGACACACACACAGACACGCTTTAAGCTAATGTGGCCAAGGTGAGACCAGCAGCGGGCTCACACGCATTCTAGAAAGCATGATTCAAGTCCTCTCACTGCCCCAAACTTACCTCATCTATAAGGCAGCTTACACTAACTGCTTCTTAAAAATTTTTTTAAGCCTGAGAGGGCAGATTAAAAATATCAAAACACTTAATACATGTTTTTTTTACATGTACAACTCAAATGGAAAATCTGGGATTAGAATCTCAGGTAAAAGTTATAAGGAATGGCGTTTGACAAACTAGACACAGAATCTCACTTTGGGTCTTAAAAGCTGCCAGTGTGGGACAGAGGGACAGAGTAGAGGGCTTCAGGTACGTGTTGCTCCTCGCTCTGTGCCTTTGTCCTCGCTCATTGTAGTGCTGAGAGCTTCTACATCTACACCTGGGGTGAGTGCTCACCTCTGACCTTATATTGTTCCAGTAAGAAAAGGAGCTAGATCACTCAAAGGCAGGTGAACATAGAGGGAAATAGCAGTGTGTGTGTGTGTGTGTGTGTGTGTGTGCTTGTAAATGTGTGTGTGTTGTTTGTGGGGGAAGTTCCACTTGAAGCAGAATTAATGGATGCCTGTGTTTCAGCTTAAATTCACCTCTCTCTTTGCCCTCCTTGAATAATCTTCCTTTCTGTTATGCTTCTATTCATATTGTGTTCAATCTTCTATTGTTTCAACCACACTGTGCTTTAGATTGCCACAGTATTCTGACATTTTCAAGTATCAACTGCTATTGAAATAACTTCATAAAGTAATTTACACCTTGTACAGGCTTATCACAATAAAATCCTGCCATATTAACAGGCTAACTTCATCTCACATGAGCTATTCAGTGAACAGTGCTATAAAAAGACATAAGAAGCTATACAGTTATGTTTGTGTTTGTTTACCAGTCCCGACCAGATTTTTAGACAAGTAAGATTTATTTGATTGCTGAACAAATGGCTCGTTTAGTTGGAGCAGAGTAGTTTTCAAAGCTGGAGTGGCTATAGAAATTTTGGCCATTTAAAAACAGTAAGTCTCGCAAGAAAAGGCCACACTTTTTCTAATGCATATTTCTGTACTTCTGCACCTTTTACTTCATGTGCTTTTGGAGTCTAACTCCTTTTACCATCATATATACCAGACTGGTTCTGTGCAGAATAGGTTATATCCTAGTCACTATTGGCATGTGCAGAAGCCCAGTCCTCTCGCCCTCCATTAAAACCTCATATTGGAGCACTTTCCAGGTAAGTTGGCCAAGACCCTGACCACCAAAGACAAAAAACCCCCAAATGAAACAAACAAAACCAAAGTCCACTTTAGAGATGGACAAACAAAAACAAGAGTTAGGAAAAGGATGGGAAATAGGGGGTAAAGTATTTCAGAATCTAAACTCTTGTGGAATAATATTAATAGCAATAATTTATTTTTTTTTCTGCAACGGCATCAAGGGACAAACAAATCTCGAAGTGCCAATCTTCAGCAAGCAGTGATGACAAATAATAATAATCATGAACAACAACAATAATAATAATAATCAAAATAATAATGTACAGCCAATAAACACAATGCCCTACTTGCAGGGAAAACACACTTCAAAACATGGTAGAGCTCAGTAGCTATTTAAAACCAGTCCAAGTCCCACAGACTAGTACAGACCAGTACCACAAGTCCAGTCTTAGTCCAGTCAATAACCTCACTAGGCCTTGTTTTTGTGTGCATGTGTGTGTGTGTGTGTAAATGTCCTGCTGGGGACATCTTCAGTAGCATAGTCTATTGGGCACCCACTTTGTAGGGACAGTTCATTTGGACACCCACAGGATTTGAGGGACACCCTTGGGTGCAATGAGTAAAGTCTTTAGGGAACCCAGCCTCGGTTCTTAGTTGTGTAAATGGGAATTCCTTCCACACACTGAGGAATTAGTTAGTGTTGATCATAAAACAGCCCAAAACAGATGAGAGTTCACACGGTCCAAAAAAACACCCAATAAGATTAGAGTCTCTTCAGTTCAGAATCATAGAAAAACAAAACAAATAATAACCATCATGATAATTATCATATAAGAACAACAACACAATAGCTAGGTCATTTAGGAACTGCCAAAGAGGCTTTAGATTGGGAATGCTACTTCATAACTTTCATACATTCAAAAATTTAAAAAGAAAAAAACAGGAAATCAAAAGTAAAGTTGGGGAAAAGAAAAAAACAAGAGAATATAATTTTAAAATTCTATGAAATCAGAGAAAATAAAAAAGCGCAAAGCGTCGAGCAGGGAGGAGGAGGAGAAATTTACTCATGTAGAAGCTCTTGGAGACAGTTTGGGGACTTGAAGACCTCGGGGACCTCGCTGTCCAGTTTGCAGATGACCTTGTAGATGGCCTTCTTCCAGGACGGGTCCACGTCTTTGCCGGCCACGATGGCATTGAAGAACTCCCTCAGCGTGATCTCGGCAACCTCTAGGAAGCGATCAGGGACCTTTATAAACACAGGAAATAAAGATTTGGTTATTTATCTATGAGGAATGATTTTGAAGGGAGCACAAAAAAATTGAATGCTACTCCAAGTTAACAGTTTAAGAGACAATGTGTAGAGAACATTATAATTTAGATGATTTTCTCTGTTTGAGTAATTCTTAAAAATGAAAAAACAAGACTGACATGATTTTTATTTCTCAAGAATCTCATTGCTAGCTTAACTGTAGGTTTCTATATAAGTTTATATTATGGTGACATTTTTTTGCGTTAGTATCTGAAAAGAACAGTTTTCCTGTCAGTTTAATAAGGTTTATTTGTCTAAATAGGACAATACCCACAATGCTAAGCTGCAGTTGCTGATTAGAGGGATGAATTAGAGCTGTATCAAATTCAGTAGGATTTGTGATCACAAATATGAACAAAAAAATGTGTCATTGTTGCCGAAATCCTCCTGTATGAACTCCAAGCTTAAAAGTAAATTGTTGTAAAGTATAGAAAGCTTTTCTTAGGTTATATTTTGCTTAATTAGGGTATAAGCTCAAAACCATAAATGACAAACACAACATGATTTTAAACTTAGCGTTTGAATTATTTTGAAATACACCATGGGAGTCTCAATTAACCTCTCCCTTCCTTACTTTTTATGTACTCAGGCTTTTACATTTAACATTTTTAAGAACTAGAGATTTCGTTAAGCAGTTGCTCATATTTTGTATTAGTGAACTGGGAGAGCCTTCGAAGTGCCCAAGCTGAAAGTCACCTAACATTGTCTAAGCAGAAAAAACCCCTTGAAAGTTCAATTTGTCTCCTTCCCTTTTACAGCTGCATCATTTTGCAGCAGCTTGCATTGTGCTCAACACCACCATCTCCTCCCTTGTAGAATAAGTTCATATTTTCACAGTGGATGTAAAACCATAAATTTCATATCTGTTGAGTATCTACTTCCTTAAAAGCCAATTGAGGCGTCAGCCTGAGAAAAGTCACTTCTTGTGAATTCTCAGGTTTCTCACACCTTCCCACTTCCCTCCCGACAACACGGCAAGCGTGACATCTTTATGAGTCCCACTGTAAATCTGTGACCAAACAAGAAAGCGGAGCTGAGTGAAGAGCGGCAGAGAGGTGCTGGCGAAAGAGGAAGTACTAAATGCTTTGGGAACGGGGAGACACGCCGTCTCTTTAGTGTCCCTGACAGCAGCGCTCACCGACACCATGGAGATGATTAGTCTGGCAAAGATCTGTGACACCTTCCCCCAAGCCAACACTCTGTCACACACACACACACACACACATACACTCATACACACCCATACAGGCGTGAGCACACACACCAGTGCACACACCTCCTTGTGCCAAGGAGATGACACATCCTGTACTGTTACAGAGCTCTACATAATGCTTGCCACACACACGCACACACACACACACACACCAGCTACCCTGGTGTATTTGGCTGAGTCTCTTTCCTCGACTCAAAGCTCCAGGGCGACGCAGCCTTCAGGGGTCACCTGCTAGGATAATGCTGACTGTCTCCCTGCCCGCCTCCCTTGATGCTCAAACACTCACCAACACACATTTTCTCACACACACACACACACACACAGACACATATAGCAGCTTGCCCAAATACCTGACAGTGCGCACTCTGCTCCGCTCCTCTCCTCCAGTGTCCTGCAGATACTCATCAGGAGTGTCAGGACACAGCAAGGTTAGTGGCCACTGAACACTCACACACATGGATGGACATGTACACACACACACAGAGTCAAACACACAGGCATGTCTCTTCACACACACACACACACACGCACACACACACACACACACACACACACACAAGCACTTGCACACACATGGGACAGCCACTCGCCCCCCTCAGGGTGATGAATGGAGGCTAAGATGCCCGTGTGTCTGGTGTGTGTGCATATTTCTGTCCACTGCTCGAGTGAAAAGGTGAGTCGTGAATAAGGAGCTTGTGCGCTCTGTCTGCCGTGTGTTTGAAAAAGAGAGAGAAGGAGAGAAAACACACAAGCTAACCCAATTCCCCAAATATTGAATTCCCCCCTGGTGTGGTAGAGGTGGATATGAGTCCTTGTTTGGACTGCTGTTGTTTCTGAAATACTGGCACAATGACCTGGGTGTGAGGACAACTATGTGTGCGCGCCTTCTAAGTGTCTGTGCAAGCATATGCGCCCTTTTCCCCAAAAGACTTCGCTAACGGGCCGATGCGGCGCAGCGCACCATTCATTAGACGCAGGGAGTGCCGCATTACTAAGAATATTCCTGCATGGAATTTCTCCTGACGTTTTGACTATAAAAGGACAGCAAAACGCTGACTGCAAGGAGAAAGCAATGTCAAGGAGAAAAGGGTATTGGTATTTCAGATCCTCTTGACTGAGAGAGCGAGAGAGTGAGAATGGGAGGGAGGGAGAGAGAGAGAGAGAGATGGAGAGAGAAGGAGGGGCTGAGAAGAGTCTAAGGAGAGAGAGCGAAGCGACGAAACAGAGGGAGTTATTCCTGTCCCACAAGCCTTTGTTTTGCGAGTATGTGTGAGTTGTGTACACGAGTGAGCGAGCTGCCTCCTGACCAGCAGTGAGCCTTAACTGTTTGCAACCCCTCCCTTGTCCTGTCCCACTCACTACCCCTCCAACCCCCCCCCTCTTCATCTCTCTCCCTCTCTAGGGTCAGCTGTTGGGCCTTTGTTCCAGAGGCATTGTGGGGGATTATCCAGTGTGGTCGCTCATTCGCTCGGCTGTCCGGTAAATGGGGCCAATCGCGTGGCTCACAATCCTTCATACATATTTCATAGGGCTTTTTAACAACTTCTCAGCAGCGCCCAAAATTAAAGGACAGATGTACAAAGAGAGTAGGAGGGAGGGAGGGAAAAAGAGAGGCAGAAAAAAAAAGAATAGAGCGATGGAAGGAGGGTTGTGTGTGTGTGTGGAATGATGCCTGGAAAAGGCAAACAAGGTGACTGAGAGAACATCTATACCAAAGACTACACAGAGATGGACCATGACAGTTCTGCACAAGTGAGGCTAAAACATGTCAATTGCCCCCTGGTGTCTGGCTGCAGTATGAGTCAAAAGTCTCACCCCCTCTGTGGAAGTGAAGGAGACATGGGTCAAACTTGAAAAATTAAAAAACACACCAAAAAAATCTTTCCCAAATATGATCTCCGTCCATGTTCTTTTTCCTTATAAACTTGGCTTTATTTAGTTTTTTGATGCTAAAAGAAATGGGGTAGAAAGTGTCATGATTGTGTGTATCAGGACTATTTTGGCTTCATTTTTTTACATTCGGAGAAAGTTGGCATGCTATACACATCCTTACCTATGGTCATTGGTCTTTATTATGTTGGCTAAATATAAAAACATTTTTTTTCTATATGGCATTTGATCCCCGCTATGCCAACATTTCTGTAATCTGAAAAGAGATTAGAGAAAAACTCCAGGGTGGATAAATCTGAAAATACCACCTTGCCTTCCAGTGTGGAAAACTCAGTCATTGTCAGCGGCTGTGCTGCAGTAAATTTGAGAAGACAACTTTCTGTCATCTCCAGCTTTCCCTGTGATCACTCACATGTCAATATAGACAATCACATAGCACAGCTGTTGTCTTGAATCTGGATTCGTGTTTATTTTTGCCAGATGACTTTGCAGTCATGACACAGATCTGATCAGTGCCGTAACACAGGAAACACTGTTTGCCTGGTCATTTAAACATAAGAATAACTTAACGGCATTTTCAAATTTAGTGTGGATGAGTCTGAGCTCAGCTGAGCCCGACCTCTTCATGTGTCACACACACCTTTCACTGACAACATTTTATCACCTTCTGACAAATAAAGCGTTTTGTTTTGAGAGATGTGCAAAATATTATAAAAGAATAAAAGTGTGTGTGGTGAAGGGCCCCCCCAAAAAACAAAAGCTTTCATTAAAAGGGATAGTATTATTGCTCTGCCCCTATGTAACACTATATGAAAGGAGGAAGACAGAGAGGGAAAAAGAATCAGCAAAAAGAGAAAAGGCTGCTCTGTGATGCACACACATTTTCCAAACCTTTGCATTGCAATATCTGTTGTGTAAATGCCAATTAAAGAGAGGGAACGAAAGAAGGACAGAAAAAACAAGGACTTCTCTGACAGGAGGCAATGATGAGACAGTTAATCACTCTCATTCACTGACCCCCACCCACACTCACACACTCACTAACACACACACACACACACACAACTCTCTCCCCCATTCTCTCCACCTCTCTCCATCTCCCTCTCTTGTGACAGGTTGCTTTGAGACAGAGGGATAAGCCCTTTTTCAGAGAGAGGGAATCGGATTTCCTGCTTTTTGATGAGATAATAAAATATGACGGAGGACAATAGGAGCCTGTGGACGGCTTGCTGGGAGCTATTCACTCCAGCAGCGGCCCCTGTCTTAAGACTGCTTAGACAAACGTTTAAAAAGGTAGCCAGAGGCCCAAGCCCTCAAATAAAGGCTACTGTTACACACACTGCTTGCAAGTGCATGTGTGTTTTTTGTGTGTTTTTGTGTGTGTGTGTCTTTGCATGTGTTTCGGTAAAGCCTGAGAAATATCCCCTCTCTCTCTCTCTCTGACTCAGGGTTGGCTGTTTGTTTGGCCAACGTGTTTCTCTCCCTTGCTTTTGGGAACGGTCAGGAGATGTATTGCACCTTCTATTTGCACAGCGTTGGCCAAACAAGACGAGACCCTGGAAGATAAGGCCGTGTGTGTGTAAGTGAGTGTGTGTGCTGGTGAGCTGCAGCCTTGAAGGATGAAATGCAGGGACACAACAGAAGCCCCCTTTGCCAGCTAGGTTAATTCCTAACCCTAGCTCAGCCTGGGAATACCAACACATCCCAGGCTTTTCAGTCATTTGATGTGTTTGTGTGTGAGCGAGAAAGACAGGAAATTTTTGTTTTTTTAACCCCACAGACAGGGACCTCTAACATTGATGTTTGACGACGCTGTGACTGTATCTTAAGACTGTTCTCACTTCTGCTGTGACAGTGAAAAATACCTTCAAAATCAAGTTGAAACTTAAGTTTCGCTGGCCTGTGACATTTCAGTGAGTCAAGCCAGAGCTTCCCGAACCTCGAACGCACACTCACACACAGGACCCTGTGCCTCACATATCTGCTCTGATCAATAATCTACAAAGGCCTTGATAAGCCCTTGGCACACACTGTCACTTTAGGCAAACACAACCCATGTCCCCTTTCTTCCTACCCCTCACTACGCTTGTCCCCAACCCCCTCTCCCGCTGATAAGACTGTGCCATGGCTGAAGAGTCCAATCAACTAGCAAGGAATAGAATGAGCAGAGTCACAGTGGATCCTTCTTGTGATTATTTACTTCCAAAATGTTTAATTTTCTTAATTTTTCTAAATCTTCAGCTTCTTATGAAATTGCCACAGTGCCTCAAATCTCTTATCCTCAAAGTGTGCGTTTTTCTCTGTGCTTACACGACTACTGGGACGGGAAACAGGCCTCAAAGCTGAGCAAACACTATCCACCCTCACTCCACTGATAGCCTTGAGAACATGGAGCCTTGAGGGGCTCTTGTGTATACATGTATGTGTGTGTGTGTGTGTGTGTGTGTCGTTGTTGGGGCTGTATCTGTATGTGAGTACGAGCTCTAGCGTCACATGGGCTCTTCTCAAGGTGCACCTTCCCCAGGGAGTCAAGGACAGGACAGGGTCAAAGACACTGATGAAGTCGCTCTCCTATCCCCATCTTCCTCGCTCCTCCTCCCTCAGCCTTTTCTTGTCTCAACCCCCCACTCCTCCATTCACACACACACTCACAGGGTCTGAGAATTCATATCATATCAGTGCCTCTTTGACATGTTTTCCTCCCTTCTTTCCATCCTCTTTCTCCCCCTTGCTTCATAGAAACTGGGGGGTTGTGTAAAGGATGCCAGCTTTATATCAGGCCAAACAAGGGACAGAGTCACAAAAAACAAAAAAATCTGTTCTCAGAAGAACTGCAAACAGCAGGGGAAGCCAGAAATCACAGTTCAAGCCCTTGTTTAGAGACTTGAAAATTCATCGTCTGAGCTTATGTGGCAGACACAGTCTGAAAGAAAGCAATCCAAATGAAGGGGGGTCATGGAGCGCTGTAACGGGGCCTCTGGAGGTCAGGAAGTCAACCTGGCTCAGAGAGACCGAGAGAGCAGGAGGCAGAAAGGAAAGAAAGGAGCAAGGGAGTCTGGAAGATAGGAGCAGGACATCTGGAGAGGAGGAGTACAGAGGGAGGGAGGGAGAGGAAGAATAGAGGGGTAGGAGGAAGGAGGGTGCGGGTGGGCGGGCAAACAATAAAGGATGGAGAGCAAGGAGCTGCAGCGAAGGAGGGAGGATGGAAGATGGATGGATGGATGGAAGGAGAAATGAAGGAAGGGCAAGTGAGAGAACAAGATGGCAGGAGAAGAAAGAAAAATAATAAACTGCAGATTGGATTGAAGGAGGGAGAGTTTGGCATCAGCAGGGGAAATGGGAAGTGTATGTATGTGTGTGTGTGTGTGTGTGTGTGAATGGGGGTTGCTTTGACACATCTGCAGCTCTGATGCACGCCCTGGTCATTTTGGCATGAGTCCCTTTGCCACGCTTCATTAGTCTCTCACACACACACACACACACATACACACGCACATGCACACACACACACACACACACACACACAAGGAGGGAGACCAAAATGGTCCAGAAATAATGACATAATCAGCAGCTGTGCCACAGAGCAGGCTGCCCCTCACAAGGTGACCAGGGACAGAAGGAGGGAGGAGAGGGGAGAAGAAGGGAGGAGGAGGAAGAAGAGGGGGAGGAGGAGGAGGAGAAGGGGGAGAGTACTGTTAGAAAAGCGGGGAGGAGGGAGAATCAAGTGTTGGACGAGCGCAGTGATAGGATACGTGAGTGTGTGTGTGAGTGTGTGTGTGTGTGTGTGAGAGAGCAGGTGAGAAAAAGGAGAGAGAGAGGATCATGTAGTTCTTTATGTTTAAGTGATTCCTCGCCACCCCTGGTGCCCCGGGCTCTACACACAGCTCTGGTCATTTAATCAGTGCACCAAATAAAGTGGCTTATTCTCAAATACACATGCACACATATGAGCACACACACACATACACACTACACGCGGTGAAGAAAAGACCTGTCAGGCTATGTCAAACGGGGGCCCTCAATAGCCCCCGGCTATTCACTGAGAAGCAGATGATCCTGCTCTCCATTCTTTTCTTTTCCCAACTCTTCTCAATAAGAGAACTAAAAGGCCAAGACAAGTTGCACATGATGCTCATATCACAGCAGTTATATCGAATATTAGATTTATTAGAATCTCTTTTTTTTTTTGAAGATCTTTAGTAGCTACTTTTGCAGTGATCTCACAAGAGTTCCTACCAGTTGCTCTTTAAAGGATCGGACCCCAGCCTATAACACATATTTATCCCCACCTTCTGTGTTATCAAGGCTTTCAAATCATTTTAATATTATTTGACCTGATTTGGCTTCAGAGCATGCTGTCAATCTGTTATTAGGATTATTTCTTTGGTAAAAAAGTAGTTTCAGTAAAAACTGTTGACAGCATTCAGTGTTTCAGCTTACTGGGGACACTGTTTCAAGAAAGACATGTGCTGCTGAATTTTTTTTATAGCCTTAAGCATCAGGAATTAAATGGCTTCACCTCCATTAAGGCAGAATTAGGAATGTCAGAGATATATATGCCCAAACTCTACAGAAACCCAAATCTATAAGCATCACAAAGTTATGACTTCTTAAAGTCCCATGACTTAAGAAAAATAACAACACGTTTGAATGAGAATCTGAACCTCTTATTAAACTCTGTGTCCCAGACTGTTTCTATGATCCATCATATCCTTGATTCACATTGCTGATGATAAATATATAAGCGCGCAGCATAAAAAAGCTCCTCTCCTCAGGTCATCATTACTGTATTAATTGTACCATCTCTGTAGGAGCGGAAGCTGGTGTTTCTGCTCGCTCCGCTGGGAAAAGCAGCTGCAAACACACACACATGCACACACACACACACACATTTTTGCATGCGGGTATACAAGGACAGCAGCTACCCTACTCATTATATGTTGCTGTGTATGATGCTGTACAGCTGTGATGTGCCTGCGTGATAAATGCACATGTAGTGAAGTTTGGTTCCTCTCAGCCTTTTCTCAATGGGAGCGATAAAGATTAGGGGAATGACAGAAGATGCTGTAGATATGAGGGGGAGAATTCTGGTTAGAGGAGGTGTGTTTGTGTGTGCGTCGACTTAAACCCACTGGCAAATTGTATTGGTTGTATTTTTGGCAGCTCTGAACCTAAATCTATACCGTCAGCTTTTCATCTCTCTCCTCTATCTTCTGCCTCTTTTTTGTCTTCAATCGCTCTTCAAAGAAAACCCTAGAGCCTTTTACTGAAAACACCACACCTTTGTGCGAGAGTGTGTGTTTTTTAGGTGCTAATGTATGTTTGTACCCGTTTGTATCTGTGCGTCTCTGTGTCTTTGCCTTTGCATCCAGTGCAACGGCTGTGACCTTTTCACCTCAAATTCCCTGAGGTCGAACCCTGGTCAAAGACACCCCACCCACCCACACACACACACACACACACACAAACACACA
>JAQMCX010000023.1:11936747-11969247 GCA_029814765.1 Acanthurus leucopareius | reverse complement strand
AACTCTACCTCTCTCTGTCTCTAACCCATTACCAGGTCACACACATTCCTGTCTTGTGAAAGATGATGTGTGTTGTCATTGGGGGTTCAAAGACAGACAGAGGGGGCTGCGGAGTAAAAAAGAAAAGGACACTAAGCGAGAAAATTTTCACTTGAGTCCTCACATGAAAGCGCTTGCTCGCTCAAAGTCAAGGCTTTGGAAGGCCGGGTGTGTTTTCGGAAGACTTTGATGGCGATGGACAGAGCGAACGAGAAGCGGAGAAGAAAGAGAAGAAGAGAGGGGATCAGGAGGGGGGCTGAGAAAAGAGGAAAGTAGAGCTGGGGTCTAGGTAATTAACGGCAAGCTCTTTAATTACCGCTGGTGTTCATTGTGCCAGAAGGAATGTGACAATTATGCCATTAAAACTTCCTAATGGGGGGAAAAAGCGAGGGAGAGGACAGAGGGAGGGGATAACGGAAGACATGCAAAAGAGGAGGATGAAAGAATGAAAGGAGAGAGGCAACAGAAGGAAGAGAGAACGACGAGCGGGAGCGAGGGAGGAGGGATATGAAAGGAAAAAGGGAAACAATCGCGACAAAAGAGGAGCTGGGAGGGAGATGGGGAGCGTATTAGGCCAGCACAGTGACAGAGCAGATTAGCATCAAACAAGAAAGGCCACAGACGTGTGTCTGTGTGTGTGTGTGTCTACGTGTGTGTGTGTTTGTGTGTGTGATCACTGAAACAGAGGACATATTCATTCCAAAGACGCCACCAAGGTGGATGGAACTTTGATGATGCAGAATCTGGCAAAGGGAAAACTCTGTGTGTGTGTGTGTGTGTGAGTGAGTGTATGTGTGTGTGCTTGCTGAATCTGCGTAGGCTCCTGTTTCAAGTGGTGGTGCAGGCAGGTAGGGGAGGAAGAGGAGGAGGAGGAGGAGGAGGAGAAAGGGGAGAGATCCACAGAAAAGGGCCTTGGGGGCATCCTGATACACATCCAGTACATTTCCATCTCCACGTTACCTCTATGACTCACACACACACACACACACACACACACACACACACACACACACACACACACACGAACATTTAAGACGGAAAAACATAACAAATGTGTCTGTGCACATGCATAATACACACAAACACACCATTCCCACACAAACATCAAACAGTAAAAAAATCACACAACCCACGCAAACACACACGGTCATACACACAAATAACACCTACTCACCCCACACACACACACACACACACACACACACACACACACAAGCATACACTAAAAAGCCACACACAAACACTTACACGCGGAGTCTTCGTGCTCACCAAGGCGGTTGGTTTGTCAGGGGGGTTAGAATTTGCATGGCTGGGCAAATTTTCCTTGTGCTAAACTCTAATCAGCTCCTGTATCTCTCAGACACCTGCCCAGCAAAAAAAAAAACCTTCATATGCAAAACACCCCCCCCTTTCTCCACCCTCCTCCACCATGGCAGCTCCTCGGCCAACAGAAGACTTATTCACCTGGCCTCTCTCACTCTTTTCCTTTCTGTCTGTCTTCTTGCAAATTTTCACATTTATGTATGCAAATAGGCTGTTCCCCTTAAGCCTGTTTCAACAGTAGCTTCCTGGTGCCAGGAGAAGAACTGGAGTTTTATCTGAGATATGACTCAGAAAGAAGGGGTTTGTTAGAGGGGTAAAAGATGTCAGACATTTTACTGGGTATAAACTTTTTTCGGGGGGTATTTGAGCTCTCTCTTTCTTGAGGTCGTTCTGTCCGTGATTTTCTTTTGCACTTCGTGTCATGCAAAGCTAAACTAAACTACACGGATCATTTGGATTCATTTGGTCTCTTTAAAGGGAATGCAGTGTTGTTTGAAGGAAAACACATCTGAGGCGTGTCGTCCAGTTTACATTTTTGCCCTAGTAATCTCCAATGCACCCGGCTTTTATTTAGATTTTTCAACATTTGCTTATTTGCTCAGGTGTTGTAGTATTTTAGCTTCACTGTGCAAAATGATGTGTGTGTGTGCGTGTTTGACAGTGAAAGTCTGTTTTTAAATGTATCCGTCGAAAGGAGAAAGTTTCTCTGTGCCTCAGTTTAACATGTACAAGCTTGATTTTGTTGCATCACAATAAGTATGGAAATCAGTTGTTGTCCAATATGTAATTGGGACAAGTGTGATAAATTTGGATGCATGTGCACTGAGGTTGGACTTTGCAGTGAAGAGGAGAAATCTTGTGTCGGGCAGTGATGCTTTTGAAACAAATAATATTTGCACATTCATAGATTCTGGATTGTTCACTGAGGGAGAGATTAACTTTCTAAATATTTGATCAAGACAGGGGATCTTTAACTTCTGCTCTAACAAACAAAACAGACTAAAAAAACACGAGTATACAGATAAAAAGAAAAAAAAACAAGTTTTAAGAAGCTGTGTGTTTTGGGGACATTATTTTCCATCAGGTGCTTCTATTTCTTGTTATGGGTGTCAGGTGATTTACCATAAGCAGAGCATAATTTGATATGAAAACAGAAACAAGCCTCTGAAGGAAAATAACCCCTGAATCCATGATCAGGAAAAACGATTAGAACAAAGTCCTCCTGGCAGTTATTTGCTTAAAAATCTAAACATATCTGCACCCTTTTTTTCGCTTCTGATGTACACTTATTCCCTTGTTGCTAAACAAATCACTCCTGCTTCAGTCTTAAGCAGCTGAGCGAGAGGAATCATCTCAGTTTTCTTTGTGCTCTGCTCTGATGGACTTTGGGCTTATTGAGACCTCATATATACAAGTGCTTCTGCCTACCAGAGTCTTTCAAAGCCTCCCTTAAGAGGGCTGAAGATGGATATGGGGAAGTGTGTGTGTGTGTGTGTGTGTGTGTGTGTTTGGGTGCACACAGAGGAGCCCCAGTGGACGAATAACGGACAGAGAGAGAAAAAGAGAGAGAGAGAGAGACGTAAACAGAGAGAAAGAGCGTGAAGCACTTTAAATGTAAGCGCTGCAAAACTCCCACTGCTCACAAGGGCACTTCTCTCCTGCACGTCATCTCTCTTTTCCCCCCTCTCTCCTTCTACCCTTCTTTCTCCCCTTTCCATTCCCCTCGATTCCCGTTCTCCTTCCCTCCCTTCATCGCTCTCTCCTTTGTCTCCGAGCTCTCACTCTCTATCCCCTATCTATCCATCTCCCTCTTCCCCCTCTCCCCCTCTTTCTCTCCCCTTCCTCTCACTAAAACAGTAGGACGCTTAACCTTGATAACAGTGAGATTTTTTCCCCCCTCAAAGTGACACACACACACACACTAACATACACGCACACACACACTGACACTCACACACACACACTGGAGAAGTGCTTTGCCAGCATGCCAGGCCGGTCCAAGGGACGGCTGTACCCTTCGAGGTGAACAGGACACTGGGAAATGCAGCAACAACAAAACACTCACACACATACAGAAACACACATTGGCTCAAACAAATACACACACCCACACACAAACACACACACACATACACAAGCAAACCCAGATCACTCCAGGTCCTTCTTAACACAGGCCTTTTAAAGGTCTATTGTCAGCTGACATTGAGAGAGCGCTGGCGGTCCTGAAATGCTCCACACACATGCACACCTACACACACACACACAGACACACGTGCACAGGCGGTGGCAAAAGGAGGAAGTGCAAGAAATGATACATATTAAAAGTGAAGTTGGCTGCCGAGAATTTATGATTACAATTCACTGGAAGATACGCACATAAAACACCACACCACAGAAGATAGGTAAATGAGGACGGGGAAGTAAATGTGGTTTCTGAGGGGAAATTAACAGTGAGGAAGAGGCTAAACCAGTAAGGTGCAAGTAAGGTTTGTTCCTCATTGGATGGGAGTTCCTCACATCTCTGTGTGGCAGAAAGCCTCTGATGCATGCTTAAGAAAATAGATATTTTGTCTATTATTTCTTCCCAGTAAAATTCATCTAAAATATTTGGGGATTTTGAATATTTTTTTTTAGATAAAATAAAAGAATTAGGGAGGAAACAAGAGAAAATTCCCTACAGGTATTGATGAGAACAAATTATTGTCACCAAGCTCACAATTAGATTATTCTAGAAAGGTTTTTCACAGGACAGCGACAATATACATTGTACTGCAGTGTGCAGAGTGCGACAGGATGTATAAGAGACTTGAACTCAGCATTGAGAACAGTCACGGTGAGGACGGAGATGGTGTCACACTACACGTCTGCATCAAAAAGTATCAGGTGAACCTCAGTGTTTTTTTGATATGGACCGCATTCGCTCTCAGCTCCTCCTCTCGCTGAGAACTTACGATTCCGGATTCTGGCATTAAATTGAATTGGCAGTCGGTTTTTACCTCAAAGTCGTTGGCCTTGTTGTAGTGCATGTTGAGGGCTCGGAAGAGCTCGCAGTCGCGGCTCACGCTCAACTCCTCGCTTCCAGTGACCCCGTCGTTGATGGCCTGGCGGGCAAACTTCTCCATCTGGATGTAGTAGAACTCCCTGAAGTTGCTGAACCACTTTATCAGCTGGGAGGTTATGCAGCGATTAAACTGGAACGAGAGATGAGTGGGAGTGGGAGTTAGTGTTGTTTAGGATGTCAGTGTGGTTGAAAAGATAAAATGAACGGCGTGTTAAATCCAAAGACATTTTTGAGTGGAAATCAATGGAATCTGTAAATATTCTCCATGCAAGCAATGCAGAGGAAAGACTGTCATGTCTAAACCTTATTAAGCCATTGGATTTTGAGTGTGAGCGAGAAGAGGAAGTGTAAGGATGATAGCGTGTCATGTCACATCAGGGAGTCGAGACGTGAGCTGACAAACTAAAGACATAAAACCGAGAAAGATAAAAGACAAGAGCAAGAAGGACCACAGGTCAGAGCGTGAGGGAAGATAATAGAGACATTAAGTAAGACAGCTAGCAAAGAGGAGGGAGAGAAAAAAAGAGAGTGGGAGAGAGATTGTGTGTGTGTGGGTGTGTGTGTGTGTGTGGTTCATCTTCCCCACTGGGAGCAGACCTCCCCCCTATCATAACCCTGAGAGTGGAAAGAGAGGTGGACGGGAAGGAGGGGGGGTGACGTGAGACCGCAAACACATAATTGACCAGAAAAACGATTAAGTCATCATCTGAAGCGCCCTGGCCCGCAGGGGGCTCAAACATGTACTTAACCCCGTTCGCCAATTACACCCTGATTCTCCTCCCCTCTCCACACCTCCCAGGCAGAAAGAAAGGGGAAGAAAAAGAGAAAAAAAAAAAGAGAAAAAGAAATAGAAAGAGGGAGAAAGACAGTGGTGATAAGCGTTGCAGCAGGGAAGACTGTGGCTATCTGATCTGTGCCGCTTGACTGGATTCAATAGGACGAGGTAAACCTATTAAGAGGCTCGGCTGGTCTCGGCTCTTTTTCCGCCTGTTCTCAGCAGTGAAAACACACTGTCTAAACATCCAAACCACCAGATAAGGACCTCAGGGGTTTAGGTTAGCCGCCTGGCCTGTTCACCCTAAAATGCTCCACTGAAATCAGATCGAACCCTTAATAAAAAGCTTTCTTTCCTCATCTTACAAATTCAAAATTCTAGCCTATAAAAAGCTTGATACCCTTAACCATCACCCACACCCTTCGTCCACACACAAACAGACACACACACACACAGGCACACTAGCCTTTACTCCTCCCTCCCCTCTGCTCTTTTTGTGGTGCTGGAAGAATGGGGGGACAAAACGCTACTAAACGCTGAGCGGACTGCTCGCTGGGAAGGCAGAGCGGTTTTGACATGGAGATTAGGCTCTGGCTATTGTCCGACAACACACAGACACGCACAAACATGCACACACACTCTTGACGATCTGGGATGGCAGTAAAACACGCGCAAGCAAGCACACGAAGTCGGGGAGGGCGAGGCGAGGGGAACCGGAAAAAGACAGGGCGAAAAAAAAAAAGTTGGTGGAAGAGTTGGACCAAGGTGGGACGGAGGGTAAAGGAGAGCGCTGTGCCTTTCTCGAATGATCAGCAGATGACATAATGGCAGAGTGGAAAAGAATAAGTCCGCTTGACATTGTTTGGCAGGGGTTTTGGGAGGGTGTATGTGGGGGGTGGGGGGTGGGGGGTGGCATGGTGGCTGTCGTAAAGTGCAGGGTGAGCATAAATGAGGGGAATAAGGGAGGGAGGGGGGCAGCGAGGAGGACGGGTGCAGGTCAGTGCCGTCGGACAATGGCGTTTCACTGGGGGGTTGGCGGTGTTGGGGGGGCAGAGGGTCGGAACGTGAGCAGTCAGCAAGCTGGGGTCGTGACATCGGAGTTTCAAACAAACAAACTACTGACACTTACAAATACAACGGCTGCACGGGGCTATTCTTAAACACCCACAATGTGGCAGACAGTCGGAGTGAGGCAGGGCACAAAAACACTATTCCTCTCAAGTTTTCAGCGTGATACGGACCTTTCTTCATATGTAAGATCAGGACAAGTTTTACTGGCTGTGAATCTGAGACATTAGTGGATTGGCTGTTGACCTATGCAGGCGTGTGTGTGTGCGTATGTGTGTGCATCTTAGGCGCATGCCAGATCGGCCGCTACATACTGAGATTAAAGTCAGTGAAAGAGTTACCATCGCTCATGCAGGAGACCTTTGGTGTCACTGCAGCCGAGTGACGGATAGATTTGTCACTTTGGACAAGGATTACTTTATTATACCGACAGCTCAGGGGAAGATGTATTAGGTGCCTGTGCAACTCAACTGAACTGTGGCTTCATCACAGCACGGAGCGCTCAAAACATACAATATTTACTGTACATGCAGGTAAAATGCAGTAAATTGCATTATATCCACATCAACTGCCTCCAGCACACTCAGGGACTCAATTTTGGCAAGTCCCTCGTCAGCTTCTAGCAGTCTCGGTTCATTAAGCTGCTGGTGGGGGACACAGGACCCCCCGATAGCGGCTAAGGACGAGTGTGTTCATTGTAAAAGGAGGGAATTGGTTCAAAGGAGCACATCACTGCAGCTCCTTAATCAGAGCTGGCAGGGGTCAGCCAGCACAGACATGAGATGCAGCGAGGAAGGAGTGTGTGTATGTGTGTGTGTGTGTGTGTGTGTGTGTGCTTGAGTCAGTGCACTGTGTTTTAAGCATATAAGTGTTTATAAGGGTGTGTGTGTGTGCGGCTGGCAGAGAGGCAGATGAGAGAGAGACAGCGAGAGCGTGTTTCTCACACTCACACTCAAGAGCCTGTGAAAGGTCAGCGCTTAGTGCTAACAGCACAAGATAGAAACACACACACACACAAACACACACACACATACACACACACACACACACACACACACATGTTCTGCTCATGCACAGGCGCATACTTAAGTCCAGAATAGGAAAACACTCAAGTATCCTTGGTCTAAACTATATCAGTCGCCTGCCAAAAGTATTCAGGCAATTTGACCGTCACGTCTGCACACACATCACCTTATTTACTAATACAATATGTAGAATGAATGAATGCAGAATGTTTTTTTTTACAGTTTTGTCTTTTGGTTTAGGATTAAAACGTTCAGCTGAAAAGCATTCGAATGAAAAGCCAAAGTGCGTCTCTCGCCAACACTTTCCCTGACATAGTGGTCAACAATGGAGCAGAAAGCACACAGATGACCTCAGAGTGCTAAGCTACATCCAGAACAACCAGAGAGGAGAGCAGAAAGAAACAGAAGCCTGTACGGGCCTCTCTCTCTCTCCATCTCCCTCTCTCTCTCTCTCTCTCTCGTAAGCCCCTTCACAGTCATCAGGGCTTTCCAACGTTTCCTGTTTTCGCAGGGGTGAATTGTGGGAGATAATCTCCGGCTGCCTATTGGCTGACTGCACACAAAAAGCGGCCCTGGAAAGCGGGCTTTTGTTACTGCGGCGACTCAAATCCAGCGGCTGGCTTTTCTTTCTCCCCGGCCCCGCCGAGGCACACATACCATGCCACACCATCAGCGAAAAAAAAGAAAAGAGAAGGAATGACATATAGAAAAGGGAAAACCCTCCTGACCTCCGCTACTCCACAGCACATGACTGGCCCAAATACTGAGGCTTGTCACTGAAAAAAGCCACAGATAGAGGGACAAAGAAAGCAAGGTGTGTTTGTGTCAGGTTGTGTTTGCTTGAAAATGAAAGGATAATATATGTCTACCATACATCAAGGCTTAAACAGCATATAATTATGCCAGACACCCACACACCGTATCTCTGTACAAAGGCAAGAAATTCAGCTGACTAAACTGATTATTAATTGACTGCATATCTTTATTTAATCTCTTCAGTAATCTGTCATAATTATTCACCCTCTATCAAAACAATATATCCAGTGATAATGAGATGTCTTGAAGCCAGAGGGATCATACCATAGGCTGTCATCAGCAGCATCAACAATGATATTATGTCGCATCTGTCAAAACATTTTTAAAACACCAAAAGTCACAAAAAAGTCACAATAGTCTCAAAATGAGCTTAACGAAGAAGAACAACAGCTACAGCATCCCACAGTTGTTAGGACAACCCACTTCCCACGTTTATTAGGTCCTTGACAGTCAAGACCCGATTAGCAGAGACCTGATTAGCCTTTAAGACTTATGTCTGAGGACACCCACTCTTTAAGAGGCCGCTCTGGCTGAATTTAATTAGATAGTCAGTCTCATTCCCATACATGTCTACAAACTTACAGCTGGAGTCCATTGTCCTCTGCTGAAAACAAAAAGCAAACAATCATAATCCCCTTAACTATCTTGACCTTGTTTAAGTATCTGATGAGGCAATTCATGAAGAGGCCACCACATTGGTAATGAGTCAGTGAAACGAGTGATTTAAATCTTAAATGGTAATTGCCGCTGCATTTTTATCAGCAGAAAATCAATGTCAAATAAGCAGGATGCTATATTACTAAGGAGTTTTGTAACAAATCCATATTTACAGGTGGTTACTCGGTTTACAAATATGTACCCTCTTTTTAACCTGACCGATGACGCACTCGGAGAAAATTCATGTGACCCGCGAGTCATGGTTGGCAACAGCATCCAAGAGGGGACAGCTGGGAAAAAAGGGAACCTTTATCTACTGATTTGAATAAGATGGCCTGGATATGTCACAGTGTTTACCCCCTCCGTATGGTCCAAGAGGGGCGCACACACACACACACACACACACACACACACACACACACACACAAAACAACAACAACAACAACACTAACAAACTCGGTCGCACACACTATAACGGCCATTGTGTTATTCCTCTTGTTTTTTGTGCAGCTTACATATTGTGCTTTGTTTTCCAAATTTCCTTCGTTGAACTCTCAGCGGGGCTAACGCTCATCCTTGCCATGTTCCCTAAACCGACTCTTTCTCTTCCTCCCCTCCTTCTATCAAACCAACCTCCCCACACCTGCTCGGATAACCACTCCTCCATCTCTAGGCTCCATCCTCCTCTCTGCCCTCTCCACCCCTCCATTACTCATCCAGCTCTTTATCTTTAGAATACTCATAGGCTCTCCAGCTCCCTCATGTAAACCCATTCAACTTCCTCTTCTTTCATCTTTTGCATAAAACCATAACTTAGCGAGGGAAAGGGCCTCATTTCAAGACAGACAAGCGTATGCTGTTCTCAGCAACCGGAGCTGGCACATCACAAATAATACATCAAACTTCCCCTTAAAAAGCAGGGGCATTGACGAATGTAAAAGGAAGAAATGCAGTGAAAGAAAAAAAGAGTTATCCACACCTTAGAAGATTAAGGTATAACAAATGAGTTTGAAAACTGCTGAACAGGGACAGTGTGTACCAGAGTTAAAAGAAAGATATTAGCTGAGGTTATAAACTGAAAGACAGATGGAAGAGAAAGAGCATGTCAGGACTTACCTTGACATCGGAGAAGAACATTTTGAGCATGTTGGAGCTCGGGTAGCGGGTGTAGAAAAACATGAGCTTGGCTTTCTTCAGATGGTTGGGAGAGAGACCCTCTTGTATCTGTAAAAAGCTGCCATTAAGGACATTAACAACTGTTTCGGAGGGAAACAACTTATGCTAGATCAGGCAAATGCAGCTACTGACCTGATCACATACACAACATGCATGTGCCAATAATTGGCTTTAAGATCGGCAAAACATTGTCATTTGGATGAATTGTAGCCAAATTTTCTTCCATCCAGGCATGAATGCAGGCCTGCTCAAGGGGGGAGAGGGGGCTGAAGACAGTGCACCGAGGCAAAACCATTTGCTTGCAATTAGCATCGTCCGTATCAGGTGTGAGAGCGTCACGGTAAATAAAACGCTGGCCAGCACTACAGCCGATGCTTTTACATAAGGAGGCTCATTTCACAGTCAAAGTAAGCAAACGCCTTTGCCTACACCCCGTGCTAACCTCCACCCAAAAAAAAGGAAGAAGAAAAAAGGAGACATTTGCATATCACAGACAAAGACAGCAGTTAACGCCAGTGACGGGCAAGAAGGCCTAATGGCTTGGCGACAACACATGCCAAGCCTGAATATGACTGTCTGATGCTGGCCTCATATCAGTGACAAAACAAGGTCTAGGAGATAGTCCCAAACATGGCCCAAGCAACATGAAAAAACCTTCTCACACTCACATAGGCTATATTCAAATACATGTCAGACGCCTTGTCTTCTTAATGGATCGCCTGGATTGAACAGCAGAGAGGATGGAGATGGGCTGGTGGGGGCACCTTGAGGGATAGCATGTTTCCAACCTTCAATTACATCCCCCTCCTCCTCCCTCTGCTCCACCCCTACCCCCAGCCTCTCTCTGCTGCTGCCAAACCCTTGGAGGAGCAAAAGAAGGAGGAGGAGAAGGAGAAGAGGGGCTCTGAAGCTTTGGACACAGCCAGTGATGGGGGGACTGAAACACATCTGCGCCACCGAACGGCCCAAGCCATTTCCATGGTGAATTAACGGCCGTATAATGCAACTGATAATATCAATCTGGAGGATAAGACATTGAAAAGGGAACGGGGATGGGGTGGGGGGGCGGGAGGCGCTGCATGCTAAAACCTCAGGCCGTTTCAACAAGGGTTTTTCATCAAGCAGAAGCGAGACAGGGCTTTAAATTTCACTGAAGATACAGCCCCAAGTTTTCATGAAGACTGTTTACACTTGAGTGGACAAAATACATTGCTTGACATTATTTATGATCTACAGGGGGGTGGCTGTGATCGTTAAAATCAGTCAAGTGTCCAGATGTAGCTGTAACTATAGAGTAGGAAGAAGGCATCAGCTGCTAGATTGGATTGCCCTTGGCCTCAGGGTTACACAGCAAAGCCAGCAAATGCTGAACCACACTGGGTTGGCTCCTTAAAGACCCTGTCTACTTTGTCTGATTCAGTGATAGAGAGGGAGAGAGGGAGAGTTAGTTGTATACGCAGCGAGGGTCTTGTGGGGGAAACCCTGGCAGACTGGTGTTACTCTGTCAGGCCTGGCCAAAAGAGCAGCACTTCACTCTCCACACCACACCATCTGCTCCAAGTGGAGGGGATACAATGGACCCTCAGAGGGAGAGGGAGAGACAGAGAAAAAGAGAGCTCTTTTTCAGTAAGGCAAGGTGGGATTTATCCGCTGTGAAAGCTGTGCACTTACACTTAGATTAATTTGTTTTTGCTTTTTCAATTAGGATTAGCATCGCTTTCCCCTTATCACTAAAATTAAAAATTATTTTAAAACAAAGACGTTGAGGTTTTACCTCTGCAGCCATAAACACAATATCACCTCCCTTCAGATGACAATTAAGAAGCTTCATATCTCCTGATGAGGCATTTTCATCTCCAATTCACTCACAGCTTGCAAATGTAATTGTGATTGGACTTAGGGGTGGCGTGCAAGGCTATTATTTTGTCATGATGGTGCACTCATACCAGCTGGCCCACTGTTCGCCTGCCACATCTGACAAGACATCATCATTCTCACAACACTTCCCCAAAGCCCAAAGTCATGAGAGGAAAATAGCTGCTCCACTTCCTAATTCCAGGTGTAAGGACAAGAATATTTGGAGTCGGACTGAGAACAAATGAGGAAATTGATAGCAGCCATCTGCTCCATAACGCTGCCTAGTGCTGGTGAACTTGAACACACCTCGCAAAATGTCTGACAAGCTGTCTCTAGCTTCTGAGGCTTTGAAAAAAGAAAAGAGAAAGCCACAGAAAAAATGAAAAAACTAGATCAATGGAACTAGCTGTAAGAGTGCAAATACAAATAAACTGCCTCATGAGTGTCGTGCAAATTACAAGAAAAAATGCACAAAACTATGTCTTGCAAATGCCAAACTTTTATAAACCTTTTCAAGAAACTAAGGGAAGAAAAAAATTTAACAACACATGCAGAAATGTTTTTCCTATTCTTTTCATGTAGGGGCGTACATCTGTTAATGCCCTGAATTTATAAATGCTACAATGCAAGCCACAGCATCTGGCATATGTGGTTATTGTTTGATTGTTTTTTTACTTTCTCTCAGTCTCTCCATGTCTCTCTTTCCCTTTTCTCTTTTCATCCCTCCATCGGGAGCCCGTAGAAGCAAAGGATTATGGATCTCTGGAAAGCGTTCACCCTTGGGTCAGAAGACAAGACAAGGCGAGGTAATGAAAGATAAACAGCTCGCTGCAAACACCTGTTAACGTCCGCTTCAAAGAAAAGACAGGGAGGAGGGGGGGGGGTTTGCAGGGAGGGGAAAACAAAAAAAGAAGTATTTGGCTGCCAAGCAACAGCCGAAGGGCCCCCCGGGCTGTTGACAGATCTTTATGAAATGAAAAAAAGAGAAAAGAAACGACAATGATTGTGGGCTTTTTACAACAGCGATGGATGATAAGAGGAACACAAGAGAAAACACAAGCAATCATAAATATACATCTTTACTGAGTCCTCAGGCGAACCTTTTGTGACAAGCACACACACAAAAAGACACACACAAACAGACACACACTCGGAAAAGGCAAGGCGCTCAGGTACGCACACAACAGCGAAAAAAAAAAAGGCATCCAAAGTGTTAAATATACACATTCACTTAACTAATAGAGCCTTAACAGGTGAAAAGCTATTGGATCAATTTCTTAAATATGTAATGAATGTTAATGACTTGAGGGCAAAAGCTTTTTAAGGACAACCAGTGTGACGCAAATCAAACTTTCATAAGGGTTAAGGGGTGTTGAATACTTAGGGACTAAGGAGGTATAGAGGAAACAGAGAAGGGACTGAATGTATCTGTTTAAGCTATTAGTCCTGAGTCTCCAGGGGATTCAATTTGAGCCTCCCATAGGGGATAGCCTCTTTATCCTTAGGGCATGATTGGGGCACACTGGGGTTAAACTATAAGGGAGGCTATATAACACCATTGTGTGCCAAGTTTCAGGATGCTATCTCCTTCCTTGTTCTTTCGGGCCATTTTTTATAAAAGGAATTGGGGCAGTAAATGTCACGGAGACCTAATCTTTGTGAGTAAGTGATATGTGACAAGAAAGCACTTAGAATTGAAGATGGAAGAAAAGGCTGTATGGTGCTGCAAGAAGAAAGAGGTATGAGTGTAAAAATAAATACAACAATGCAGTACAATGGAGAAGAGAACAGTAGTAGGAGGAAAAGTGATTCATCAATAATTTCTCAGAGTCTTAGGCTAGTTTCAAACAGGCTAAAAAACATTTGATTTTTAACTCTTTGTGGTTCAGTTGCAACGTTCACACCTATCACTACAGGGAGTTACTGCCTGAAATCAGATTTTTCCTTGCTAACAAAGGCATTAGCTGGTCTAAACTGGAACACATAGACTTTGAACATCAAGTTCTCTGCACATTAACTTATTATTGCTTTTTCAGCCCCTAAAACACATACTCACACACACACACCAGCCACATTTTCTTGAAGGATACATTACTGCCTGAGTAGGGTGAGATGTCAGCCATGTCCTGGAGGTCACTGCACTCAGACTTGATGAGGGACAGGGAGAGTCCCTCGGCTGTGCTGCCAGTGTGTGCTGGTGAACAAGAGCGATGGTGGTGCCCAAGGTGGTGACCCGGTGCCATCTTGGTCCTCAGGCTGGTGGTCTCCCGGGACAGGTCCATGGAGTCTGGTGAGGCCCGGTCCTTTCCTGTGTAGCCGCCTGTGGGTGCACCAAGAGGATTCTGGAAAGGGTAGCCCATGAGAGGCAGTGGAAAAGGATGTCTAAAGGATGGCGGGCTGAAGCCCATGGAAGCAGAGAGTGAGGAGGGGTGAAGAGCAGGGTGGTGGTGCCCGCCATGTGCACCCACAGCTGAAGACTGGTGGTGGTGCTCACTGGGTGTCTTCCTCACGACTAAAGGCAGTGCCTCGGTTTGGTCATTGGTGGCGCCTGGCATTCCAGGCATACTGGCAAAGGAATCTAGTGGATTGGGAATGATGACATCGCCGAAGCACTGCAGCCTCTGGTTGGCTGTGTGGAAGTTGGGGTTGTCGCCATTGACAACGGTGGGAAACCTTTCAGGAGGTATGGAAAGTGGGGGGAAGGCCTGCTGGGGTGTAGGGCGTGGAGGCTTGGCAAACACCTTAACCACTGTGTCCACCACCTGGGTCATGGCTGAATTGAGTTCCTGCTTCAGTGTTTCTGCCAGCTGTTTACCTTCAGCATGCATGGAGGAGCCTGGACCCCCCTGTGTTTTGCTCCGGCCGAGCCCTTCTCTTCTCGGCTTCTCTCCGTCCGCCAGCAGGGCCTGCTCCTGAAGCAGTGCTCGCGCCCTGTCCAGGAAATGGCCTGGGTCTAGGTCAGACATCTCATTGTCAGAGCGCAAGTCATCTCCACCCCGGTCATCGCCGCCGGTGTCAGACCGGGTTGGGCTGTCCTCAGACATGTTTCCTATGTCATTGTGGAGGTCATTGTGGAGGTCATTGTGTTCTGAGTCGTCAGTTGAGTCATAGATCTGAAAGAACTTCTCCTGCAGCTGGCGTAACTGTTTCTGCATGTCCTCTAGCTGCAGCTTCAGTTGCCGTCGCTCCTCCTGCTTCTGTTCCTTCCTCTGGCACACCAGCTGGGTGAAGCTCTGCTGTTGTTGCTGAGGCAGACGCTGCTTACGCTTGTTCTCTCGGCTGCTACTGCTGCACACCTCACCTCCCCGCGGGCTGCTCGGGGCCTGCTGCTGTGACTGAGGGGGTGGGCAGTCTAGCTCCATCTCCCTTTCTCCATCCATCTCATGATCTCGCTCATGGCGGGAAGCGGCAGGTACCACCACACTGGGTGAATGACTCATACCACGTATGATATTCTCTACACGGGCTCGCTTGGCACGCAGGTGTTCATCATTGAGACGTTCGATGTCAAAGGTAGCCAGGCCAGGAGGACGACCAAATGGTGACAAACACTCCTGAGGGGTGCTGTCCTGGGAGGAGTTACTGCAAGCATCCTCTTGGGGAGCATCTGAACTTGCATTGGAGAGCCCTGAGCCGGGGAAGCCGACATCCCCTCTATCACCCCTGTCTCCTCTTTCTCCCCTCTCAGGTCCTCCTCCGTTTTTCGCCATGTTATTCTTGAGAAGCTGAGAAATGATGGTGGTGCCAGGGAAGGGCATCATGGTATCCTCGTATGAGTTGGCCCTCTTCAGTAGCTTTCGGAGTACATTGGACTTGGACTCACTGTCACTGGCTGATACAACGCCAGGCCCACCATGTGGCTGCACTACAGAGCACTCCATGGAGTCGGTGTCTGATCCGTGGTGAGAGTGGGAGCTCAGAGAGTTCATGGCACTGAAAATGGCTGCTTTGGCGCGGGCAATGTTATCAGTGGTTGTTGTTGTGGCTGCTGCTGTGGAGGAGACTGTGCTGCCCACGGTCCTCTTAACACCAATGTCCACACGTCTTCGCTTGGTCTGTCTGTTCAGGAGGGAGTCGCTGTCATGGTCCGGCATCACGGGCTGCTGCTATTGGGCCATATCCCACAAACCCAGTCCTCTAGGATTAAAGTCTCTGAGTACCTGTGGAAAGAAATTCACAAATGCATGACTCACCAAAGTGAAAAAATTATTCTAGATTTCAAGTCACTCACTCACTCACTCACCCCGGCAAAATGTGTCCTAGAACACTTCAGTCATATTGAAAAAAAAAGCTTCTAAGTATTTGATAGAATGAACAATTGAAATCAATCAACCTCTAGAAAATTGCACTTGCCGATATTGCGGATATGAAATGAAGAGTTTTGTCTTAAGCAAGAAGGCAACTTGTTCAAATATGTTTTTACCAGAACAGGGACAACGGTGGTTAGATGTAGGCAGTAAGGATCAGTGACAGAGGGGTAAGAGAACATGCAAGATGGGTTCAGAATTAGGCCTTGGCTCGACATTCCAGGGCAAAGTCCTACATTTTATCCTGTCCCCTGATACACGCCGCGCGACACTGAACCAGTTCCCACGGAACACAAAGCTGCATAAAATTATGATAATTACTTAAGTACTTGTCCTCATTTCCATTTCGCTGTGGTGTGAGCCAACATAGAAGCTATTAATTCATAGAATAAAATAAAAAGAAATAGGGTTAAGAGTAAAAAAATGTGGTGTAGAAAGGGCAGGCAAGCACATTGTATACATCGTTATAAAGCTTTTACTAAATTCTATAGAGAGTAATATCATTTGATCAATTCAACAAAATATTCCCAATTTAAAACATGTTCATACATTGTGTAATTTTAAAAAGTCCTGTGTCCTCATTAATCAATATGGTCATCATATCTTAAGCAATGAGGAGAGTGACACATAAAAGAAGCACAAAATAAGCCTATTGATTTTGGTGCCAGCATGAGCTCACTTCTGTGTTTTTTGTTTGTCTTTTCATCTGGCAAGGGCAGTTAATTCTGCTCAAATGAATAGGTCACAAGGGTCAACTCTGGCAAGGAGCAACTTAAAGCGCTCTTACAAAAACCCTAATGCCCCTCTGAAAGCAAAACGTTTTGTCGGTACAGGCCTGCATCAGTAATGCTATGTAAGCAGCGATGGCAGTGTTTTAGTCGGAGCCATATCAGATCCATCCAATCTCAAATGTAGCGATATTATCCAAGACAAATTTATTTATATTTCTCTCTTGAAAAAAATGAAATATGTGTAAGGTCAGTAATTTTATAAATTTGACAATGTTTGTTTGGCAAAGCAAAACTGGTGCAACGATTCACATTTTTCTTTTTACACTCTTCAGGAAAACACCAGCCCTTATTGAGACTCACTGTAGCTCAAATAAGATAAAACAAAAATTTATTAAAAACAAATAGAGTATTGTTTTCTTAATTAAAATGTGCAGGTTGCAAATGTAAAAGAATTTGAAAAGACTTCTGAGTTAGATATTCAAAGTAGATATGACAATTTAATTAATATAGCCTATTAAATGCAAAATTACTGATTCTGATCGATGCTTAATTTTGCTCTATTTTTTTAAAAACAAAAGCCATTAAGGAAAAAATCTAATTTGAAGACTCACTTTAAGTAAAAGTACTGGAAAACAACAGGAAAAACTGAACTCGGGTAAGATTTAAGAACAATTCAACGGATAATTTTCTTGCTTAAACTAAAGAAATTATATCATCCTTATTATTTATTGTTTTTTAAAAGAAAGGCTTTTTTTCTTGCCACTTGGCTTCACAGATGCATTTACACACACACACTCACAAACACACACACTCACAACTTTGCTGTTGGCTTTGTTTAGAGCTGTGTTGTATGATGCCCCGCACAAGTGACATGGATTAGCAGTTTGTCACACAAAAAAATGTTTTAGAAATTGACATTTTGTAAGCTCAAAAATTAAAACGTTAAAAGTCAACATTTGCTAGAATAACAGGTATAACTAAATGTTATCACCTAATGAAGTAACAACCGTATTGTGAAACTCAACCCTTTGATAAATGGCTTTGGCCCAAGTCTTGACAGCCATATCCAGCTGTTCAGACAAGAGGTGATACATCTCCAAGAAAAAAAAGAAAAAAAACCTTGACTTGATCGCCTCAGGATCTTAACAATGAGCTTGAAATAGTCACCAGCACCTGTCTTTTCCGACGGCGCACCTGTCTCCCATTGCCCATGCGCACTCTCTCTCGCTTATAAAAAAAAAACCTTTCAAAACAATTTCAAGCGTATGAACTACACACATGTACAACGGGCTGTGGATGCTCACTCCAGCTTCTGGCAGATTTTTACCCCAGCGAGTTTATTCATTGTTTTTTAACTCGCGAAAATAACTTTTTTTTTTTTTATGAAACAAACGTACAAAATAACAAGTGAAGTTTTGGTCTGAAACTTTTCCTCAATTAAAACAATATGTAGTTTCTGTAAACCTAACTTATAGGATATGAACTTTAAGTCCAACAACATTCACGCCATTAGATAGTAAAAGTCAGCCCTGGCACTTTTTTTGCACGTTTGATGGTCGATGGACAGACTAAGGTATCGAAACCTCAGAGAGACACAGTTGCGAACACTCACAACAATTTACCGGCAGCGCTCTCTCACAACTGTCCAAAAGTGCCGCCGCAGAAACACAAATATCAAGCTTCGAGACTGACAAGCTTCGACACTGCCTGAATAAGTGTGTTGTATCCATTAAAAGATGAGTATAAGGTGTTAAAACACGGCCATCAGGACAAAGAAAACAAGGGGTAGTAGCAAATTCACTATTTTTCAATTAAAGAGATCAAACACAATTAAATCCCATTTTCGTTCAATAATAACGCATGTTTCACACCACGTTCCCTGTAGTTAAAAACACGCTTCCCAAACTTACTTCGCAAAGTTGCAAATCAACTTGATCTCCGCTTTGATGAGGAAGGTTGGGCTACCGTCCGCAAACCTTCCTCGCAAAAATACGGGCTGCTCACGCAACTCTTACCACATATCAAGATGAGGGGAACGAAACAGAGCAAGTTAATGTCCTATAGATATGATCAGCTGTTGATCACGAGAATAAATTTCCCCGTTAATTATGTTTGATTTGTTTATTTTTTCCGCCCACCGTGCGCAGGCGAGGCAGAACAAGAGAGGGAGGTATCCGAGGACAAGGTTACTTACCCTTTAGATGAAGAGGGGGACAACCTGAACTCCTACGGCGAAAAAAGAGAGAATAAACGCAGAGCAAGGCGGATTGCGGGATGCTGGGATATAACAGTTTCTCAGAGAAGGAAGAGCTGGAATAAAGTCAGCGACGCGAGCGAAAGGAACAAAATAGGAAAAATGTAGAAGATGAAAAGAGCTCTTGCGCGTCGGTCTCTCCCTCTATCCTCTGCTGTGACTAAAAGAGTGAGAGACATAGAGAGAGTGCAAGAGAGAGAGTGAGAGAGAGCGAGACACCGTGTGTGTGCGTCTCCGAGGCGCACTGGATGCAGAGGACTGGATGCTGGAGCGCTCCTCCGCCACTAAGATTCACTTTAAGACGCGGCTGAAGGAAACAGGAAGACGTGCGCGTCATGAGCGGCGTGATGTAACTGTCGCAACCTACCAATAAGAAGCGTCCGTCCGGTCCGGAGAACAACGCACTGAACTTGACCAGAGAATGGGACTTGAGCATGCAACTAAAGAGAGAGAGAGAGGAAAAAAGGAAATACCACTCTTACTAATCTCTTTCTTCCCAAATCACCGACTGCGCGAGTAAGAATCGTTACGCACTTTGACATTACATTAATGAACCGCAATAAAACACAGTCACATCTTATTGCCATAGCCTATTTACCCTTATGTTCAAGTCTTAAGCCTCTATAACTGGTAAAGTGTAAGAACAGATATATTTTAAGAGATTTTGAAAAGAAATTATAATTGAATAAAAAATCGGTATAAGAACAACTCACGGTAATGACAGCAAATAAAATATACAAAACAGGTTGATTTGTTTTTCAACCAGCGAGAATACATCCTTGTTTTAGATGTATTTATTACATTTAAGCGTAAAATAATATTTTTAGGATGAATACATCATTACATGAAATGTAAAGGTAGGTACTTTTGTGCCGTTTTAATGCAAATGATTTAAGACACCTTCCAGACATCCTTGTGGCAGTAAAAATTCCAAATTAAGCGTCTATTTTACCATCCAAATGAGTTTTTCAACGTTTGTGTTAATGCTTCTTGCTTTTTCTCGGGACTCTGTTAAAACGCGTGTAATTCAGTCAAGTTCAGTCGTTTTTAATCATTACCAACTTTGTAATTTGATTTTTATTAAATGCCTTTATAACGTTTATATTTTAAACATCAGTAGCTATGTTTTTTTTCGTATAGACAACTGGTGCATATTTAGACCACAGCTTCTCAAAGGGAATAACAGTAGTGGGTCACTTGGGTATTGGAGGTTCAGAGTGGCATGTAGAGATATTTTACGTGCAGAGTTTTCTCATTGGTTGTAGCAAAGTCTGATTTATGAACAAGCATAAGCAGCACAGAGGCTCTGAGCTTTGCTTTGGAATTCAGATTATCCAGGGAAGCCAATATCTGAGGAGAGCTAAACGTCTCTTTGTGAAATGCTCAGTGAAGAGCCGAATATCATCATGAAACGTCTGTCACTCGAATCCACAGCCTGTCACCAAAATATCCCCGTGCGTGAAGATTGCACTGTCATCAGAAATCATTATTAGGTAAAACTGATAGTGAGTGAGGACAAAAATCCATTTTTACATTTGCAAATTTAAAGATTTTAAATGAATTATTAGATTTTTTTTTCTCTCCCTTTGAAACTTCCCCCACCTGTAAGGCTGAACCCTGCGGACACTGTCATCCGATCCTTTCCACAGAAAACCCGTTTGACGCTTCTGAGTTATGAAATGATGACGGCTGCTCGCCCTCATCCTTCTGCATTATTACAAATTGGATCCTGATAATTACACCGCAGTTTTTTTTCCGCTCTACACATTTTTTAGCCTTGGACCTTTACATCAGGCCCGTACACAAATTGTTTAGCAATAATATTTAGAAAATAATTGTTTCGGGCCGTTAAAATTAATCTTTACAGATGAGAATAATTTTTAATCGATTCTAACGACATTTCTGGATAATACAGTTCACATCCATCTGGCTCAGCCTGCCTTTCTGCAATTACAGAGAGCGTAAGCCTCGTGTTAGGCAAAGTATTAATTTCATAATGAATGTATAAAATATGCAGCCTATCAGCCTATTATAGTATTATTTTTATAGTTTATATTATTGATTAATAAAGTCCTTATATCTCACAATTTGTTGAATCCAGTGAGGAAAAAGTTGTTAATGCACTAACATCAGGTTGCTTTTGCCCCCTTTTCTAGCTTTTCATTTTGGATTCATTTGTTGCACACAGAATTCTAGCCTACTTTTTTTTTTATCCCCTGCGCAAACAGGATCCTACAGTACTTAACGATAAATCTTATTTTCCATATGCTGCCCTGTCAGGTGCCAAAAAGGAAAAGGCGAGTCTCTTTTCCATGCCGCAAGCAAGTGTTTTTTAGGACGAACGAATTGCAACGAAGTCAGCAAAGTTAGTGTCTGGAGTGTCTTTTCCAAAGCAGGTGTCCTGGCCCCGTGCTCCCCTCACTGGCCTGTGGCTGATTTGGCCTCGGCTCCCTTGGGTGCCGTCGGTGCGCACACAGGCTGGAAAAACAGGCCGGGACATTAAAGAAACGCGTGTTTGGAAAAGGAAGACTCGGATGAGGTGTAGAGGAAACGTGCTGGTTAACACTGGCTGCTCTTATCGCAGCCCATTCCAGGTGGATCAACGTGTGTATTTATTTCAGACTCACTTTCCCCCCTCTTTTGGGTCGAGTGCGACACACCTCGATGCCCAAGACTGATAATGCGCTCTGGCATTGCGCACTGATGGCTGAATTTATTGACATATTTATTAGAGTTGGGCCCAAAAGCAGAAGGAGGGAGGCACTGAAAACAATATTTTTCCCAGAGGTGTTATAAAGGTATTTTTTTTTATCACATTCAAACCACAATTAAGTAATAATAAGTGCGGGCACGCGGTGATGGTATGCCGGAGTGGAGATGAGCCAGTGGCGCTTTTTAACCCCCTCAGTATTAATTTGGATGAAAGACAGTTCAACTGTCCTTTTATTATTATTATTATTATTACTATTATTATTGTTATTATTATTATTGGTATTATTATTATTATTATCGTTGTTGTTTGTCATTCTTCTTATTTTTTGGGGCAAACTGAATGCAGAAAATTACCAAACTGAAGTTTCCTAAATTTAAGTTAGATGAATTATTATTGAAAGAATGAATATTATTCAGGAGGAGAAGCAATCTCTTGAGGAGCAGCGGTTATAAAATGGCATTAATCAGATAATGACTTGATGAGCTTCTACAACAGCTCCATTTCTTTTCACAGACTGTTTTTTTTCCTGAAAAATAAGAGAGAGAGAGGGAGGGAGAGCTATTTGCGAAAACACAAGCAGGGAGAGATGGTAGCGCTAAAAGCTGTTTTGTTCCGGAGAGGTCTCCGGGTCTCTGAATAAAAAGGTTTAGGAGACAGGACAGAGGAGAGGAGAGGAGGATACAGGATTTGTAAGTGAGTAGGTGTCTGACTCTCCACAGTCCTTGTTGGGCCTCATGTCCAGCACTTAATGTATTCAGCTTTCACCATCAAAGATGAGGATGCTGGAGGAAAATATGTATCGCACTTGTGTCTGTTGTCAAGGCAAAACCTGTTACCAAAAAAATGGAGCCCGCGTGACCTGAACAGAATATACAGTAAGACACGTCTGCAGTGAAATTACAGAAATTTACATAAATGTTATTATTAGTGATATTACTTCTTGGCTGCTATAGCTGGCACAGTGTGGCCCCCGATGACCCAGAGAGAGAGAGAGAGAGATAGAGAGGAAGAGGGAGAGGGAGAAAGGGGGGGGGTTGTCATCCTCTGTGGCCTGTTTTACGCATTCAATGAGACACACTGCATATTATACACACCCTCGCTCAAATATTCTTTATTTGCATGAATGGATATGACCATTGTTGCAGAAGCAAATGTATGACAGCATGTAAAGGAAAAATAGAAACATGCACAAACCAAACTCTGAGTAACCCAGTGATAAATAATCAATATCAATAACACATGTTGAAACATATTTTTGCCAAAAACACAAGCTTTTCTGTACTTAAATAATTAACATTTTTGTACAAACACATTCTCTCTGGAGCGTCTCTTCCCTCCCACTCACTCACACACTCTCTCTCACACACATGACCCTCACAGTCTGAGTGTTACAGTATTGCAACACTTTCTAGACATATATAAAAAGTCCAGTTTTAAATGAAAAATAAAAACCTGTTTGCACTAAAAACAGATAAGCTCTCATTTCTGGCCTGCATGGGAAATAATAGGCAATTAAAAGAATACTGCTCGTTGAGGCTAATGGCAATATGGTTATATAAACTTATCAAAACCTCAGATATATTTTAAACGTCATAATTAGCCTTCACCATGAGCGAAATCCTCGACATTAGCTACATATTGGACATTTCTTTAACATAAAATAACGATTTAAACCCCGCAAAGTCTGAGTTTTTTTCAATATGTCTTACGAACAACATTGAAAGTGTACACATTTTTAAAAAATCACTGCCTATGAAAGGGCTTATAGGCTAAAGTCAACAGGAAAGAAGGGCGCGCGTGCACGTGAACACGCGCACAAACACACAGTGCGCCTTGGAGGTGCTTAGGCGGACAGACATGCTGGGAAATCGCCTGGAACTGTATTAAGCCTGACGTCCTTAAAACAAACAATGGCACCATGAAATAAGGGCTTATGCGCTCAAAGTCAAAGAGCCCCCTCAGCAACTCTCTCTGTTTATCTCTCTCTCTGTCTGACACACACACACGTACACACGCGCACACACACCATTTCTTGGGGGTTACACAGTCAGGCTGGCAGCTCCATTGGGAGGGGACCAACTTTGCTCCTATGAACTCTCACCTGTCAACATGGAGCAGAGGACTTTACTTGGTAAACACGAAAGGACTTTAGCTGTTTACTTCTGGCGGTAACTTAGCCTATTTTATTCACAGCAAGGCCACGGTCACAGTTGGTTCTCTGAGTGCTTTGAGTGCGTTTCAAGGCGAGGTTAAAATCCACGCCAAACCCCGTTCAATAATGTGACAATTTTAATACAGCCGTTCTTCAGCTGCATATTTTGTTGAATATGACGTCAGTTCTTTTTCGACAATATGTGATCCATCGATAGCCCACATCCGGCACATATCTAAGTCAACTTGATTGAATCAATTTGACATGTGAATCAACTTATATTTAGCCCAGACTGCTCGCTACCGCCCCGCGGTGTAGGGTATTTTGACAGACGCTTAAGGGAAAAACAGGTAAACAGTTGTGAAAGTTGTTGCTGAATTCAAATAAACGTTACTTCTAGGTATTTAGTAGAAGCCGAATTTAAAAATTAATATTAATGCTTAATGTAATGCCTTAATTGATTTTCTGTAATGTCTGCATTTTTTCGTCCATAAAAAAGCAGCAGAAATGTCCATATTCTTATATGGAGTGTGACAGGAAGCCCTCCATAACATTGGTCTATACTACTCTTTTTCCTTGATAGATTTCTAAAGCCATCATCCTCCACTGCGAATGTACTTCTAAAAAAAAACAAAAAAAAACACGGGCAGTGCAGATAAGCGGCGGTCTGTTTTCGCTCCTCTGATCAGCGGTAATTATATTTGTTGGCGTGGAGGTAAGTGGTCCTCCCCGGGGGGCGTATTGTACTCGACTCACTCCGTGTCATAAAATAAAATTACAAGGAAAGGAGAAGATATCCTACAATAACAGAGGCGAGTCGTTAAATCAAAGAGTAGCTAAATTAAATCTGAAGGGGAGAAAAAAAAAACCCTCACGGAAAATACATTAGGGGCATGATGGACGGGGGCAGGGGGCTTCAAATAAAAGGCAGGTTAATGAGTTTTTAATAGCCTCTACGACTATATGGTTGTTTAACAGGCACACACTCTCTCTCTCTCTCTCACACACACTCACACACACACACACACGCACACACACTTCCTCACACGCAAAGCTTTCTTTAGCTGACTGAGGCAATTAAGAGTAATTAGTGATCAGTTACCTGGGCTTCAGCCTTTCTGCACTTTTCCAAATACTATAAAGAGAGGCGTCTGTAGGGTATGAAGTGACATGTACAAGGCTTAAGTAGCTTTAAAGTGCCTCTCTCACCACACACATTAGTTCCCAGTTATAAGTTTAGCTCTCTGCAACACTCTGCTCTCCTGTTACAGCAGTGAACATTCACACGTCTTGTACCTGTTGGCACCCTTTTGTCTAGTTTATGTATCTGTGTAACCTTTGACCCCAAGCGTGGATGTTTGGGCCTGGCACCCAGCAGGCCCTCCATACCAGAGGGGCCTTTCGCTTGGTGACCTCTCTTGACCTCTTGCTGACCTTTCACTCCAGAGGAGATTTGAGTGCTCCAGCAGAGGTCAGGAGGAGGGTAACGCTGTTATAATTGGCCTGTAAACACACACACAGGCACAGACAAACACACTCATAGACTGTTGTCATTGTTTTGCTGATTGAAAATGAAAATGAACCCTCTAGCTTGATCAAACTGAAAAATGAAACTAAATCAGTGATTCTTGATTGTAAAAAACACTAATTACAGTACTTGTACTTACTTAATTATTTACATTTAAACCACTTAATACTGTTTTATACTATTTAACACAATAAATAAATTATGTAATAATTAACTCTTACAGGAGCAAAACTGTCTCTTCAAACTGAAGTTCATCAAAAATGTCTCAATTCCAATAAATTCACATTTTTAAGACAGCAGGGGAACTTAGGTCTTTAAATTGAACCCCCTTAAAATGATTTACAGTGTATTCTAAGTACGTTTACACATTAATTAAGTAAAAATTTGGATGCTGAACTTTTATGTGTTTTTCAGTAAATCTAAGGTGAGTTATTGCTGCTTTATTTACATAAAGGATCTCAACACCTTTTTCCACCTCAGTGTATTTTATTTTTAAACTTAAAGGTCCTTTTGAGCGCACAGAGCTCTACCAAGACAAAGCTCACTCCTCTATGATGTACAAATATGCAAGTACAACCTCTATATTTGTCTGGATAATTTTCCAAAACTTTTGAATTTATTTGAACTAACTTAGGCAGATTTTTTAAAAGAAAATTCACAATTCTGGATGTGAGTAAGGGCCGTTTCAGACCAACTCAGGTGTTGCGGCGGTCACTGCAGGTTTGAGTGGAGGTGTGGGGAGTTTGCCCATCTGCAAATGAAGTCTTTTTATTCCCTCATGGCAGGGATGTTGTTCTCTGCTTGCTGTTAACGTCCAGTCAACTGAGTAGCCACCAGCGTGAGATCAGGTTGCGTTTTCCAAAAGTTGACTCCACCTTAACTTTTGACTGCAGTGAGGCTGCATTTCATTCAGAGCCTCCTGTTAGCCACAGCCTAAACCGACTGCTGCCGGTGAAATGAATGGGAGAAGTTGTACTTGCGAAAAACGCACGATTTTGTCTAAGAAGCCGCTAAGGGTATAATTAGCTGCATCATATGTGGTTTGGAGAAAAAGTTTGTTACATTTCTGACAAAGTTCAGTCCCATAACGACTGCTTCTTACCCTAAGTTCAAGCAGCTAAATGTGCAGGCTTCCCCAGAGGGTTACTGGTCCCGGTGAATGTGGATTGTGGTATGGAATCATTGTATCGCTATAATTGGCTATTTTGTCACTTTTGAATTTTACAACCACCTACTGGATTCTAAGATTTGTAGCATTTTTTCCGCCAAATGCCCCATCCTTCAGCGTTTATGAAAGATAAAACAGTCGATGAATCCATCCCGGTTTAGATTACTGTCAATTCACAGATCTATTCCAAAATATAATGGGCTCTTCCTCAGCCCATGTCACCGCTTTCTACCAAGTTTCATGAAAGTCGGATCCGTAGTTTTTTTATATTGTCCTGCTGCACAATGACAAACAGGAAACGAACCTCCTTGGTGAAGGTAATTAGTGCTGGTCACCATACTGTTCTGATTACAGCTCTGTGCATTGCCTATAGGATCCAGGCATTTTTTTTATATAGCTTGTAATGTATGTGTGTAGCTTGTAATTAATCAGAGTAGCTTGACCGTTTATGCTCTCGGGCCATGCATGAACATGCTCCAACCACAGGTTAAAAACCGGCAGCCTATAAAGCCAATGCACATGCACATAAAGAGGCTACACACAAGTGCACACTCAAGCACTTACTGCGTATATGCACAGGCCTACATTCATGCAAATTACTCCCGGCATTTTCAAAGACTTCCCCGTGGACAGAGGCGTCTGCCAGCGCCGCTATAAATCACGTTGAGGCTGGTGCTGAGGGCAAGGCACACCTTGTCCACGTCGCCCCCACTCCTGGGCTGAATAAACCATAACATCCTGCCTCTCGTGCTGCCCGACGCCCTCCGAGCACGACCCTAGAGAAGACCCCCCCCGCCACCACCACCATACCCTCATCTCCCCTCCTTCTCCTCCCTTCCTCCATCTCAACTCTCTCCCCCTCCCTACCATTGTTCCTCCTCCTCTTCCGACTAACCTATCTATCTTTAGGACTTTTTAGCTGTTGCAGTGGTGGACGTTTTTCGGGCAGGGCTCTGCTTGTTTGGAACAACACACAACCCCCCCCTGCCCCCCCTCCCCCTCCCCCTCCCCCACCCTCCTCATCTTCATTTTAACTTTTTTTTTTCTTTCCATTCTGATGACTTCCTGCTTGATGAGTAGGACGAGAGATAGAAAAAAGGAGTAAAAAGAACAGCAAAACAGCAGGAAGCATGCGTTTAACAGGAGGATGCCGACACCCTCATCCTGTCGTGTGCCGGCTTGGTTCAGGTGCTCTGGGCCGATCAGCTCCCTGCGCTCCATTTACCTCAGGGTGTGCCGAATTTGGCTGAGACGGTGCACCTTTCCGTCACGACCCCCTCTGGAGGAAGTATAATGTTTCTGGAAAGAAAAGGAGTGAATTTTACAGCCTGTCCAAGCGTAAAGACTCATAATAGAGCATTAAACCCCCTCACCACCCGACAGAGACATAAAAGTGAACAAAGAATAAAGAATGTGTGGAGTGTTGGGTTATCTGCTGATTATTTCCCTTGATTTTTACTGCTGCTGAGGGAGAAGCTAAGCAAACAGTCCAGCCCAGCATTTGGTTCTTGGCATTCTACTTGAAAGACTTATTGTAGACAAAACCAAACACAACCCTCTCTGGAAAAGAAAACCTTGCTTGGCATGAAACCACACAGATGATTACCTCCTCTAAAATTAAATTTTCAACTTTAAAGGCTCGGATTTGTCAGTAAATTGATTGATTTCCAAAAAGAGAGATATTTTTTGAAAAGCAATTTTGTTCGGAAACAAGCAAATAAAGACACGTTGTAAATGTAGGAAATCAAATTTTGGATTGAGTCTTCTCCAGCAGGACGGAGCACATTCAAGAACGAGCAGCCATGTATTTGCAAGTAGACATGTACATGTACATACACACACCTACACACCTACACACCTACACACACACACACACACAGAGTCATGTTTCCATCACTTTTGGTGCCATAACATGGACCTAAATGTATTTCTTGAGCCCTTATCATAAAGGGACTTGTACATCGCCCCCTTATAAGGAAGATTAGTTCTGACAATGTGACTTTGCAAACAGATTTATGTCCCTACATTGTAGCGAGCAACACACACACACTAACACACTAACACACACACACACACAAGTCCAAATATCTCTCTAACCCCTTGTACATCCACCAGAACGCCAGAGGAGCCTTGAGAGGACAAGAATAGCACGGCATGTGGCTATTTGTGGCATCATTGTTGTAGAGATAAAGAATCTCAGTGTTACGCGCATACACACACACATACTTACACACACACACAGGCGTGCAAGAGCAAGTGTGCACTGCATTTCATTACCCAACATACAGTCAGAGTGAAATGTTTTCTTATATACTGGTCAGCACCAGGTACAGCCGCAACAAACTGACATTTCAGCCCATGCATCCACACACGCACAGAGACTCTCTCTTGCTCTTTGTCCATCTGTATCTTTCTGTCTCTCTCTTACACACACACTCACACACCCATCCACACACACACAGACACAGACATAGACACATGTGCACATAATGCAGGCTTTAGCCAACAGACACACAGAGTCACTGGGCAGTTCCTAGAAGAGACAGTGGAGTAATCTCCTCTTTATACACCCATGTTGAGCTTCTTTCGTTCGCTTACATGGAGTGTGTGCACAGTTTATTGTGTGTGTGCATGTGTGTGTAATGCCACACCACAGCTCCATGCCTTAACCATGGACGGACCTGGCTATAAATGAGCCACAGTGGCACCTGTGCTGGTAGAGATCTGGTGTTGGGACAGAGGAGAGTCCAATAATAGGACGGACGCTGTCTCTTTTGTTCTGCTGGTATGAATAACTGCCCTAAGAATAATGTCCCCTCCTCTGCCCTGTAGATTTTCTAAGAAGAACTGTTTCTGTCTTGTAGTGCGGATTGTGTTTTACCCAGCAGGGAAAGTACCGTTGAAACTAAGGAAAATCCCATGCAGACTTTGATCCCTCTGCAATGAAAATGTAAAGGGGTTTTATCCTGTTTTGCAAAATTACCTAAAGTCACTATCTTTAAAATGACTGAGGAGTTTTTAATATAGGTGTTATTTGTTTTTTGGCTGTCGGCAGCTATTTGAAAAGGGCTGTCATTTGTCTGTTTTATGTATCTTGTCGGAAACTAGCCAACAGTACTCTAAAATTGCTTTTACTTTTATTCTTTTTGTCATACTGGAACATTGTTATATTATGTCATATTGTCATAATACAATATGTATATGAATACATGTGACAAAAGATGTGTTATTAATAAATATGTATCTTCAGCAAGTTTGTTTAACCGTCTAAAATGCTCATTTGAATTTCTTGTCATTCAGTTGAAGTGCTATAGTGATGGTTGTTACTTAACCCCCTCCCCAAATTCCCTCCCACTGAAACACAAACACACACACACACCCACACACACACACACACACACACACACACACACAGTGTCCTTAGCTAAGCCAAAGGACAAGTGATGCCCGGGGCTGTTCCTGATCCTCTTGGCCTTTTCCTTGCAGGAATCTCCTCTTCCTGTGCGGAAGTTTATCGTGGTCAGCCTGCCTGTCACTGACGCCTCCCAGAGGAAAGTGACAGCAGCTTTATTCACCCGCTGACCCGTAAAGAGGACAGCGGAAGAAAAGAAAAAAACAAGCACGTGTGTGTATGCGCGTGTAACCTGACTAAGGGCTTCTTTTCTCTCCAGTAAGGAGGTGTGATGGATCTTGTACAATCAGCACAACGTCTGCGTGTGTATGTGTGTGTCTGTGTCATGTGTGTGTACATCCAGTGTCACGTCCTTTAGCCGACCCCACCGATATGAATGCATCTTTCCTGCCTCTTTTCAGCCTCTTTTGTGCATCAAGATAGGAAAAAACAAACAACAAATACCCGTATCAGCCAAGTGATGCCCTCTATCTGCGCTCTAAACAAACAGATCAGCTCTTGTTTTTTTATTTTTTGTCCTTCCATCACAAAGTCAAGGCCTTGCAGCCTCGAAGAGAGAGAGCAAGATAGATAGATAAAAGGATAGAAAGATGATGTCCATCTGCTCTGATGATCTCTCTCCAACTTTGTTTGGCATCAGTCTTTTCTCCATCCCACTCTGGTCCCATCAGCCCCAGAGGACCCAGGCTCTGGCCTTTTCTTGACCCAGTTTAGGACTTCCATTCTGGGCTTTCTGATCCGTCTACTCTCCCTCTGTGTGGGGGTTCAGCAGAGAATCCTGAGATTATCGGATGGTCACTTAAGTGGGAACGAGAGAGAGCGAAGTGCTGTCCACTTAGCTGAAGATTATCCTTTAAAAGGAAGGGATAGCGGTGGAGATGGAGAAGAGAAGGAGAAAAAAGGATGTGCTTAAGAGATGGACATAGAGGGGGCGGATGGAGGGAGGGAGGGAGAGATTGTGAGGACAGTCAGAGAGATGGAGAGAGGGCAAATGAATCATGGAGATAAAGTGTGTGTGGGAGAGGGTTAACAAAAAAGCGAGGAGAGAAACACGGTATCGGAGGGAAACGTCTAAACGAAAAGCTGAGATGGAGGTGAGTTGCCAAAGCGAGAAAAAGGGGAGGAAGAGAGGGAGAGAGGTAGAGATAGAGAGATAAAGAGAGGAGGAAGCAGGAAGGATTAAGGACAAGAGCTAGATTAAGCAGTAAAAACAGTGATTTTGAAGTGTTCACTAACCAAACTGCAGACTGTCTGTGGTGGTTTTCATGAGCAGTGGGCCGTATATGACAGTGTGTATTTGTCAAAGATTAACAGTAGGAGTGGCAATCCACAAAAAAACCTGATTTACAACTAAATAACAGAACGTTAGTAAAGTATAAAGAAGCTCCAGTGTTTCGGATTTAGAGGCAAATTGCAACCAGTTGAATATTCCTCTGCTCCCTCCAAGCACGTAGGAAAACCTCCAGAAGCTGAAAACTTAGATATAAGCAAAAAGACATTTTCAGAGTCAGTGTTTGGTTTGTCCATTCTGGGCTACTGTACAAACATGTGCAACATGGTTAACTCCAAGGAAGAGGATCCGCTCCCTCTGTAGATATAAAAGTATCATTCTATGGTAAAGAAAATACCACAATTCTTACTTTCAGGTGATTATATACTAATAAAAATGTACAAATATTCATTTTCTGCCATATTCTGCAAATATATCTGGCTAAATCTTACACACTGGACCTTTATTGCTTCTTTTTGGGAACTTAAAGAATAAAAGACTTATTTAAATGTCATTTCTAAGAGTTATAATGTTTTACACACTAAAATATTTAATTAGATCTGGGAACAAAGTCACATTTCTGCAGTTAAGTCTAAGGGAGCAAGAAACACAATCACAAAAAACGACCTTTGTCCACTGCATGTAGTCAGTTATTTAAAACATGCTTTTTATTACTACAGAAAATGAAAATTAGAAATCTTTGTAAGGTAGAGGAATAAATTGTGTATGAGTTTAGGTGTGTGTCTGTGTGTTGCAGACAATCAGAATTTTTTCCAGTGTGAATACTGAAGACTTAAACCTCACCTGCAATAAGTTCTCTACATCTCTCTCCCTCACCCTGAGCATGATGGGAAAGAGGACAGTCTCTCTAGAGAAGCAACAGGGTTTCAAGGATGTGTGAGAGAGAGAGAGAGAGAGAGAGGGGTGAGTGCGGGGGACAGAGGGGGAGAAGGGTGTTACCCCACCTCCCTCCACGTTAATCTCCTTATTTTCATTTCTCTTACCATGTGGGATTAGAATGATTTTATTTAAAGTGTCAGCTTGAGCTACCGGATTGAGAAATCTGGATTTCATAGGGATTATTATTACAGAAAATGCACACACACACACACACACACACACACACACACACACACACACACACACACACACACACACACACACACAC